>JANAVB010023075.1:145000-631600 GCA_029216955.1 Iris pallida | reverse complement strand
ATATATATATAATATATATAATATATATATATATATATATATATATATTATATATATATATATATATAATATATAATATATATATATATATATTATATAGGTGATACACATATTATCATGTAGCCTATATATTATAATGTATGTTATTATATTAATTTAGATATATGTTAATATGTGTATATGTGAATATGTGGTTTGGTATATAGGTAATATAGCTATGGGCCTATAGCCTAGGGCTCTTACCTATGAGTGTGGCTTGAATGCCAGTATAGGGTATAGTTGACTTGTATAGTCTAGAAATGGTGTGTGCTTACTAGAATAGACTAGTTAGACCTTGTGAGACTTGTTTGACTTAGGTTTGACTTAGTTGACCTAGTTTGACTAGTCTAGTTGACCAGAGTTGTCCAAGAGTTGACTTTGGTCTAGATTGACCTAGATTCATATAGAATGCATTGTAGCAGTCTGATATATCATTTTAGACTATAGTGACTTGTATGTTCTATAGGTGACAGACACACTCCTCGGACAGTAGATTCTCTTCAGATACTCATGATACAGGCGAGTACATTCTCTGATCATTTCATATCCTGCTTAGGAGTATATTTCCTACTTTAGACTACTTTACATGATGCTGACACGTTGAAAACACGGATTAGTACTATATGGATCTTGTCGTGTGATGTTATCCCCTTAGCGGATACATCGGGTATTCGTGTTCGTGTACTTTATCGTGAGCATTGTGTACTCCTTGTATTCGTGACATTGTGTACAAATCGTGTATACTCATGTGCTCATATGATCTTCGTGTACGACTGTACTTCGTGTACAATAACATAACTTGGCTAGATCCTTATATATGATTGGGGCGGGGAGTAGAAGTGGTTATGTATTCAATCCAGTAGATTACTCGTGTACAACCTCTTTAGATTACTCGTGTACAACATCGTGCCGTTTATATAACCGTCTTGTACTCTGAATCACTAGCACTGTTAGTTCTCTATATATTGTATTATTTACAGTCTTCCTTTTTTATCATGTTATTCTTTCAGTTTCTGTATCTTACTCTCTAGCATGTTTATTTTTCCTGACCTGTTATGATTTGTTGAGATGTACTGTACTCGCTCCTGTCCTGACTGGACCTGTTGAAATATTACAGAGGACGAGGCTGAGGCGTTCTGCCTACGTATTACGGTGCGACCCTAGAGGATTGCTGTAACTTGGACCAGCAGCAGGACCCACTAGCAGTTGATGACACTCCGTAGATTAGGATGTCTTTCACTTTGTCTTTCTGGATTACTGTATATTGACTTGAGATGATTTGGGATATGTACTTATTTAGACACTTAGACTTATCTGGATTGTATTCTTTGTGATTTCTTTCTGTTCTATATCTATCTATCTTTATCATGCTCTACCTTAGATGTGATTGAGACTGTATTTGCTATGTCACCTTCATTCGGAGTGTATATACTATACAGGTACCTTTATATTGTTAGATGTTGACCTAGGACGGCGTTCTACCGCCGACACTGCGCGTAGGCTGGACGTACCCACGTCTCGTGCCCTTACTCTAGGGTGCGGGTCGTGACACATTTTTAGTGGTGGCCCATGCAGGTCGAGTTTGTGTAGTGGTACTCGAACTAGAGTATCACTACAGCCTACAGTAGGATTAGGATATTTTGAAGGTACTCAATCATACTAGGAAAAAACTCCTTATCAGATCCCTTTTATCTAAATTTGCTGCTTATTATTTTCCCTTGAATATAAACTGTCCTCCTTTGGTTTTTTGCTTCATTCTCCGTAATTGCTTGTTGTTTGATCTGTCTTCATGATGGTTATGGAGACATGATCTCATCGCTTCGGTTCGGGGGATACTATCGAGAGGCTGACCACCTCTCGTCCTGTTCATCAGGGCCTCGAGACCGCAGCTCCTGTTGTCGACTCAGTTGGCATTTCTGCTACATTGGAGGTGCACCTTCGTCTGTACAGAGACCTTTTCCCATCATTCCCAATTTCTCTCAGCAGCAGCGGTTCATGCAGCATCAGCAGCAGACCAGAGGAAACTAGCAGGGTGAGCTATCGTCAGGACAGTCGAGGATGCACAGACCATTAGAGATCTTGCTGCAAGTTCCGTTCTTCTCTATTCCATTCCCGCAATTGTCTCTTATAACTATCTTAAAATTGATTCCATCTGTTCCTTGTTGACTGATCAATTTGTTCTGTTGTTCCTGTGTTATGTTTGTTTTTTTCTTCTGAGAAAAATCATATGGGCTAGGTCACCTCAGTCATGGGATCTAGAATCTTCGATAGCCGTGTTAGCTGGCATAGTGAGGACATATAGTCAAATTTTGGACGTGTTTCTCGGGTGTGGGAATTTAAGGTTTTCGTCGTCGCATGCGACAATACAAAAATTTTAAATACCATGAACCTAGAGGTATGTACCTTAGTCAAGGACTCTGTGATTATCGTAGCCTTGCTCACTAGCATGACGAAGACTCAGAACAACATGATTTTGGACAGACGCATATGATTATCATACCCTTCTGTTGTTATAAAAAATTGTATTCCATCATCAATAACTTAGGAGTAGAGATATTTAGTTTTGTAGAGCTTATTCATATGTAGTTCTTTCATAGTGTAATGAGGTGATGACTTGTAGAGTATCTGTACCCTAGAGATGATAGTTAGTATTGGTATTAGAATAGTAACCCATTGTAGATGATTTCTGTTATTTATAATACCAACCAGTTTACATATAGGATGTTAGTATGCCTTACAACCTTGATTATTGTTATTACTTTTCTTACCTTTTTCCAGTGAGACACCCATGACCAGAGCCTGTCCTTGAGTATAGTTGCAGTTCACCTAAGACTGAGGGTCTATACATACATATAGATTACAGATGGTATTGGCATATAGGATATGGGTTTGGTTGGTATCTATAGGTCATTGTTGTATAGGATTATTGACATATTGTTAGCCTATATTGGTCCAGTTTCTATTTTAGTTAAGTTCTCTTTGTGTTGAGTTCAGTCATGTTTGATCAACCTTTATAGGCAGTATGCAGACCCTTCACTAGATACCCTGTCACTTTGGTTCAGACTTGTACAAGTTGTTCACTGTACTTAAATTGCATTACATACCATGTTGCATCATAGGTTTCACTGGGCCATAGTTCAGACCCCAATTATTGACTCACAATATAACCATCAACCCCTTACCATATTCTGCATATCTGAAGAGTTAGTATCATGCATACTAGAGGTCTGCACTCACCCCTTGGGACAGTTCACTGTTCTGTTCCAGTACACCTTACAGTATCTGACCCCTTCATTGGAGTGATAGGCATGTGGTAGGGAGTGTGTGTTATTAGACCCTGACTAGAGTTGAGGTGATGAGGGTTAATATATATATGTAATGTGTTTTGATTGGTACGTAGCCTGGACTCATTTGCAGTATACTACCTATTGCATTCCCTGTACACCAGTTTGGTTCACTTCTTCAGACCACTGTCCTGCATGTAGTTAGTTCAGCCAGATATAGAGGAGAGGCCAGGTTGATCTAGAGACATGTTTAGTCACCATAGGTTTTCTTTTACTTTGACTATACAAGTGGACCCAAATGTCCTATCCTTTAGCTCATAATTTCAGTTCTTAACATCATTCCCTTTTGCCTACACTGATGATGCAGACCATTCATCCTTAGCCTAAATTCTAAGCATCTGTTCAGTCACTTATAAGTTTAAGTCTACTTTAACCCTTGGTTGATCAGTTATATATATATATAGATGATATACTTAGGATATATGTGATGGATTGTTGTTCTTGAGCATATATATATGTGGTATTTGGGATTGGTGTGCTCAGCTTGTAGGTACTTAGTTATGGGTGACTTGATATGATTGGAAAGTTAAGAGCTAGCCTATTATAGAGTTTCTCTTTTTGCTAAATTCTAGTTGCCAACACTTAGGTAGCTAGCATAGGTAAAATCCTAAGAAGTTGACCAGCTGATGACCAAGTACTTGGATGTTGAGAAATTGACTAATGATTGACCCTTGACTATGTTGACCTAGAAGGGGTGCGATCATCTTAATTTCGAGGACAAAATTTTTCTAAGGGGGTAGGATTGTAACACCCAGTTTCCCAGATGAGGTAATTTTGAAATTTTATAATTATAATGATTATTATTGTTATTTATTTCATATTATGATTTATGGTAATTTTTTAATCATTTTAAACTATTTAAAAACTGCTCTAAGTCATGACTTGTGATTTTGATGTGCTACTAGTGAAACCCTAGAGACTGCATGACCTAGAGCCTAACCATGTCATTAGGATGATTTAATTATTATTCTAGTTTGAGGTATTCTTGTCATTTTGAATTTATTTGAATTAATATATTTAATTGGAATTTAATATGATTATTTGAATGGTGTGATTTAAATATAATTTAATTATTCTTGTAGTGTGTTTAGCCCTAGACTAGATTTGACCTAACCTAGATTAGTCATAGCTAGTCTTAGCTAACCATGGTTAGTGTTAGTTAGAATTGTTAGCCTTGGTTAAGTCATGACTAGATGGAACAACTAGGTCACAACTTGACTAGTGTGAAACCTAGGCTTTGAACCATTGAATTAGTTAGATTGATTTATAGCCATTAATCACCCCAAAACCCTAGCATTTATGGCCAGCCACCTAGGGTTCCATACCCCTATTTAATGCCTCTTCCATCTAGGGCTAGCCTCCTTTAGGAAATTAGCAAGTTGGAAAAAAAGGTAAATCCCAATCTTCTCCAATCTATATCTATTCCATTCAATTCCTTTTTCCCTCAAACTTCTTGCATTAGGATCTAATCCCTATACTTTCTGTCCATGGTGAAGAAATTCAGTGGAGGAACAATTTGGTAAAGTTTGGATAGCAAGAAGAACACCCCTCTTTGGAGCTTTTTGAGCAATTTGACACACCTAGGTAACTTCTCATTCCCTCCATAAAATTTCAGTTTCTAGGCATGAATAGGAAGCCCTAGGAGTCCTCTAACTGTTGGTATAGGTTTTGCTAGGTTTCGTGTCCAATACGTGTCCGTATTGGACACGTATCAGTGTGCATACCAAGGTGTTCGACGAAATGCCACAGTGGGCATTTCGTTCATATTTTCAGTATTGGTTTGAATAGAAAATTAGGGTTTGGTGTTGCTTATTGATTTTTGGTTGTCTGAGGTGATTTTGCATCGTGTCGTGTCGGATTGGATACGCGAACACGCGGTTTCTGTACGTAGCAGCAGTCTCCTGCTACTCGGGGCAATTACTCGTTGGACACGCTACTTGGACATGAGATTTTTGACACACAGGTCGGGGCAGACACTGACACGAGGCTCTCCAAGTTGTATGAGTCCTCGTGTCGTATCGGACACATATTTGTGTGTGCACTGGTCAAGTATGAATCGTGTTCAGCCGATTTTGGCTACTGATACGCGTGTCGTATCACTGACACACGTATCGTGGACCCAAATCAGGGTGTCCATATCCTAGACCTAGACCCACTCGACACTGGGAAACAAGCACAGGGTTTGTGTCGTGTCGTGTTGGGTGCACGAGCCCAATGAACACGTGTACGAGACTGTCCTATTCTACCGTGTTCAGTTCTGTAATTTCCTGTGTTCATTTCCATTGTTAGCTGTTTAATTAATGATTAAATTGTCATTTTAACTCCTGAAAAATGTATTAATTTATGTTAGTTGATTTTTACAAGTTAGAATAGGTTTTATGTTTATAAAATAGATTTTGTCATGTGAGATGGGACTGTATGTTTTGACTGATATACCGCCTGAATGTCATTTTTCCTGAACTTCAATTTCCTTTTTAAACTGATCTCATGATTTAATTCCAGGTTTTAATCCTTACACAAGTGTATTATCTACTGATGGTTAGGTTTTCATTGAGATTTTGGTTTCGAATTGCTGAAATGAGAATTGACAGTGGGTTTGGGCTGTCATTGGAAACCTGAGAATAGGTTCCACTTGGTTTAGGTTATTAGCTGAGAATTGATTTCCATTTCCTTTCCTTGAACTAATTTAAATGCTTATTAGCTTGTTGATTCAATGTAGTTAGTTAGTTCACTGTATTGATTCAATGGGGATTCAATTGATTCACTGTTTGTATATTAGAACTGATATTGATTCCCTTCCCTTAAACTGAATTCGAATTGGTTGGATAGTTCACTGTTCACAGGTTTACACAGTACACTGTTCCTGTTCCCTGTTTCACACACACACTACCTTATATCCTCACCACACACACATGCTCTCATGCTCTATACACTCTCATGTTTATATCACTCACTATTTTCACAGGTTTACACCACACTCTATTCCCTTGTATCACATGCTCTCATGACACTTTGCTACACACTCTATTGACACTCTCACACACACTTTGACAAATGCATGTTGCCCTCTATCTATCCTCTATGTATTGTAGGCCTTTAAAAATGACAGTCACGCTGAGTTGATCAGGACAGAGTCAAAAGTCACGCTCAGTTGATCAGGACAATATTTACAAATCACGCTGGAGAGACAGGTCATCATTTGTTAGAGAGTAATTATGACTGACAGCACAACTGTCGAATAATGTCTCTTCGTATGCCACGTATGTACAGAATTCGAGAGATCACAGCCGTCTATTGCGTGATTTTCGAAATCTTCTTCAGCAAGACTCAACCTTCGTCAAGTTGGCATACCAAAAGAGCTTCTTGTCATTTAATGTGACTGACAAAAGCAATCACTGCCAGAGATTTTGTGTCAGTCGAGGCACGCTGAATCAAGACAGCTGGCAGTTCTATCTCAAGTCTGCGTGTATTTGAGTTTTCACTCAAATCTGCGTGGATTCTGAAGTTTTCTTCCTCAAGTCTACGTGGATTCTGAAGTTTTCTTCACCAAGTCTGCATGGATTCTGAAGCTTCTTGCCCCAAGTTTGCGTGGATTTTGAAGCTTTCTACCCCGAGTCTGTGTGGATTTCGTCTTCACCAAGTCTGCGTGGATTCTGAAGCTTCTTGCCCCAAGTTTGCGTGGATTTTGAAGCTTTCTACCCCGAGTCTGCGTGGATTTCATCTTCAACAAGTCTGCATGGATTTCATTAAATTGGAGTACGTGGCAGCTATGCCACTGATCTCTCGCCTGCGTGTCCTGTAACTTGCACACGACTCATGCATGATTGCCATGTGTCCAACAGTTACAGGCCACGTCCAGTAACTGCTCACAACCTTGCGTATGTTAAATCCTGCGTGATTTTCAACTAAGCACAGGCTGTGAAGACAGTTATCTTTTCAGTTATTATTTTTGACACTATAAATAGAGTTCTTTTTTTATTCATTGGACAGATACATAGTTATCTACTGTCAAAATTTTGAGAGCTTTTCTTCTTCGCATAGTCCAAGGGATAAAGTGATCGTCTTCTAGATCAGATTCCCACAGTTGTAATTTTCCCAGATACACAATAAATAAAGGAATTTATTTATGGAAAACAATTGGCGACTCTGCTGGGGAAAACCATCTCCTCTTCTGAGATGGCAACAACTCAATGCGATACTTCGTCAATCGGCTCGACGAAGAAGGTGATGACGATCCAATTCGATCAACTCGCCTATGAATAAATACAGCGGGCTAGGAGTGGTAAGCCCACTACAGCCTCCATCATCACTGCCAAGTCGAAGGGACACTCTGTCTATGTCCCTAAGAATCAGTTGGTAGCCAATGGTGAAGTCTCTGCCACAGTGTCTGCTCCTAACACTGGCAAGAACTCTACTGCAAGCACGCACACTCTTGTGCGCTCGAAGATGACAGCAATCAAAGATCACGCTAACAGTACTGGCTCCTTAGCCAAATCTGTTCCAGTGTGTGTCTCCAAAGTTAAAAGTCACGCTGACAGTACTGGCTCCTTAGCCAAATCTGTTCCAGCGTGCAATTTTAACCTCAAAAGTCACGCTGACAGCACTGGTTCCTTAACCAAGTCTGTTCCAGTGTGTAATTCTAAAATCAATAATCACGCTAACAATACTGGCTCCTTAGCCAAACCTGTTCCAGCGTGTATTTCCAAAGTCAAAGTCACGCCAACATCACTGGTTCTTTAACCAAGCCTGTTTCAGCATGTATTTCATCTAAGAAGAATAGCTCTTTAGCTATCTCTTCTTCTTTGCCAAGTTCTACCAGAACTGGGGGTGGTCTTCCACACAAAGTCCCTTCGAAAAGAAATAACTCTTTAGTTGTTTCTTCTGCTCCTGTAGTTTTTACTTCAGGAACAACTTTGACTGACAATTTTGTTAGTCAAAGAAAATGAGATGATCTTTTGACTACTCTTCCTTCTGGACATTCTATGTCTCAAAACTTGAATGAGTCTAAGAAGAAACATTCCTTAATGTTTTCTTCTATGACTTCTTCGAATTGGGCACAGAATTTGTCTAGAAAAGGTCTGTTACCAACTCCTAATCAAGGGGGTGGTTCAACTCTTCCTTCTCTGCAAATATCCAGATCAATGGAAGGAAAACTCCATGTTTCCAAAACCAATGTGTTATCTCCAACTGATTTAAGAACAAAAATTAACACTTCTGGTGTTAAGAAACCATACCAGTTGGAAACAAGGATAAGAGATCCAGATGCAGAGTATGCAAGAAACTATGTGGCTCATATTAATCATTCTCTATATAATCAAGAGTCATCAAGACCCAAGAACAGGAAATATACTCCTCAATCTTCACAAACAGATTTACGAGAATATCTTCAACAGAAGAGAAGAAGTGATTCTGTGTCAAAGGACCATGCTGAATGTGACTTCTATCCAAGAGTCATAATTCAATGCAGATGTCAATCAATGGCTCATGATCATGTTGATCATGAATGTGACTTCCAGCCAAGAGTCACAATGCAATGTAGATGTCAAACAAAACAACAATCTGTCTTCAATCGGATTCAGTGTGAACCTATGCCTGATGAAGATGAGCCTTTGTTTGCTTCTGTCAATATGACCTCTCGGGATGCTGGGGGTAGAGTTGATAGTCCAGATGGAGTATATAGAAATACCAGAGCAAGAGTCCTGGCCTCTAGTCAAAGAAATTTGATCTCTGAAGATGATTCTGAATTCCTTGGAGAATCTAACTTCCCACCTCTTCCTACTGGGGGTAGTTCTCCTATAATTGACTTTGATGTACAAAGCAATGATTCAGAACAAACAACATCTACCTGTTCATCAATAATTCCTCGTACAGTCACGACTTATATGGTTGATGGGAATACTGATGAACCTTCTTCTTCCTTGACTCCTCAAGATCAAAGAATTGCTTCTTTGGAACAACAAATGAAGTCTATGGCTGATACTATGAAGTCGATGTATGAACTCATGGCAACACAGATGCAAAATCGACAGACTGTACCAGATGCCATACCAACTGACACTGATATGAGTCCAGTACAAGTTCCTCCAGCAGTACAATCCAATACTTCTGGACCAGCTCAACCAAACCCTAGTCTCTCTGGATCTGGGGGTAGTGCTTACAATGCTGTTCCTCCTCCCAACTATTCTCTACAAGTTACAACTCCACAATCTTCTGGAGTTGTTAATGAAGAATTGAGGAATCTCAAAACTCAATTCGAGGCATTCAAACAGAAAGATGGTTTACAAAGGTTAGGCATCAAACAACCTTATCCGATAGAATGGAAGCAAGTATCGTATCCTCCTAAATACAAGCCTCCCACTATCTCATTCTATGATGGAACCACTTCTCCAAGTCAGTTCATTAATCACTTTGAGGTGATGACTGATCAGCTGCAACCAAGCGACGCCCTCCTTACTCGGGTGTTTGTTGGATGTCTCAAGGGAACGGCTTATGAATGGTATAGAAGTCTCCCAGATGGGAGCATTACCTCATTTTTCGGTTTCAAACAGATGTTTCTTGAATGGTTCTATGAAGGGCTCAATGACATGACTATGTCTGCTCTTATTAGAATCAAGCAGAAAAATAATGAAACTACAGAAGAGTAAATTGAACGGTTTCGAAGAGAAGCTCTGAAGATGCCTCTTGGAACTCCTGATGCTGTCACCATCGACACATGCAAATCAAACTTGTTGCCAATCATCAGCATGTGGACAGGATCCACTCAATTCCAAGACTGGCCTTCTTTCATAGTTAATGCCATGGCCGCAGAAATTAGTGCTGAAACCTTCAAAGGTTTAGGAGTGCAGATGACTCCTAAAGAAACAGGTCAAGGTACTAACAATAAAAACAATGCTCGCAAGGAAAAAGAAACTCTTGAAGTTAATCTTCAGAGCAAAGATGCATCAACTGTTCAAACTTCTCCTACAACTCAACAACCAAGAACACCTCGCCCCAAAGAAGAATACTCTTTCGATGACGACGATGTCCTTGGTATCTTTGAATGTCTGCTGAAAGGTAATAAGATACAATTACCTGAGATCAAGAAACCTGATAAAGCTGGTAAAACAGATCATCCCAAATACTGCCCATATCACAGAATACTGGGTCATACAATTCGTACATGTTATGTACTAAAAGGAAAGATCCAAGAAATGATTAAATCTGGAGCCATCTCTCTTACTCCAAAAGAGAAGACCGTCACCTCCAACGTCGTCTCTATGCAATTCGAAGATTTCCCTCCTCAACTCCTTGAAAGTGGAATCGTTCCTATTCCCAAGGCAACTCTTGACATAGTGAATCTTCCTTCTCCACAGTCTGAAGGATTAGTGCCAATCACTTTGGAAACTGGAGAAATCATGTGGATCCATCCTGATCTAGTGGCAGATTTTGAATCGCCTTCTCCTCAAAAGACTACTTCTCGAAAGTCCAAGAAGGCTGGAAAGATTAAGTCATGTCATATGACTTCTCTTGGATCTATTCCTGACACAGAGCCAAAAGAGAAAGAAGAAGCACTTGTTAGTGCTACTCGAACGGGGAAACCTTATCTAAAGGATTATTCCAAGAATCCCGAGGAACCTCTTGATATCCCTCCAGCTGATAAAGATGCTTCTAATGTTCCTCCTGAAGAAGAATCATCCACTGAACCTTTTCCTCCCAAGCCTACAGCTCTGGAGAAAGGCAAACAACAGGCTCGGTTTGATAAGCCAATCAAGAAGTCCTCTCCTCTTGGACTTCAGAAGCCTTATAATTTCGATATTTTAGCTCAGCTTGCTAATACTCCAGCTAGAATGTCCCTCTTTGAACTTCTACGTCTTTCCAAAGAGACTCGGGAGACATTAAGTGAAGCACTTCTACAAGCTGACTCTTGTCTTGCACAATTGAAGAAGCCAGATGCAGAACCTGCCACTTGCTTACATTGCAACAGTGTATTGGAGATTATCCCAAATATCACCTTTACACAAGACGACATGCTATTGGAGGATAATCGACATGATCGGCCTCTCTACTACACCGGTTATATCGATACAATGAAGATAGATCGTATCCTCATTGATCCAGGGTCTGCTATAAGCATAATGCCAAAGAGTCTGTTGGATGAACTAAAAATCCCTCTTCACAAGCTCTCTAAGACGGTTACTACTATCCTGGGATTCAATCAAAGCCGAAGTGAGCCTTTGGGAAAGATTCATCTGAAGCTTCAAATAGGCGATTTCAGATCCAAAGTCACTTTCTATGTGATCGAGATCGTGGGATCCTATAATCTTCTTCTGGGGAGGCCCTTTCTTCATGAAAATAATGTGGTGCCTTCTACTCTTCATCAGTGTTTTAAATACATTAATAGCAATGGAAGAGTACAAAAAGAAGTTGCTGATATAAATCCCTTCCATGGGGTTGAAGCTTGTTTCAATGATTCCCGAATGTACAAAGAAGAGTATACAAGGGTTATACAAGCTATGGAGAAAGAGGATTCACAAAGTGAGACCTTAATAATTCCTGTTAAAGGTCGAACTATTCAGCAACAATCTCCCAAACTCTCTGAAGAAGGTTCTTTCATCATTCCGGTGAGTGGACGGATTTCTCCATTACGTCAGTTGTTTGCTCAAGACACAATGATTATTCCTGTCAGTGGGCGTACTGTAATTCATGTATCTCCACATATGAAACAGGATACTCTGCTAATTCCAGTTGGAGGGCGGATAATTCTTCCATCTCAAACTTCAAGGGAGCTCACCTCTTCTGAGCCATTTGTTATCGATCTTAATCAAAACAACGCTTCTTCTCGTTCTTCTTCTCCCCCTTTAGTCATTGACTTGGCTAAAATCTCTAAGGCTCAGCCTTCTCCCAATGTAAATACTGCTGCTTTTACATTTAATGAAAAGTCTCCATCTTTGCAGTATGCTGATGTGTGTAATTATGTTCATAGTTATTTACATTTGTTAGATGACTTGAACGCAATAACCATAGGGGTTGTACAGACTGTTCATACAGATGTATCTCTAGAACCTGTACAATCTTCATACTTTCTAGTTCCCAACAGAAAGCCAGGAGACATTCCAATATTCTTCTATAAAGGGCCCCAAAGTCCTTCTGATTTAGAAGATGAAGACAAAAATGATGATACTGGAAGATTACAACTACGTCGTTATAGTCAGCAATCTAAAGACATCATCAAAAATATGGGCTATGACTTCAGGACTGGCCTCAATAGTGGAAAGGGAAGAAAAATGCCTGTTCGTATTCCTCCTCTGAAATATGGAAGGACGAAATGCGGATTAGGCTATATTACTCCTACTCCTTTTATCAATATTATCCATGAAGATTCTGAGTCTGACGAAGATAAGAGATCTGATTCTTCTAGTACCACTTCTTGGGATTCTGATACGAGTATCGGTGACTTCTACTGCAATCTTCTGTCTTCCAACATGGTTTCCATTGACCATTCTGAAGAAAGTGATGAAGACGAAGAAGATTTTGAAATCTCACCTGAATCGGAACAATGGGCCCAAAGATTAGATAATCAATGGGAGTTCCGTTTTGAGCAAAAAGAACCTCCGACTGAAGACAAACTTGTTCAAATAGATGTTGGTGAAGAGGGATCTCCCAAACCAATATTCATCAGTGAAAGTCTTTCTGAACCTGATAAGCAAGACATGATCAAACTCATTCGTGACTACATCGATGTCTTCGCTTGGAGTTATGAAGATATGCCAGGACTTGATCCACAAATTGCAACTCACAAGCTCAATATCTTGCCGAATGCTAAACCGGTCAAACAACAACAGCGACGATTTCGTCCAGACATTATGGATGCAATTGAAGTTGAAATCAATGAACTCATAACCTCCGGGTTTATTAGAGAGGAACAATATCCCGATTGGGTGGCTAACATAGTTCCTGTCCTTAAAAAGACTGGCAAGGTCAGAGTATGCATAGACTTCCGCGATCTCAATGCAGCATGCCCTAAAGACGAATTCCCTCTACCAATCACTGATATCATGATTGATAATACCTGTGGATTTGAGCGGATGTCATTCATGGACGGGTATTCTGGATACAATCAGATTAAAATATTTCCAGATGACGAGAAGCACACTTCTTTCAGAATGCCGATCGGTACATACTGTTATACAGTTATGCCATTCGGTCTCAAGAATACAGGAGCAACTTATCAACGAGCTATGAGCACTATATTCCGTAAACATTTGCGAAAAACAGTCGAATGCTATGTTGATGATATTGCAGTCAAAAGTCGACAAAAGGTGGATCATATCCAAGATTTAAAGACTATATTTGATCTAATGCCTAAGCATCAATTAAAGATGAACCCTACTAAGTCCTTCTTAGGCGTCTCTAGTGGTAAATTTCTCGGCTTCGTTATTACCTCTAAAGGTATACACGTGGATCCCGAGAAGATCAAAGCCATCCAAGAGATGCGTCCTCCATGCACCTTAAAAGAGCTACGAGAATTTCAAGGAAGGATCGCTTATATCAGGAGATTCATCTTTAATTTATCAGGACGCTGCAGACCATTCAACAAACTTATGAAGAAAGGTGTTTCTTTTGTCTGGAATAATGAATGTCAGAAAGCATTCGATGATATAAAACAATATCTGATGAGCCCTCCAGTATTGGTACCTCCCGTTTCAGGAATTCTATTTCTCCTATATACTCGAGCAATGAGTCATTCATTGGGTGCATTACTCGCTCAAAAAAATCAAAATGGTCATGAACAAGCCATCTACTATCTCAGTCGTACTATGACCGGAGCTGAACCTCGATATTCACCGGTCGAAAAAGAATGTCTAGCCTTGATGTTCGCTGTTCAAAAGACACGACATTATATCATTGGCCAGACTATTCATGTCATCTCCAGGATCAATCCTATACGGATCATGATGAAGAAACCCAGTGTTTTGAATTCTCGATTAGCTAACTGGGGAATCCTACTTGCTCAGTATGACATGCATTATATTCCTTAGAAGTCAGTCAAAGGACAAGCTTTAGCTGATTTTCTGGCTGCTCATTCAATTCCAGAAGATTCAAAACTCTATGACGAAATTCTAGATGAAGTCCTAGATTCAAACCAAATTGCTGAAAAAGTTCCTACTTGGCGTCTATTCTTTGATAGAGCTTCAAGGATAAGTCCTAATGGTGATATTGTCGCTGGAGTTGGAATCGTTCTTGTATCGCCAGAAGGTCTTGCTATCCAAAGAGCTTATTCTCTCGATCAGCCATGTTCAAATAATGTAGCTGAGTACAATGCATTACTCATTGGTCTTCAACTCGCTAAACATCTAAATATTCGACATTTGGAGGCGTATGGAGACTCTAAACTCATTGTCAATCAGATAAGGGGTACTTATGAAGTCCGCCATCAAGATCTGGTTTCTTATCATAGATCAGCTATAATTATGGCTTCTTCGTTTGAAGAATTCTTCATTGAACATGTTAGACGAGCATGTAACACAGAAGCTGATGCTCTAGCTAATCTTGCAGCGGTGTTGGCTATCCCAATTAGACGACAACAAATGATTATTGTTCGCAATCGAGAATTATTTTATCTTGAAAATAACCTGACCCTAGGACTTCCAGTTGACATTGAAAAATCAACATCTCATGACGTCAACACAACAAGAGGATTTGGATTTAGTCGTAAATCTTTATCATCTTCATCTGATTCCAGCATGGAATTCATCTTTAGTCATTCGGCCGAGAATCAAAATACGGATACGGATTGGAGACTTCCTTTCTTAGATTTTGTATTGTATGATATTCTTCCGGATGATCCGAGTGAAGCAGCATCTATCAGACGACGATCATTCTGATTCTATTATAATCATACAGCAAAGACCTTATATCGTCGAGCCTATGATGGTTTACTTCTCCGATGTGTTGCCGGTGACGAGGCTCAACAAATTATTTGTGAAGCACATGATGGAATTTGTGGAGCACATCAGCCTGGACCAAAACTTCAAGACCGTATTCGACGTATGGGTTATTATTGGCCTACTATGGTATCAGACGCCATCGAATATGCAAAGAAGTGTAAAGCTTGTCAAATCCATGCGGATTTTATTCATCAACCTTCGAAATTTCTACATCCGACGGCAGCATCATGGCCCTTCGAAGCTTGGGGCATGGACATGATTGGTCCGATCAATCTACCGTCATCCAAGGGTCATCGGTTTATTCTTGCAATAACCGATTACTTCTCCAAATGGGCCGAAGCCATTCCTTTGTCTGAAGTTAAGACGTCCAATGTCATTTGCTTTATTAAGCACCACGTCATCTACAGATTTGGTGTTCCTCGACGCATTATTCATGATAATGGACCACAGTTCGTCAGTCAGAAGTTTACTCGATTCTGTGATGATCACCGGATCAACAATGTGGCTTCTACCGCATATAATCCGGCAGCTAACGGATTAGCAGAAGCTTTCAACAAGACTATTATCAAACTCCTAAAGAAGTTTGTCTCTACTAACAAACGTAATTGGAGTGAGAAGCTCGGTGAATGTTTGTGGGCTTATCGCACTACAGTTCATAATGCTACTAAATGTACACCCTTCTCTCTGGTGTATGGTTGCGAAGCTGTTCTTCCATTAGAGATTCAAATTCCTTCTTTAAGGATAGCAATCGCTAATGAACTCACTGCAGAAAATAATGATCGTCTTCAACTTCAAGAATTAGAAGCTCTGGATGAAAAGCGATTATCTGCTCAACAGAATATTGAATTCTATCAAGCTAGAATTTCAAGAGCTTTTAATAAGAAAGTCAGAATTCGGGCGTATCAAAAAGGAGAACTTGTTCTAACAGTCAGACGTCCTATGACTATGACTCATATGAGCAAGGGCAAATTTGACGCAAAGTGGGAAGGACCCTATATTGTGAGCAAAGTTTTCTCAAATGGAGCTTATCAACTCTCAGAATTGGATGGTCGAAAAGTTTTGATGCCTATTAATGGCAAATTCCTTAAAAAGTACTATGTATAAATGTAAATGCTTGTAATCATCAGACAGTTTCATGTTTAGAAATAAAATTTTTATTTTATTTTTATCATGAATGATGATACATGATATTAAAGAAGATCACTATCATCCTTTTCTACATTTGGATGTGGGCCACTGCCATCCTTCTCGAAGACGTGATCAGCAAAAGAGTCGAGAACCTCCTTGCTAGAACCCACAAGGAACTTGCAAACGGCCATCCTCATGGCTTCTTCTTCTTCAGTCTTTCCTGGTTCGAGCAGGAAATCCAGAATGTCCCTTGGTGGCTTGGGTGAAGACGAACCTTCGCCTGCTTTCGTCTTCTTCGATTGAACTGGATCAGTAGGGTGTTCTTCAGTGCCTTTCTGAACTTTTGAGGCAATTCTAGTTTTCTTGGATGCTTCTTCAGACGACATTTTTATGTTTGAAAGAAGAAGTATTCGTTCTTGTCAGATTTCTGCTATATTTATAGAGAGAAGTTCTACAAATAATGAAACGTCACGTTCATCCGACGGTTCATCCATCCATTAATTGCGTTCATCCGACGATTCACACATTCATTAATACTTGACGGTTCATCCGTTCATTTATTCGTCCATTCATGATCTTCTATCAATTTATTAAAGTGGGGATTCGTTATTGATCATGTTTTCATAACCTCTTAATCAATTCCGAATCTACTTGCTCATTTGTCATTTTTGACCTCTGCATAGAAATTAATCTATTTTCTTTTGAGTTCCTACATATTATCACGTCCATAATACCTCTGATAATATCATATACTCTAAAACAGAAAAGAAGATTTTATTATCTATCATGTCCACAATTCATCCATAAATACAAATCTTTGAGCATAGAAGAATTATCATTTCCATTCTCATTTTACCACAAAAAGTCTATTACATTTTCTTAGACTTTCTTACAAATCATAATGGAAATCTATTACAAATCTTGGATTTTCATTCTACACCACAACAATAACCTAATAGAGATCTATCTTCTTCTTTGGATCTTCTCCGTCGGACCTTCTCCGTCAGGTTCGTTGTTGGTGGCAGTTCCTGACTGTCTGGGTCCCAGTCACGACCAGATCAGCAGGAATCAAACTCTGGTCTTCTCTCTCAGACGAGAGGAGAACCACAGAGTATGGCAACCCGAAGTCGTGGTGCTGCCAATACAACTGGTGGATTGGGGGTAACCTTTCAAGGAAGTCAGTAATGTATCCAAACCTTGGGATACAATTCCTAGTTCTCCCGTGAAAGGAACTCTACTACCCGATTTCTCGGGGTAGAGTTGACTCCACCATCCAACTCTCGTGTATAAAGGCTCTTCCTACCATCTGAGGAAGACCCTTCTATCCCACGAAGAGTTCTCAGTTGTCTGATTTACGCGTCAAAAGCGTATGAGCTCCCTGATGTAGATGTCAGCAGGATATTCTCCACAGCATCCACATCCCCAATGCCAGTTCTGAAGAAAATTTTCAGCCAAGTTTCTGCAGAAAGTATTAAGAAGAAAAAGATTAGATCAACAGAAATCATTCAGCATGCATTTATCAAACAGAAACAGGCATGTATTATTCAAATCAGAAACAAGAAACAGAAAGCCTATCTTCAACAGCAAAAATAATACACGTATTACACTGAATTACCTTCAAATTTGGTGCTAAGGATTGGCAAACTCATGTTTGATACAGTGCGCAGAAGTCGAACATTAGAAAACATTGCTTTCCTGTTTGAGAGTGAAATCTCCCAAAAATTTCATTCTCAGAGAAGAAGAGGAGGAATGGGAGATGAGTATCTGTGAAACTCTTCTATCTATTTAAAGGGCAAAGTACAAGTCTATTCTTGGAAAAGATCCGCATAAATAGCGCTCGTAAACCGTAGAATGAGTGTTACGTGTGCTTTGGAAGACAGAGCAACATTGGAAATAGTCAAAGGGTGCTAATTAATATTCTTCATTAATGCACGCAGATTAAACACAGAAGTTGTACTTCATTCTTCAAGACAGGCACTGATGGCCTTACAAAAGACAAAACAAAAAGAGTGCAACAAAAGCACAAAAGACACGCTCTATTTTCCAGAGCGACTGAGCTTAATGCCTAGTTCTTCTACGCTTTTGACCCCCATGTGGTGTAACAGAGCCTTCAACATTTTACGCTGCTCTATGAGGCTGCGACCATCAGAAGAGAACGAGCCATCTAAGCCAAAATAGCTCAAGAAATTCTTGGCTAATTACAAGGGATCATCTTTGAGTTCGAAGACAAGGGGCTCTGGCTCTTCACCCCCAAAAGTGGGGTCACCATGGGAACAAAAGCCCAACTTGCGTGCTTCTTCCTCAGCTTTCTTTTTTGGTGTAATGTTGACGTAAGATGAAGATTAAATGAATCCTCTTCCTGTTTATATAACAGAGCTCGCCGGCGGTTCATATTCCACCATAAACTGGATGTAATCAGTCTCGAAAAATGAAGAGTCATCATGACATTTAATAAGTTCATTTGGATATTCTCAAAGAACTTCAAAATCTTTCCGACTTCCGAAAAATTTGAAGTCATCTCAGCGTGACTGATTTCATTTATCATCTTATTTTCAAAGTATTTCGAAAATTTTGAAGTCTTTTCAATTTTTCGAAAACTTTGAAGAGGGTCTTGTAGGCCTTTAAAAATGACAGTCACGCTGAGTTGATCAGGACAGAGTCAAAAGTCACGCTCAGTTGATCAGGACAATATTTACAAATCACGCTGGGGAGACAGCTCATCATTTGTCAGAGAGTAATTATGACTGACAGCACAACAGTCGAAGAATGTCTCTTCGTATGCCACGTATGCACAGAATTCGAGAGATCACAGCCGTCTATTGCGTGATTTTCGAAATCTTCTTCAGCAAGACTCAACCTTCGTCAAGTTGGTGTACCAAAAGAGCTTCTTGTCATTTAATGTGACTGACAAAAGCAATCACTGCCAGAGATTTTGTGTCAGTCGAGGCACGCTGAATCAAGACAGCTGGCAGTTCTATCTCAAGTCTGCGTGTATTTTGAGTTTTCACTCAAATCTGCATGGATTCTGAAGTTTTCTTCCTCAAGTCTGCGTGGATTCTGAAGTTTTCTTCACCAAGTCTGCGTGGATTCTGAAGCTTCTTGCCCCAAGTTTGCGTGGATTTTGAAGCTTTCTACCCCGAGTCTGCGTGGATTTCGTCTTCACCAAGTCTGCGTGGATTCTGAAGCTTCTTGCCCCAAGTTTGCGTGGATTTTGAAGCTTTCTACCCCGAGTCTGCGTGGATTTCGTCTTCAACAAGTCTGCGTGGATTTTATCAAATTGGAGTACGTGGCAGCCATGCCACTGATCTCTTGCCTGCGTGTCCTGTAACTTGCACACGACTCATACATGATTGCCATGTGTCCAACAGTTACAGGCCACGTCCAATAACTGCTCACAACCTTGCGTATGTTAAATTCTGCGTGATTTTCAACTAAGCACAGGCTGTGAAGACAGTTATCTTTTAAGTTATTATTTTTGACTCTATAAATAGAGTTCTTTTTCTCATTCATTGGACAGATACATAGTTATCTACTGTCAAAATTTTGAGAGCTTTTCTTCTTCGCATAGTCCAAGGGATAAAGTGATCGTCTTCTAGATCAGATTCCCACAGTTGTAATTTTCCCAGATACACAATAAATAAAAGAATTTATTTATGGAAAACATGTATATTCATATATACATATGTATATATATATATATACCTATAGGTGATACATAAAAAAAAACCTATAGGTGATACATATATTATCATGTAGCCTATATATTATAATGTATGTTATTATATTAATTTAGATATATATGTTAATATGTGTATATGTGAATATGTGGTTTGGTATATAGGTAATATAGCCTTTGGGCCTATAGCCTAGGGCTCATTACCTATGAGTGTGGCTTGAATGCCAGTATAGGGTATATTTGACTTGTATAGTCTAGAAATGGTGTGTGCTTACTGGAATAGACTAGTTAGGCCTAGTGAGACTTGTTTGACTTAGTTGACCTAGTTTGACTAGTCTAGTTGACCAGAGTTGACCAAGAGTTGACTTTGGTCTAGATTGACCTAGATTCATATAGAATGCATTGTAGCAGTCTGATATATCATTTTAGACTTATAGTGACTTGTACTGTTCTATAGGAGACAGACACCACTCCTCGGACAGTAGATTCTCTTCAGATACTCAGGATACAGGCGTGTACATTCTCTGATCATTTCATATCCTGCTTAGGAGTATATTTCCTGCTTTAGACTACTTTACTTTATGCTGACACGTTGGAAACACATATTAGTACTATATGGATCTTATCGTGCGATGTTATCACCTTAGCGGATACATCGGGTATTCGTATTCGTATACTTTATCGTGAGCATCGTGTACTCCTTGTATTCGTGACATTCATGTACAAATCGTGTGAAATCGTGTATACTCATGTGTTCACATGATCTTCGTGTACGACTGTACTTCGTGTACAATAACATAACTGAGCTAGATCCTTGTGTATTGATTGGGGCGGAGGAGTAGAAGTGGTTATGTATTCAATCCAATAGATTACTCGTGTACAACCTCTTTAGATTACTCGTATACAATATCGTGCCGTTTACATAACCGTTTTGTACTCTGAATCACTAGCACTGTTAGTTCTCTATATATTGTATCTATTTATTTACAGTCTTCCTTTTTCATCATGTTATTCTTTCAGTTTCCTGTATCTTACTCTCTAGCATGTTTATATTTCCTGACCTGTTATGATTTGTTGAGATGTACTGTACTCGCTCCTGTCCTGACTGGACCTGTTGAAATATTACAGAGGACGAGGCTGAGGCATTCTGTCCTACGTATTACGGTGCGACCCTAGAGGATTGTTGTGACTTGGACCAGTAGCAGGACCCACTAGCAGTTGATGACACTCCCCTAGATTAGGATGTCTTTTACTTTATCTTTCTGGATTACTGTATATTGACTCTGAGATGATTTGGGATATGTACTTATTTAGACACTTAGACTTATCTGGATTGTATTATTTATGATTTCCATTCTGTTCTATCTATCTATCTATCTATCTATCTATCTTTTATCATGCTCTACCTTAGATGTGATTGAGACTATATTTGCTATGTCACCTCCATTCGGAGTGTATATATTGTACAGGTACCTTTATATTGTTAGATGTTGACCTAGGGCAGCGTTCTACTGCCGATACTGTGGCGTAGGCTGGACGTACCCACGTCTCGTGCCCTTACTCTAGGGTGCGGGTCGTGACAGCACATTCGCCCTCTTTTCTTGTATCGTACATTTAATGCATGCCTCGAAGCCGTGTTTTCGTATTCTATGCCTTAGTATTCAACGCGTTATACTTATGTTCTATCATTCCGACTCGTGCAACTGAGGCACGCCTCGATAAGGTATTCAATATTCTATCGCTTGTGTACTGAGGCACTCGCACCGATATAGTCTTTCAATATTCTAGCATGCTAACTCATGTGCAGGGGTACAAAATGACTTATGCACTAGGGCACTCGTCGATACAGTTATCCCATATTCTTATGGCTTGCGCACCGAGGCGCTCATCTTTGCGATATTCCATGTTCTGTAGCGACTCGTACATTTGTTGTACGATTCGTTTCAATTGTTCTTTCTAGTGTTCGACACACACTATGTTTATCTCTCTATCGAACCACACCCGTGGTATTGATAGGTTAACTCAGCATACAATGATATATATTTTATTTAGGCATGAAGGAGTAGGAAAGAGAGTCAATGTCCCCCTCCACCTTGAGTCGATATGCCTTGTCGTTTCGTCGAGCCGATGCGGCTCGATTTTATAATTTCGTTGCACGGCCAACTCTCCTGACTTAGCCATTTGAGCACTTCGTGCTTCATTGAATTATACGTCCGATTTGGCTTACCGTGACCAAGTCTCAGTCCGTTGCCAGGCGACGATTTGCTTTCGCGGACCCCCTACTGAATAAGGCATAATGCCGACCTCTAATATTTCTGCATAAACGTATAGCCTGCACATGAAACCAACTAAAATCAATACTTGCATCGATTCGGACTTGCGCCTTGGTCAATTCGATTTCTTAGAATCTTCGAGCCGATTCAACGCACTTATCCTTCGGGGCAATGCGGCACTTTGCATCGATTCAACTCGATGCATTCTTTGGGACAAGGCAACTCTTTGCATCGACTTAGTTTGATGCGTTGCTCAGGACAACGTAACTCTCGTATCGATTCACATCGATATGCAATCGGGTCAACGCAACTCTTCGAGTCAATGACTCAGCATAATGCACCTTGCGGAGCGGGGCATTACACTCTCTACTGTACACTTGATTGCAATAAATTCAACAAAATATTCACTTGCAAAACTTTCAATAAAATGTGGAAGTTTTGGAGGTTACACATGAAGGCACATCACAAATAAAAGAGTCTAAGATTAGTAGACTCACTCAAGAGTATGATGCTTTCAAAATGAAACAAAATAGTCTATTACTTTTATGTTTACTAGATTTTTTGATATAATTAACCGTCTTGCCTCTCTTGGTAAGGAATATCCTACTCACAAAAAGATTCAAAATATTCTTAGAGGACTCACTAAAGGACGGAATCCCAAGGCCACTGCCATTATTGAAGGAAATGATCTTCAACCACGAACCTTAAGACTCTCATGGGAAAGCTGATGACTCACGAGCTGGACATAAAAGGACCAAGAAGAAGCCTCTATGCAAGAAAAGAAGAGAGAAAAGATCAAGAAAAAAAAAATCTCTTGCCTTGAAGGTCATCAAGCTCTCTTCAAAGGATGACTTTGATGATGACGATTCGGATGAAGAAGAAATCACCCTCACCTCTAGACACTTCAAAAAAATTCTAAAGTTCAACAAAGCTAATCGCTCAAGAAGGGACACTGATAAAGAACCCGCTTGCTACAACTACAAGAAGACCGGACACATCAAGAGGGACTGTCCAATGGCAAGGAGGGAATCTAGCACGTATAGAAAGCCTAGCAAAAGAAGCTCTTCCTCACAAAAAATGCAAATACTAGCATATGGTGCGAAAGTGATGCAAGCGACTCAGATAATGATAAAGAGTCCAGACACACCACAAATATTTGTCTTATGGCACTGGAGTCAAATGAGGTACTTGATGACTTCTCCATGAATGTTCTTTCATATACTGAATTAGAAAATGTTATTCTTGAACTACACAATCAACACAAAGTCTTGAGGATAATTATAGAAAATCTCAAAAAAAGATTGTTGCTTATAAACAAGAAACAGAAAGACTCACTGGCATCATTAATGATATAAAAGAAAAAATTCCAACCTCTAACACAGATGAGGTTGAATCACTTAGACTAAAGCTACAAGAAGCTCTAGAGGATATCAAAGAAAAGAGTATTGAATGTCAAACTCTCAAGGAGGAATATGACATTGCCAGAAAAAAGACTCTTATTGCTACTCAAAGAGAAGAAATATTTGCTGCTAAGTACAATGATCTTCTTTCTCTGTATAGCAAGTAAGGCAACAAAAATACTAGTACACATCACGACACCAAAAGCAAGAAACACACGTAAACCAATACAACATATAGGCCCTACTGCCAACATATACAAACACGAAGAAAATATGCTAAAAAAATACAATCCAACGTGAACACATCTCACCGTGCCTTCTACTATAGTCACAATAGAAATCATGCATGAGATCTCATGCTTCAACCACTTACTCACCTCCCACTCGAACTACAACACCCACTATGTGCCATTATTGTGGATTATTTAGACACACATCTCATTACTGTCAAATGAGAAAAAAAATGTTGATATAAAAAAGCTAAAATTGGTTCCTAAAACTAACCCTCAAGGGCCCAAACATTTCTGGGTACCAAAGTCTTCATCTTCAAATTGTGTTGTACCTGAACCCTCCATCGCATGCTAGAAGCAAATGGGTTCTCGATAGCGGTTGCTCATGACACATGACCCGAGATGCTTCACTATTTACAATGCTATCGATGAAGAAGGACACATATCCTTCGACAATAACTTGAGGGGATACATCATTGGACATGTTAATATTGGATCCCCTCCTTATCTTTGTATTAAAAATGTTTGTCTTGTCACTAATTTGAAACACAATTTTCTTAGCATTAGTCATCTCACGGATAATGGTTATGGTGTTAACTGTGTTAAACATAAATTTTTTATTTATGATAGTACAAGTGGCTCCGTAGTGTACGAAGGTATTAGAGAAGATAACATTTTTGTATTTTATCTTGTTGAAGGTACTAACCATGACACATATTTAGTGGTAAAAAACGATGAGAGTTGGCTTTGGCACATGAGACTTGGACATGCCAACATGGATACCATTTTCGACTTGCTACCAAGAAACTCGTTCGAGGACTCCCAAACATTCCTTTCAAGAAAAACATAATTTGCGAGAATGCGAAAAGAGTAAGTTGACTAAATCCACTTTCAAGTTAATCAACTCGGTGGACACTACTAGACCCTTTCAACTAATACATATAAATTTATTTGGTCCTAGTAGGGTAGCTAGTCTTGGTGGTAAACTTTATGCATTTATTTTAGTTGATGATTATTTTAGATTTACTTGGGTTATTTTTCTTGCAAATAAAAGTGATACTTTTCATGAATTTGTGGATTTTTATAAACGTGTTCAAAATAAAAAAGGCATTATGATTAATAAAATTCGTAGTGATCACGGAGGTGAATTTGATAATGTCGATTTTGAAAACTTTTATGCCAAACATGGCTTTGGTCATGATTTTGCTTGTCCTAAAACTCCACAACAAAATGGTGTGGTAAAAAGAAAGAACAAAACTCTCGAAGATATGGTTAGAGTCATGTTGAACCAATATAAGCTCCCTCAATACTTTTGGACGCAAGCCGTTAACACAACATGTTATGTTATAAATAGGGTCTTGATCAGACCTATTTCTAAAAAAGCTCCTCATGAGCTTTGGTTTGACAAAATTCCATATATTGAGTATTTTAAAGTTTTTGCATGCATATGTTTTATCTTGAACACCAAGGATAACCGAGGCAAATTTAAAGGAAAAGCCTATGAAGGTATATTCCTTGGATATTCAATGCATAGTAGGGGTTTTCGTATTTTTAACAAAAGAAGTCTAGTGGTTGAAGAGTCTATTAGTGTCTCTTTTGATGAACTTAACACTTCTACATCTAGTTCCTTAACCGATGTTGATGACATTTCCTGTGGTTTGGAAAGTTCTTCTCTTGGAGACACAAATGCTCCTTTACCTAGTTGTGAAGTTGAGATTCCTCCATCTGAAAATTCTTCAACCATAGAAACTTCTCCTAATGGTCTTCCCAAGGAATGAAAGTTTGTCACTCATCATCCCAAGGAACTCATCATTGGTGATCCCTCTTTACGGATGAGCACTTAATCTTCTATCCAAGATCATTGTGCCATTATGGCTTTTATTTCTTAAATAGAGCATAAAAACATTAATGATACTTTTGATGTTGATTTTTGGATGCTTTTAATGCAAGAATAGCTCAATCAATTCGAAAGAAACAATGTTTGGAAACTCGTTCCTAGGCCCAATAACTATCCTATTATTGGGACTAAATGGGTATTTCGAAATAAGCTTAATGAGGATGGGGTTATAACTCGTAACAAAGCCCGATTGGTTGCTCAAGGATATAAACAAGAGGATGGCATAATGTCACGATCCGATCACAATGTAAAGGGTCTAGTCGGATCATGTTCAGCCTGCACCATTGTGAGACGGCGGCAGTAAGCTGTATCAAGCAGTGAAACACAACATGCAGAAACATCTAACGGAAATAAAATATTTTATTCAACTGGGAAAAGTCTGAAAATAAAACAAACAACAACAATATTCATTTTATTACAAATTGTTCTGAAAATAAAGAAAACAGAAAAGTACTAAGCCGACTTCTAAGGTTCAGGGGTTCCTGGTTCAGCTGAGCCTGCGAGACCCAAGTCAGGCCTGTAGAAAGTACAGTAAGGCAGCTCCTCTTCGTCGTAATCACCTAAAAATATTGGATCTCCAGTCAGGAGGAAGCAAGGACATATTTCATCCACATATAGCAATTCTAAATTAATAATAAATGTAACATGCGAGACAGTTCATGAAATAATATATTTTTTGTATTTAATAGTAAAAAGACCAACAAGCAAGATGATGTCAATATCCAGTATGATGCAATGCTAAGCTAGTGTTTGAGTATATAACAGGTCCTGTGACCGGCTGGGATAGAGGCAATATGTATACTAACGTTTTGGCCAAAACAAATAGTATATGGTGCGGCTCAACCCCCTGTGTAGTAGGGGTTAGCGCGAGACGAGAAATGAGCGAGATTTGGCTTTGGTCACAAACGTTATACTACTCCCCCAAGAAATCCCCAAGTCAATGAGTCAATAATCAATAACTAACATGTCAAGGTAGCCATCCAGCAATCCATCAAACTATGTGGAGTCCGAGAGGGATCTACGGTGAATCAGTGTAACTATACTATATGTAACTAACTGATGCATACATTTAATTATCAAAATAAAATGCAGACATGGAATAGATATGAAACTTGCCTCAGAGTATTCCTTGACTTGGCAGCAACCAGAAAGCGACTGCTAGGGTTTACCGATCCGAACCTACAAGATCGTAACGCCAGTTTTAGTAACCAGAATTACGTCATAAATCTAAGGTACAAAACTAGGCTAAGTCTACAGGTTGGTGATCCTAGTTAGAAACCACTAGTACATAAAAATAGATTTTGTTACAAATCTGATATTAATATATAACCGTTTAAGTAAATATAGGTTTTGTCGTAAATAAATAATTATTAAGGAAAATTACTTAAAAATGTATTTCTTTGAAATTAGTAATTTTGTAGGAAAATAGATTTATCTAAAAATTTTGAAAGTAGAATTTATTTATCGAGATTAATTATTTAACCAAATGATTTCTTAAAAAAAAAATATCTCTTAACCATTTTCATAAATTACAAAGAAAATTGCCTTTTAAATATTAAAATAGCAATTAATGCACAAAATGCATTTATCTTACCAAAATAATTATTTTAACCAATAAATCGTTTTATGGAAATTAATTAGCATTCTTTATTAATCTATTTACTGAAAATCTTTTTGATTTAAAAACATTTAAAAGGGAATTTATAATATATATATCATTATCTATTTGAAATTAATTTTATTATTACTAACAAAACTTTTACCTAAATGATGAAACCTTTAACAATTTTCTATTAACTAATATTTCTTGTAAACAAACTAACTAAAAGATTATTTGATTTAATTATATCTACAACACAACCATATATTTAAATAATAAACATAACAATAAGTTTAAATAATTTAATTAATGAACCAAGTTTTAAATTAATTAGGTTATACGCTACAACATTCCAACCAGTAATCTAAACAAAATTTCCTAAAATAAATTTATTACTAAATTGCTATTCATAAAACATAGAACTCAAAGATTACATCTACAGAACCTTATCAACCATTCACAGAACCTATTCTAAGGCCAGAAAGTCATATTGGTTCCTGTGAACTACAACAGAAGGTGAAAAGGGGAGAGGTTACCCAAGGCTTGCACGAAGGAGTACCAAGGGGAGGCCTCAGACTCGGAACAATGCTGGGATTGACGAGCACAGACACGTGCACGCACACGGGCGGACACGTGGGGTAGACACGCGGCGACGGAGGCACTGGAGGGCGGCGGCGTCCTGCTGGAGGGTCGGGCAGGCGGCCGAGGCAGCGCGGGGGTGCTGGCAGGTTCTGGGCGGCCGGCTGGGTGCTGCGCCGGCTGCTGGCGGTCTGGCGGGATGCTGGCGGTCCGACGGGCTGCGCCGGGGGGTCGCCGGCCTCGGGGGAGGTCGCGGGAGCGGCGGCGCCGGCTAGGGTCGCGGCCTCAGGCGGGCGGACGTCAGGAGGTGCAGAAAAGGCAAAAAAGAGGGGTGTTGGAGCGACGGGGATGGCGAGACGAGTCCGGCGGTAGTCTCGGATCGAAAATTGGTGGAAAGTTGAGGAAGATGTGATGGTTTAAACAAGGTAGGAGAGAAGAGTCTTTTGTAAAAAAAAATGTTTCTGTGATGATACGTAGAAGAAGGGAGAGAAGAGTGGATCTGGAGAGAGAATCGGTGAGTGGGGAAGTTGGGTTTGAACGGGTAGGTGTAGGTTACGGGTCGGGTTTGGGTTAAAGGGTTTAAAACCATTAGTTTAAGTCATTGGGCCAAAGGGTTTTGGGCTGGGTTTAAGGCTCACAAACAATAATAAATATTAAAATAAATTTAACAGGATATGGGCTTCACAACCTTTCCTCCTTAGAAAATTTCGTCCTCGAAATTTCAACCAAATAAATGCAAGAGGAAAAGAAAAAAAATACCTAGAATAGATGAGGATACTTCTCCCTCATCTCATCCTCTCGCTCCCAGGTAGCTTCGCTTGGAGAGTGATGGCGCCAAGCTATCTTCACGAGAGGGATTACTGCACGTCGCAATCTCTTCTGCATACGGTCGATGATCTCCACCGGCTGCTCTGGTACTGTAAGGCTGGGTCCAATCTCTAACTATGAATGATCAACAATATGGCTCGGGTCCGGTATGTAACGCCTCAGCTGCGATACGTGAAAGTCGTTGTGCACGCCTTCGAGACTGGAAGGTAGATCCACCTTGTATGCTACCTCTCCGATCCTGCTCAGTACCTCAAATAGACCGATGTAGCAGGGACTCAGCTTTCCAGCTTGGCCTAATCTGATTGTGCCTCTGGTAGGTGATATTCTGACAAATACCTGATCTCCGGCCTCAAACTCCAAGGTTCGTCGTCTGCTGTCCGTCCAATGCTTCTGACGATCCTGTACAATCCTTAGTAGCTCTCTAATCATCTTCATCTTCTCGACTGTATCTGTAACCATCTCAGGTCCCAACATGACTCGATCTCCAACATCGTCCCATGCCAGAGGAGTGCGGCATCAACGTCCATATAAAGCCTCAAAAGGTATCATTTGAATACTGGCCTGGTAGCTGTTATTGTAGGAGAACTCTACCAAGTGTATGTGTTCTTCCCAAGATCTATCGAACTGTAGGACATATGATCTCAACATGTCCTCAAGCGTCTGAATGGTCCGCTCTGACTGGCCGTCTGTCTGTGGGTGGTATGCCATGCTAAACTTCAGCTGTGTGCCCAAGCTCTCCTGCAAGCTCTTCCAGTAATACGAGGTGAACCGGGTATCCCTGTCGGACACGATTCTGACTGGAACTCCATGCAACCTGTAAATGTTCCGCATGTAAAGTGCTGCTAACCTTTCTGTGGATAAACCAACCTTGAAAGGAATGAAATGGGTGGTTAGTCTGTCGACTATCACCCATATAGCATCCTTTCCTCCTTGGGATCTGGGTAATCCTGTCACAAAATCCATAGTAATATGTTTCCATTTCCACTCCGGAATGGGAAGAGGTTGCAACAAACCTGCTGGTCTCTGGCGGTCTGCCTTCACCTGCTGGCAGATCAAACATCTGGAGACGAATTCTGCCATGTCTTGCTTCATTCCAAGCCACCAAACATGAGTCCTCATGTTCTTGTACATCTTGTTAGTTTCGGAATCTATAGAATGCTGCGACTGGTGCACCTCCTTCATCAGTTCATTCCTCAGTTCGCCAGTAGGCACACAAAGTCTCGTACCGTGCCTCAATGCTCCATCTCCAACTATGGAAAAACCCTCAAGTGTTCCAGCTAACACTTGGTCTCTTAGCTTGTACAGTATCTCATCCTGGAATTGAGTCTCCTTGACTCTGCTGATCAAACTGGACTCCACTTGTAGCTGTATCATAGGCGAGTCCACGCTTGATACAACTGCTTCCCTCCCAAGCTTCAATATGACCTCCTCTGGTAGCACGATCTCCAATCCAAGCTTCTTCATATCTTCCAGCAAATGGTGGCTCTTTGTCAAGAACATCGCCATCGGGTACCTGTTAAGTACATCTGCAACTATATTAGCCTTACCCGGATGGTACTGCAGGTTGATGTCAAAATCCTTCATAAGCTCCAGCCATCGCCTCTGGCACATGTTGAGCTCCTTCTGAGTGAAGACATACTTGAGACTTTTGTGGTCTGTAAATATGTCTACTTTCTCACCATATAGGTAGTGCTTCCAAAGCTTCAGGGCAAAGACGACCGCTGCTAGCTCCAAGTCGTACATCGGGTAGTTCTTCTCATGATTCTGTAATTGCTGGAAAGCATAGGCAATTACTTTACCATGCTGCTAAAGCACACAACCCAATCCTTTACCCGAAGCATCACTGTAGATGGAAAATCCGCCTGATCCAGATGGTAGCGTAAAAATGGATGTTGTTGTCAGTCTTCTCTTCAGTTCCTCAAATGATGCATTACACTCTTCAGTCCAAACAAACTCTTCATTTTTCCTGGTCAGCTTCGTCATAGGCTCCGCAATCCTCGCGAAGTCTTTCACGAACTTCCTGTAGTATCCAGCTAGATCCAAAAATCTCTTGATTTCTGCAACTGAGCTGGGGGCTGTCCAAGATTCAACTGCTTCTATCTTCTTGGGATCTACAGATACACCTTCTGTGATGAAATGACCAAGAAATTCCACTTTATTCAGGAAAAATTCACACTTGGACAACTTACCGTAGAGCTTATCCTTCCTCAGAGTCTCCAAGACAATTCGCAAATGCTTTCGTGCTCCTCCTGGGTCTTTGAGTAGAGCAGAATGTCATCGATGAAGACAACGACAAACTGGTCCAAGAAATCATGGAAGACCTTGTTCATGAGATTCATGAACACTGATGGGGCATTGGTAAGACCGAGGGCATGACCAAGAACTCATACTGTCCATACTTGGTGTTGAATGCCATCTTTGGGATATCCTCCTCTAGAACCTTGACTTGATGGTATCCTGATCTGAGGTCAATCTTCGAGAACACCCTCGCTCTGCTCAGCTGATCGAATAGATCTTCGATCCGGGGCAGAGGGTACTTGTCCTTGATTGTGATGTTGTTCAATGCCCGATAATCTATTCACATCCGCACGGTTCCATCCTTCTTGGACATGAACAAAATTGGTGCTCCCCAGGGTGAAGCTCCATCTCTGATAAATCCATAGGCCTTCAGCTCATCAATCTGGTCCTTTATCTCCTTGGCCTCCTTGGGGTTGACTCTATAGCATCCCCGAGAAATAGGAAAAGAGCCGGGAACTAGATCGATAGTGAACTCCACACCTCGATCTAGGGGTAAACCTGAAAGGTTGTCATGGAAGACCTCCAGGAATTCTGCTATCAAGGGATGAGGTGGTCCAGAATCTACTGTGATGGAGGTGTAGGAAACGCACCCCATACTCTCAGGTGCTCAAGCTATCTCAAACTCTGGTCCTCCAGGTGAACTAAAGATAACACAACCCCGACGACAATCTATCAGGGCATGTTGCTTGCTCAGCCAATCTATTCCCAATACTATGTCATAGTTAGGGAGAGGCATAATAAGAAGAGGTGCTAGGAAGGTATGATCAGAAATGGTGATAGGGCAGGTAAAAATCTCAGTGATAGGGATAGGTCCTCCTCCAGTCATAACTCTACAAATCATCTTACTATACCCTACATCTATATGATAAGCAGCGACAAAATCTGAAGATATAAAGCTGTGCGATGCTCCAGAATCAAATAGACATAAAGCCGTGTGTGAGTGTAATAAAATGGCACCTGCGATGACATCTCCTTCTGGTTCTACCTCAGGCTCCTCAACGGCCAAGGCAAAAGCTTGCCCGGACCTGTGCTGGTTGTACCGCTGCTGCTGGGAAGGAAGTGGACCCTTCTGCTGTCCAGGTCCAGTTCTGAATGCTGTTCGGGCCTCTTACAGTAGGTGCAATTGACGGTCTTCGGCTGGTTCTGCTGGGGTGCCTTGTGCTGCTGCTGAGAGGGCTTGCTGTTGGTGTTGGGCCTCTTAGAATTTCCCTGGTGGTAGCTGCTGGATCCAGGGTGCTCTCTCTTGGTACGGCCGGCTGAACTGGCCTCCACGTGTTGGGCCACCTTAAGCATCTTGTCGAATGTCTTGGCTTCGTTCGCAGCAACATGAGTGCAGATCTTCTTCCGCAATCCATGTTGAAACTTCTGGGCACGTTCCTCTGGGTCTGCAACCAGGCGGGGTGCAAACCTGCTAAGCCGATTGAATTCAGATATGTACTCCTCTAGAGTACGGTCTCCTTACTTCAGGTCATGGAATTGCCTTGTCATGGCTTGCAGAGCAGCTTCTGGGAAGAACTTCCCCTTGAACTGCTTTTTGAAAGAACGTCAGGATGTTCCTCCAGTCATAAATCTGGGCTCGCTCCGATACCATATGATAGCAACATCTCGAAACTGTAGAGCTACAACCTCTACCATAAGTCCAGGTGGGATGCGGGCAACGCTGAGGAGTCGTTCTATGTCATCCAGCCACTCGTCCGCATAGGTTAGGCCTTCAGTCCCTTTGAAAGGCCGCAGACTCAAGTTCTTGAAGCTCTCGATGTCCCCAACTTTCTCCTGAATTAAAGGACTGCTACATCAGCATCTATATTTCTCCAATAAAACATAAATTATCAATTTCACTTTTCTCACTTGGCAGGCCTCTTCTCTGTCTGTGATGTTTGCAACACTACCATGGCAAGATTGTGGGCATTCTCCATACCCTCCTTCATAATCGCGGTCTGTTCACGATTCACTTCTACTTGAGCCCTCTGGGCTTCAAGTACTCCTCATAGCAGGCCTACGAGGTCAGCGTTGTCCATTGGTGCTGGTGGAGTAGCTGGAGAAACTGCTTCAATAGGTGGGGTTGCGGTCCTCGGAGGGATCGGCGCTGCTGCATGCACTGTGGAAGTGTAAGCAGCACGCGGGGGCCGTGCAGCGTGAGGATGATCAGTAAGCTGCAACGGAGAGGGGTCTGACTGAGCCTGAGTTGGAGTATTCTTAGAGGATGAAACCTCCTCAACAGCAGGCCCAGAACGAGTAGTCTTACCCTTTGCCATCTGCAGACAGGTTTCGGTACAAACATAAGCAAGGGAGCCTAATAAATCTATAAGCAAACAAAAATAGTTATTAAAGTATATAATTTTGGTCCTATAATGTAACAGGGTAAATGTTATCTAAGTGTTCTAGTTGTTTCTAAGTCTGTTTTCCTAAAGTCTCAACTAAATCTAGGTCAAGTCACAGAACTGCGTGATGGTCTAGACTAAATTGACTAGACCAGCTTACAGAACCGACCTGCATGGGCCACCACTAAAAATATGTCACGACCCGATCCCGATATAAAGGGTCTAGTCTGATCATGCCCAGTCTATACCGTTGTGAGACGGTGACAGTAAGCTGTATCAAGCAGTGAAACACAACATGCATAAACATCTAACGAAAATAAAATATTTTATTCAACTGGGAAAAGTCTGGAAATAAAACAAACAACAACAATATTCATTTTATTACAAATTGTTCTGAAAATAAAGAAAAGGGAAAAGTACTAAGCCAACTTCTAAGGTTCAGGGGTTCCTGGTTCAGCCGAGCCTGCGGGACCCAAGTCAGGCCCGTAGAAAGTACAGTAAGGCAGCTCCTCTTTATCAAAATCACCTAAAAATGTTGGATCTCCAGTCAGGAGGGAGCAATGACATATTTCATCCACATCTAGCAATTCTAAATTAATAATAAATATAACATGCGAGACAGTTCATGAAACAATATATTTTTGTATTTAATAGTAAAAAGACCAACAAGCAAGATGATGTCAATGTCCAGTATGATGCAATACTAAGCTAGTGTTTGAGTATATAACAAGGCCTGTGACTGGCTGGGATAGAGGCAATATGTATACTAACATTTTGGCCAAAACAAATAGTATACGGTACGGCTCAACCCCCTGTGTGGTAGGGGTTAGCGCAAGACGAAAAACGAGCAAGATTTGGCTTTGGTCACAGACGTTATACTACTCCCCCAAGCAATCCCCAAGTCAATGAGTCAATAATCAATAACTAACATGTCAAGATAGCCATCCAGCAATCCATCAACCTATGTGGAGTCCGAGAGGGATCCACGGTGAATCAGTGTAACTATACTACATGTAACTAACAGATGCATACATTTAATTATCAAAATAAAATGCATACATGGAATAGATATGAAACTTGCCTCAGAGTATTCCTTAACTTGGCAGCAACCAGAAAGTGACTGCTAGGGTTTACCGATCCGAACCTACAAGATCGTAATGCCAGTTTTAGTAACCAGAATTACGTCCTAAATCTAAGGTACAAAACTAGGCCAAGTCTACAGGTTGGTGATCCTGGTTGGAAACCACTAGTACATAAAAATAGATTTTTTTTACAAATCTGATATTAATATATAACCGTTTAAGTAAATATAGGTTTTGTCGTAAATAAATAATTATTAAGGAAAATTACTTAAAAATATATTTCTTTGAAATTAGTAATTTTGTAGGAAAATAGATTTATCTAAAAATATTTGAAAGTAGAATTTATTTATCGAGATTAATTATTTAACCAAATGATTTCTTAAAAAAAATATATATCTCTTAACCATTTTCATAAATTACAAAGAAAATCGCCTTTTAAATATTAAAATAGCAATTAATGCACAAAATGCATTTTATCTTACCAAAATAATTATTTTAACCAATAAATCATTTTATGGAAATTAATTAGCTTTCTTTATTAATCTATTTACCGAAAACCTTTTTGATTTAAAAACATTTAAAAGGGAATTTATAATATATATATCATTATCTATTTGAAATTAATTTTATTATATATTTACTAACAAAACTTTTACCTAAAGGTTGAAACCTTTAACAATTTTCTATTAACTAATATTTCTTGTAAACAAACTAACTAAAAGATTATTTGGTTTAATTATATCTGCAACTCAACCATATATTTAAATAATAAACATAACAATAAGTTTAAATAATTTAATAAATGAACCAGGTTTTAAATTAATTAGGTTATACGCTACAACATTCCAACAAGTAATCTAAACAAAGTTTCCTAAAATGAATTTATTACTAAATTGCTATTCATAAGACACAGAACTCAAAGATTACATCTACAGAACCTTATCAACCATTCACACAACCTATTCTACGGCCAAAAAGTCATATTGGTTCCTGTGAACTACAACAGAAGGTGAAAAGAGGAGAGGTTACCCAAGGCTTGCACGAAGGAGTACCGAGGGGAGGCCTCGGACTCGGAACAATGCCGGGATTGACGAGCATGGACACGTGCGTGCACACGGGCAGACACGTGGGGAAGACACGCGGCGACGGGGGCACTGGCGGGCGGCGGCATCCGGCTGGAGTGTCGGGCAGGCGGTCGGGGCAGTACGGGGGCGCTGGTGGGTTCTGGGCGGCCGCCTGGGGGCTGCGCCGGCTGCTGGAGGTTCTACGGGCTGTGCCGGAAGGTCACCGGCCTCGGGGGAGGTCGCGAAAACGACAGCGCCGGCTGGGTTCGCGGCCTCGGCGGGCGGACGTTGGGAGGTACGGGAAAGGCGGAGAAGAGGGGTCTTAGAGCATTGGGGATAGCGAGACGAGTCCGGCGGTAGTCTCGGATCGGAAATTGGTGGAACGTTGAGGGAGATGTGATGGTTTAAAGAAGGTAGGAGAGAAGAGTCTTCTGTAGAAAAAAAAAATGTTTCTGTGATGATACGTAGAAGAAGGGAGAGAAGAGTGGATCTGGAGAGAGAATCGGTGAGTGGGGAAGGTGGGTTTGAACGGGTAGGGGTAGGTTACGGGTCGGGTTTGGGTTAAAGGGTTTAAAACCATTAGTTTAAGTCATTGGGCCAAAGGGTTTTGGGCTGGGTTTAAGGTTCACAAACAATAATAAATATTAAAATAAATTAAACAGGATATGGGCTTCACACATCGATTATGAAAAAACCTTTGCACCAGTTGCTCGCTTAGAATCCATCCGAATCCTTGTGCTTTTGTTTGCTTTAATGATTTTAAACTTTTTTGAATGGATGTCAAAAGTGTCTTTTTAAATGGTGTTATTAAAGAAGATGTGTATGTCAAGCAACCTGCTGGCTTTGCAAATTTTTATTTTCCAGATCATATTTTCAAATTTCACAAAGTCCTTTATGGCCTCAAACAAGCTCCTCGTACTTGGTACTGTGTACTTTTGCTTGCTTTAATAACTTCAAAATTTTTTAAATGGATGTTAAAAGTGTCTTTTTAAATGGTGTTATTAAAGAGGAGGTATATGTCATTTAACCTCCTGGCTTTGAGGATTTTCATCTTCCAGATCATGTTTTCAAAATTCACAAAGCCCTCTATGACCACAAACAAGCTCCTTGTGGTTGGTATGAACGTCTTAGCTCATTTCTAGTTTCTCACAACTTTTCCAAGGGCAAAGTTGACACTACTCTATTCATCAAATCTCACAATGGCACGCTTTTATTAGTCCAAGTATATGTAGATGATATCATTTTTGGTTCCACTAATAAAATATTCTGTGAAGACTTTGCAAAAGTTATGCAGTATGATTTTGAAATGAGTATGATGGAAGAATTATCCTTTTTTCTTGGACTACAAATCAAGCAAGACCCTTACGACACCTTCATCAATCAAGCCAAATATCTCAAGGACCTTCTCAAGCGCTTTGAAATGGACTCAACTCCCATGGTCTCTACAACGAAGCTTGATCATGATGAGAAAGAGCTATCAGTCGACATTCGTAAGTATCGAGGTATGATTAGTAGCTTACTCTACTTAACTACTAATCGTCCTGATATCATGTTTAGTCTTTGTTTATGTACACGTTTCCAAGCAAATCCCAAAGAATCACACTTATGTGCCATTAAGCGTATTTTTCGTTATCTCAAAGGTACAATTAATATAGGTATTTGGTATCCCAAATCTTCATTCTTTGAGCTTATAGGATACTCGGATACAGATTTTGCCATATGTAAGATTGATCGAAAAAGTACTAGCGGCACATGCCAATTCCTTGAAAAATCCCTAGTCTCTTGGTTTAGTAAGAAACAAAATTCAATATTGCCCATACGTAATCCTTTGTATAGACGTTGAGGTGGGCGGACACTAAGATGAAATAGGCCTGCTAATATGCCCAACGTACCCGCTGTAATATGATGAGAGGCTATTCCTCCCGAAACAAAAGGATCAAAACCTTCTGTGCCCCATGCCGGATTTACAGATTATACTTTTCCAGTTAGTCCATAAGGAACGGATACCCCACAACCGAAGGAGAATACATTGCAACTGGTTGTTGTTCACAGATTCTTTGGATGACACAAACACTTATAGATTATGGAATATCCTTTCATGGTATTTCCATGAAATGTGACAATACTAGTTCTATTAATCTTACTAAAAATCCAGTTTTTCATTCTCGTACCAAACACATTGAGAGTAAACACAACTTTTTGCATGATCATCAACTAAATGGAGACATCCGCCTTGAATTTATTGACACTGAACCTCAAATTGCTGATATCTTTACCAAACCTCTTACCAAAGATCGCTTCTCTTTCATATGTCGAGAAATTGGTTTACTTAAAAAAATCTTCTTAAACATTTTTTTGAATTCTTAGATTTCCTACTTGAGCGGAACTTCCGTCAGATTTTTGTGGCATTTTCTCGGAAGCTACGAATGAAAACAAAAAGTTTTTATGGTCCATTCGGATAATCTATCGGATTACAGCGACATTCCGTCAGATATTCTGTTTGGTCGAACTTTTCTTTAAATAAATGCATTTACTGCTCAGATAATGCATTATCTTTCAAACTTTCTAATCCGTATTTTTCGTCATTCCATTAGATACCACCACCATCATCAAACCCTAACCCTCCTTATTCTTCAAAAAGAAGAAGAAGAAGAAGAAGAAGAAGAAGAAGGAGGATTGGAAGAAGAAAAAGATTGAGCAAAGAAAAAGCTCAAGCCCTAATCCCCCAATTCCAAACCCAATCTATTTTTCCCAAAGCAAGTCCTCTCCCTCTTTCCATCTTCCTTGAGACTTCTCTTATTTTTAGCTCTAAATTTCATAATAAAATAAATTAGGGATTGTTTCCATTTTTTGAAATATATATATATATATATATATATATATATATATATATATATATATATATATATATATATATATATATATATATTGTGGTTAAAATCCACCGTGTAATATTGTAGCATGAATATAGAGATGGGTATGCATCTTGGACATAATACAAAAATATATATTGGACACAATACAATACAATATATATATATATATATATATATATATATATATATATATATATATATATATATATATATATATTTTATATATATACATTTATATATATATATATATATATATATATATATATATATATATATATATATATATATATATATAAAATAAAAATAAAATAAAAATAAAATATATATATATATATATATATATATATATATATATATATATATATATATATATATATATATATATATATATATATATATATATATATATATATATATATATATATATGTATTAGACACAACATAAATAGATACTTGGACACAAGATGATATATATAAATGTATAAGTTGGGCACATGTGTTGCACTCAACACAATATAAATATTTTGAGTATGTATGGGCACTTCAACTTTAAATTTTCAAGTGATATCATGTGGTTTCCATCCAAAGAATTATATATATATATATATATATATATATATATATATATATATATATATATATATATATATATATATATATATATATATATGGACACAACATGGCTCAACATAGATACTTGGAATGCTAGTATGTATATATATATATATATATATATATATATATATATATATATATATATATGGACACAACATGACACAATAAGAGATACTTTGAAGGATAATATGTATGGACACAACTTGAAACAATATAAGGTGCTTTGAATGTTAATACATATATGGTAACAACAAGTGGACACCACACAAAAGATACTTTGAATAAAATTGGACACAACATGTAAACACAACATGGACACCTTGCTTAAAGATTTATGTATAAATACACAAACGAATAGTTACGTGTGTAGAGAGGGGGACAACTTACATGTATACAAGCACATAATCTACTAAATTTTTTATATTAAGAAGGGTGGATGGTCATGATTCAAGTATATATATATATATATATATATATATATATATATATATATATATATATATATATATATATATATTACCACTTTGTATGACCATAAGTAGGAATTCTCATCATTTAAGGGTTTTATCAACCATGAGTATGAGTAATATACTAAGGAATGCCTTAAAAATTGACTTTGTGATAAGTATAATTGACAGATTATTAATTTAATGTAATATTCAAATCTGTCCAGATTTTAAATCAAGTTTAAAGGACCATTTTATTATGAACATGTGGTTAGAAAAGACATTTATGAATACTGGATTAACCGGGTAACATACTTGTTCAATTTGCTAGTTTACACTTCAAGGGGTTAAGAATATGTAGTATAAATTGAAGTTGAGAATATTAGATTTTAATTTTGGAACCTAATCACAACATGTAGTATTTTAATAGCATTGTGCAATAGATATGTGTTTACTTGGATTGTGTAGCACAAAGGAACATTGCAATTAAATAAAATGCTAGCATGCTCAGGTATGAAGGAAATTCTACATTCGAACATTTATTTATTTTTATTCATTAATCTGCATGAGTATCCGGTGTTGAGAGTTGCTCCACCGAAGGGGTCGGCAAATCCAAAATATTATCTGCGTGGTTCCGGTATTGAGAGTTGCTCCACCGAAGGGGTCGGCGGACCCAATACATATACCTACGTGGTTCCGGTGTTGAGAGTTGCTCCACCGAAGGGGTCGGCGAACCCGAATTTTAATTATATAATATATTTGTCTCTTGTGAATTTTTGGGGTCACCCTATACAAAGGAGACTCTGCCGAAATTTTTGGAAAATTCAAGAGATAGTCAAATTCCCGACTTTCAGAACAACCTGAATATCCCTAAATAGTCCCATAGCATTATTTAAATTAAAAAGCCGATCAGTAAAGTTTCTACTCATTCGTAAGGCCATACGAATCGAGTTTGTGAGGCTTAGCTCACGTATTTCTGTTTGCTCAAGGGAGGCAAACTAAGCCCAAGGGAGGCTCTTATTTCGTTTGCTCAAGGGAGGCAAACTAAGCCCAAGGGAGGCTCAAATTTTTACATCTATTTTGACAGTAACATCGAATAGGTGATTGTTAAGCCTAAGGGAGGCTCCAGGCCGGATACTAAGCACCGTGCCGCCAAATTTACAGCCTGATCCCAGGTTAACGAGATTGTTGATGGAAAATCATTTAGATGAATATTCAGGGGTTGTTCTCCAATATTGCATTCCATGTTAGGTTTAATTTCCTTTTTGCATTACATTTCATGACGCCTATCTAGATAAAAGGAACATGATACTCATACATTAATATGATACTTATTTTCAATGACAATTACCTTACAAAACTATTATGTCTTATTTCACTCCATATTTCTCTTACTTTTAATCGTTCTTGGCCGAGGACTTGCTTGTCGTTTCTAAATGACCTAGTATTGTTCACTAGGTTTTGTAGCAGTGTACCAAGTGAAGCCGCTATCAGGTACTGAAGGACAACTGGAGATCAAGGACGTGATGATACCGTTGAAGACGTTCAAGTTGGAACATGAATTCTTTTCTCTACTTGTTTAAGGTATAATTGTATTATTTATAGTTGGGTTCAAAATTGTACTGGGTAGAAATAGTTATGTTCATGTTCAATTAGTTAGAATGTCTTAGTTTTAGATTATTGCTGACTTAAATTTATGTAATCTATGACCTGCTTTTACCTATGCACGAACCTTACGGGCGACAATCGTGAATATGGGTACTGGAGTATTCGTATGTTGTGTAGCCTGGGAATGATGTTACGTACCCGACTCGCCATAATTATGGGAGCGAGGCGTGCCACGTCTTTTAGTGGTGGCCCATGCAGGTCAGACATTGCATAAAGGAAATATGATAAGGTACAGGTCTGACAACCCAAGGATAGGATATAGGCCAAGTTCTAGGAAAACTTATACAAGCTGAGAAAAGATGATGGTCAAGATTTTGGGAAGACCCTATAGGCTAAGGTATAAAATTTAAGATATGTTTTAGAAAATATCCAAGAGATACCAAATAGAATTGTTTATGTTATACTGTATTTCATAGTGTCTTTACCTAAATAAAATTTCTATAGTGAGTATATGTAATCAGGTGTCCTTACCTAGGTCATTGAACCTTTCTCTAGTAAACCCGGAGTTCAAATATATATTGAACCATTACATTGTTAGAAATAGTGAAGGGGTAAGTATAGATATAAATATATTTTGAATGATTACTGGGTAGGAAAGTACTAGCAATAACTTGTCTAGGGTTTTGCATAATAGTTATTGTATAGAGTATTATATACATATTATATTAAGAAGCTAATTCCTTATTCCTTACTTCCTCTAGACTTCTATCGATGCCTAAGTCCCGACTCGTTCTCTTTTATCTGTTGAATTTTCTGCGGTCTGGATTTTTCGCAAACCCAATCTACTTCAAAATTTTTAATTTTGTTGCTTCACTTAACATTCACTAAATGAAAATCTAGAATTATATCCTCAATCTTTTCTTCCATTTATATCTTTTCCTGGCATCCCTATTTCAGGAATTGCCTTCTATCTAATATCCATTGCAATTTACTCTTTTGATATTTTTTTCTTTTTTGTGAAGTGAATGCTTTGATTGGATTTTGTGTAAATGATATTTATGTGAATGAATACTTCTTGTGTCTTGAGACCTAAAATTCTCTAATGAATCGTGAAGTGAGAAGTTGTTGCAGCCATTCGGACTAGCCATCCAAATTGGCGAGGCACATATTCTCGAAACATGATTCAGGAATTTAATAAATTTTTGGGGATCAAGACATAATTTTTCATAATGAATTTTTGAACTTGATATTCGAATTTTGATTTCATTTTACTCGATTTGGAATTTGAAAAATGTCATTTAAAATGACATATAGTGTTTTTGACAATATAGATATATGAGTTTATCTTATGTTATAATATTATCTATTAGTTTGATACCATGAATAAAATAACGTTGATGATATTTGGAGAACTCGAAATTAAGTATTGCTTTTTGAATATTTTGGATTACTAAGAATATCATGACCTGTAAAGCTACTTCACGATCATAATTTTTACTCATTCTATGGATATCAAGGAAGAGGTAGCAAACCTTGATAGTGAAATAGTATCTTTGTTGCAGCCATATGCACAATGGCGAGGCATAAGATTACTATATCACGCCAGAAAACGAGAAATGAGGAATATGATCTTGATTCTGTAGTACACACAATGTTATGGTATCTGACAATTTTATTGATTTTATTGATTTCACGGAATTTTAAGATCATTAATGAATTTAAGTATCTTCATATTCTATATTCATAAAAGCTTTTAATGAATATAATTTTGAAGTATTTATTCAGAAAATATATTACTACTTCATTTTTTTTGTAAGGTGGATAGAATATATTGTTTCTCTCTATAATTGTTTTTAAAATCCTACCTATAAATTTTAAATTTTGAGGACGAAATTTTTGTAATGTGGGTAGATTGTCATAACCATATCCCGTAAATGCGATCTTAAATTTCCAATCCTTGTTTATTTTAAATATTTTATAGTAACAAAAATTTCCTCAAACAAATTATTATGTTTTTAAATTTTTTATTATATATAATTACATAAAGTGTTATTTTATATTTTTGTTTAAAACCTTAGACAATTTATGCAATTTCAAAATTTACATGGACACCTCATAGGGACATGTGTCTCCTTTGGAGGAGACTAGAAGGGACACCTCACCCCCATTTCCTTCTTTATAAAGCAAAGCCCCCCTCTCTCCAACTACACACACACACCCCAACACATAAACACACCACCACTCCCTTCTTCCACATGCTGCCGTCGCCGCCGCCTGCCTCCCGCTGGCCGCCGGCCACCCCTCTCCGACCACCTCTTCATCCTCCTCTTCTTCCTCCTTCATTTCCACCTCCAACACCATCATCTCTATCTCCATCCTCCATCACCACCTCCAACACCATCATCTCCATCTCCATCATCACCACCACCATCATCAAACCCTAACCCCCCTTATTCTTCAAAAAAAAGAAGAAGAAGAAAAAGAAGAAGAAGGATTGGAAGAAGAAAAAGATTGAGCAAAGAGAAGGTGGAATTGGAGAAGAAGGCTCAAGAATCCCCCAATTCCAAACCCAAATCTATTTTTCCCAAGGCAAGTCCTCTCTCTCTTTCCCTCTTCCTTGAGACTTCTCTTATTTTTAGCTCTAAATTTTATAATGAAATAAATTAGGAATTATTTTCATTTTCTGAAAATATATATATTGTGGTTAAAACCCACCATGTAATATTGTAGCATGAATATAGAGATGGGTATGCATTTTGGACACAATACAAAAATATATATTGGACACAATACAATATATATATATATATATATATATATATATATATATATATATATATATATATATATGAAGAAAGTGGAGATGAAGTCTCGTTGCTGGCGCCGCTCCCTGGGGAACCCCTAGGGGATCCCAGCTCTCTCCGTTCGTCCGCCCAGTGCTCCCCGTCCGGCCATCGGCGGCCTCCTCCGCTGGAGTCCGATGGCCATACCCTGGCCTGCCGATGTGCTGGCTCTGGTGAACCATTTCCCTCCCGCCGCCCCCCCTCCTGCCCCCCCGCCGGCCCCTCCCTCCCGGCTCTGCCTCCTCCACCGTCTTCCTCGTCTCTTGGCCTTCTCCAGCCCCCGTCCAGTTTTCTAGCCCCGCAGCTATGTAGAAGCATGGAAAATACTAAAGAAATTGACTCATACGGCCAAGAAAGACCCATGTGGCTCAGAAAACGCATGCGGCTCAGGGAGTCATGCGGCATAAGGAGCTATGCGGCCGGAGGCATTCCATGCGGCTCAGAAGACATGTGGCGTGATAGTGCTCCCCTCCGATCCATGCTGCATTAATTGCTTTGACGGCTGACCCCTCTGAAAAGTTGACAGACCTGACACTAAAGCAGGTAATTATGACTCTGTCATGATGATGAATCTCTAGGGAAGAGAAAGAAATCTTTGACACGATCCCCCGAGAGCAACAAAATGCCACGTGGCCCTGCCACGTGGGTGTGCTTATGCGGCTCGAAGTGAAGACTTCCCATGCGGTTCAGAGTGAAGCTGTCCCATGCGGCTCGAGTAGAATCATCCCTATGCGGCTCAAGAAGATCATGCCCATGCGGCTCAAGCAGACACACCATTATGCGGTTCATGCGGCTCATCATATGGTTCAGAAGTCTGAAGGAGGGGGCCACTGCCCAGACAGCCCTGACACGTGTCCCAAGTCTTATGCGGCCCAAAATTCATGCGGCCCAAATCTCATGCGGCCCAATCTGCATGCGGTTCCAGTCTCACCATTGGCTCTCAGGACACGTGTCCTCAGCCGATCAATCTCCCAGATTTATGGCAATCCAAGATCGGGTCGAATCCCAATGAGCTGGGGCACGTGGCAGGAGAATAAATTTGATTTATTCGCAGATATTAGAGAATCATTATAAGGAAGATTTATGCCAATCAGCATTAATTGCTAATGGGGATTTGGTGTAATCTACCCTTAATGGTTCTGATTCATTACAATCAGAAACGAACGGCCTGGATTGATCAATCCCCAGGCCGCCGCCATCTCCAAGAGCTAATAATTGGCAACCCTAGTGATCACATCCCACTATTATAAATACAAGGTGCCATTCCCTTGTAATATATAGAGAGATATACAAAAAAAACAAGAGAAGAATACGTATACACTGAGAGACTTCCCCCATAGTCAGAGAGAGAATATACACAGAGAGAGAGAAGCCAGGAGAGCAATCAGAGAGAGAGCAAGAAGGCATTTCTTCGTCAACGACCAAGCAGATCTTTCCCGAGTCAAGGCTGCGTACCGATCGTCCAAGAAGTAAGGCAGAGCGGCCGTCGCTTTCCCGAGCCTCTATCGTCACCCCCCAGAATCTAAAATAAACAATCGTACTTAGACTGCTGTACCTAGGTTTTCGTCCCTAGGCTTTCTTTGTACGAGCGAGTTTGTATTGTGAGTCTAAGTTCAGTCCTCCGATAATTGTTCTGTACTTTTACAATCAATGGCAAATACGATGGCGACTCTGTTGGGGACTAACTTCTCCACGGCTGAGGAGTTGGTGACGCAATCGGACGCAGCCAAACTTGGCTCTACACAACAGAAGATGGTCGTACGCTTCGACCAACAGGCGTTCGAAGAGATGCTCTCTGAAGGTAGCACTGGCCCGGTCCAGAAGCGCACCCGCACCATAAAGGCTCGCAAAGAGTGGAGGCCAAAATCATTTGCTCCTCTGCAAGCCCTTGATGGGGTGCTCTCTATTGCTCAAGATGGCGAGAAAGACTCCCCTGCGGCCCTACTTCAGACCGTAGACAACTCTGCTGTCCCCAAGTCTGGCAGAAGAAAATACTATGATGCTGGACTTGCAGGGGCAAAGAGGAACTCTACGCGATCCGAGCCACAGAAGAGTATTAGCCGCAGGAAGAAACACCATGCGGCTACAACCGCCGACCGCATAAAGAAAACTCATGCGGCCACATCTGTCAGCCGCATAACTTATGCGGCTACAGTTGCCAACCGCACGGATGAGACTCATGCGGCTATTAAAGTCAATCGCTTGCAGAAAACCCATGCGGCCACAGATGCCAACCGCATGCGGTCAGCCCGTACGGTCGTGACTTCTAGCCGCATAAAGACTCATCCTACAACAAAAGACAGCCACATGCAAACAGCCTGCACGGTACCCAATGCTAGCCGCATAGCATCCGTCCCACGCTTCTCTCGATCAGTCTTCGACCGGCTTTCATACGGTCTTGACTCTGATCATTCTCTGGATGATAATCTAGACTCTGTGGTATTCGACTTAGACTCCTCCTATTACGCACCCACAAGTGCTAAAAGGAGGAAGTCTAGGGCAGCGCGGGCTCATCAAGTCCAGACGACTGCCCCAACCTCTGACTATCGGGGCGTCCCGCTGATTATCACACGGGCCTCTGATGGGAAGTTGTATAAAACCACTCAAGTCCAGCCCCCGGCGGCAAATAGACAAAGTGGTTCCTCTGACCTGCGTGAGGTTATCCTCCACAAACGTAAGGAAAGAGAAGGAGCTTCGGGGTGTAAAGAGCCCTCACACGGACATCAATGCACCCAGATCATCGTCAACTGCTGTTGCAGCAACGCGGCGGTGACGGAAGACCGGCCATCCGTCTTCCAAAGACTACATCACCCGAGCTCAGAAGACGAGGCACCTCCTGTTGTCTCCTGCAAGTCCGTGCAGAAAGTTCTCGCCAAGGGAAGAGGGAAGAAAATGAGCATCTCCAGCCCAAAGGTGTCAACTACTGCAGCTAAGAAACCGTCGTCTAAAGGGTTATCCTCCACGGGAGTATTTCAACACACCCGTTCGAAGACGAAAACTGCTGCAGTAGGAAGTTCGTCGTCTGCAACATTGGGGGTCGTCGGAACTGGGGGTAGCACTCCTCCAAACATCCACGACAATCCGACATTCCAGGAATACGGACTGGAGGAAGCAAATCCTCCGACGGATACAACAGATACCGACGTCCCCAAGGACATCCTAGACGAAGCAAGCTCCGATGCTGGGGGTAGTGTTCCTTCCGAGTCTGAACCTGAAGAGAACATCCCCATATATCCTGATGATTTCTCGATGTACGGGTATGACTCGGAGGGTACATCCTCCACCACTCCTTCCGTCACTCCTCATGTGAAGACGGTGTTCATGACAGACAGCAATCAAGGCGGTTCCGGTGATCGCCAGCGCATCGACACTTTGGAGGCCATATTACACGCCTTGGTCAAGTCTGTAGACGAGATCAAAGCGGCGCTTCCTAATCTGCAGGGGGTGACACCTGGCCAGACAAGCACGGGTCCCGCAATCAACGTAGATTCAAATTCAGCGGCACCGAACCCGGGCAACAATCCTCTCGAGATAACGGCCCCTACCGCGACAGATGAGGCCCGAGAAGTAAGAAGAGAGGTTCAGGAGCGCCAAGCAATGTTCCATGCCCGAGAAAACTCTCAAGACCTCAGGATACGGCAACCATATCCTGCTGAATGGAGGGATGTTCCCTTTCCACCAAGATATAAGCCGTTCAATATCAACCCATATGATGGCAAGACTTCAGCAAGTCGGTACATCACTTACTTTGAGGTCACTACCGACCATCTGCCCTATGATGACGCTATCCTCACACGGTTATTCATTGGGGCATTGGAAGGAGTCACCTTCGATTGGTACCGTAACCTGCCGGACAATTGCATCCATTCCTTCGCTGGCTTCAAACGCCTGTTCTTGGAGAGGTTCTATGAGGTAGGGCAGGACGTCACGATGTCTACCCTCATGGACGTCATTCAAGGAGAGAAAGAGCTGACGAGGAATTACATTGAGCGGTTTCGTCAAACCGCAATGAAGTTACCATCTGGTAACCCGGACTCTTCCTTGATCGAAATTTGCCAAAAGAGACTACTCCCAACAATCAGTCTCTGGATGGGCGAGAGTCAATTCAAGGACTGGAAGGCTTTTATCATTAGTGCTACAAGTGCCGAAGAACGATTAAAGAAGGCTCGCCAACTGGGATTACATATCTCAGAGGGAGAGAACAAGGGCAAGCGTCCCAGCACCACCAACGACAATGGGGGTAGCCCCTCCAACAACCGGGACAACAGAGGCAAGCAGGCTATGGTGGCCGATACAGCCCAGAAGCCTGAGTCGCAACCTGCGGACAAACAATGGCCTCAAATCACTTACTCTTTTGAAGACGGTCACGTCAAGCCTATCTTGGACATGCTCATACAAGTAGATAGGATTCAGCTTCCTCCACCAAGACGGGAGCCTCGGCCGGCTGATCTGGAGAACCCAAAGTTCTGCCATTACCACCGCTACGTCCACCATGCTACGCACGACTGCTACCAACTGAAACGATATATCCAAAATCTCATTGATTCGAACGCTCTGGCCATCGACTTCGAGGAGGTAACCGTAGCAGCCAACATGGTATCCGTACAATTCGGCAGCTTCCCTCCAACAGAGACCCAGGACGGGGTTATACCCATCCCTCTGGCAACGATGGAGATTGCTAATCTCCTGCCTGCTCAAGCCGCTGGTCTAGTACCCCTCACCACATCACGAGGGGAAATCATGTGGGTCCATCCGGACTTAGTCCACGAGGTAACTCAGTCCACTCCATCTTCTAAAAAGAAAAGTAGAAAAGTCAGATCCTGCCGTACCACCTCAGCAGATGAAGAGGAAGTCACGGCCGTTGTTACTCGATCCGGAGCATAATCTCAACCTGTGGCTGAAAACTCGACTGATGATCATCCGCCCACTACCACGGATGCTCCGGGACCGGCTCAGCCTTCGACGACCGATAAGCCTAGGCCGAAGGAGACTCGCTTTGACAAATCCCTCCGAAAGGAAACATCTCAGGGGCTGGAGAGGCCCTACAACTTCGACATCTTGGCGCAATTGGCCAATACACCGGCCAAATTGTCCTTATATGAACTCCTGAGGCTCTCGAAGGATGTCCGCACAGCTTTGAACGATGTACTTCAAAATGCCGACGTGTACCTGGCTCAGGTCAACCTCACGGGAGAAAATCAGCCCGCAGACCTCCAAGACAGTGCCTGTACGGGAGCAATGCCCAACATCGTCTTCACTCCACAAGACATGCTCATCATGACTAATCTACACGATCGCCCATTATACTACACAGGCTACATCGGCGACATAAAGGTGGACCAGATGCACATTGACCCTGGGTCTTCCATAAGCATCATTCCAAAAGGACTACTGCATCATCTTCGTATCCCGATGCATCGCCTGACCCCTACAAACACCGCCATCAGCGGGTTCAATTCGGGCAGGAGCTACCCAATCGGGAAGATCCGTCTGAAATGTCAGATTGGCGATCTCCAATCAGAAGTCACTTGCTACGTCATAGATGCCGACACTTCATACAACATCCTTTTGGGGCACCCTTGGATACACGATTACATGATCGTGCCTTCTATGTTACACCAATGCTTCAAATATATCGACAAGCACGGCTTCGTGAGGACATAATTTACTGACATCGATCCCTTCAAAGGGGTCGAATCTTATTACTCGGACTCCTGCCTATACGAAAAGTCGAAGAGGCACTTTGAAGGAGGAAATAAACAAACTGATGTTGAAGCAACCACGGGATCAGAAGAACCTCTGACAATCTACCTCCAGGCTCACAAACCAGGCAATTCCGCACCCCTTATGGCCACGCTGCGTAAGGACGCGATCAGCCTCTCGGCACAGGAAGAGCAGTTGAGAATCCGACTGCCAAGGTTCGGTCAGGTACCGAGACCCACGACAGGGCCACTTATCATCAGATTGCCGAGAGTCGGTCAATCCCAAACAGAGAAGCTCAATCCCTCCGATAGACCTCTGACGATACGCCTGCCTAAAAAAGGTCGTCACCCCGATGCAAGGTCCGACACTTCAAGCGAACCAGCCACCCCTCGCTCCACATCAAGTGCCAGACTGGGGGTTGCTAGTCTACCGACAACCCCACGCTCCGTTCCGTCAGTTGAACCTCTGAAGATCAAGCTGACTAGGACGCCCTCTCAATCTTCATTCACACAGGGGGTAGCCGAAGAAGAACCAGAGCTAGCCAAGTATGTGGCTGCCCACACTGACGCTTCCTCCGCAGATGATGTAATCCCTCTAGAAAAGATACCTTACTTCATCAATAAAGGGTTATCTTTGGACTACACCGAGCTCAATAAGCTTTGTACAATGTATGCTATGGAACACGGTATAGGCACTCACCTACATACACAGGTGACAAATGTGTACACCGCTATCCAACTTACTCTAGTAGAAGACGCTTACCGAATAATCGAGGGAGGGGACCACCCAATCATCTTCGGCCGGACGAACAACCCGCATCCCCTCGCCATGGAAGAAGTCGACTTCGGGTCAGATGCTGGAAGACTGCCTCTGTATCTCTATAGCCCTCAATCCAAATATCTCATGCAGAAACAGGGGTATGATCTAGAGACAACGCCATGACTGAACTACGGTACTGGACGACGATTACCTTTGAAGACGCCAGCCCCGGCGGGCAAACCACGGAACTACTATAACAAAATCCGATACGGTTTAGGGTATGTAACGCCTACTACGACCCCTGAAAGCTCAGATGAAGAATGCGACTGGCAGTCACATTCAACCGGATCACCGACTTCCAACTCAGATACCAGCATCGGAGATGTGTTCAGACAAGTCATGTCAGTCAACATGGCATTCACCGACGCTTACGAGGAAGACGAAGACATCCTCGAAATCCTTGAGCTAGAGCCATGGGCCCAACAATTAGACGCACAATAGGAAAAGTGGTTCGAACTGAGAGAACCTCCTACTGAAGATAAGGTCATACAAGTGGATCTCGGCAGCGAATCTGCTCCAAAACCGATCTTTATCAGTAAAAGCCTAACTGATGAAGAACGAGAGTCGCTGTTAGAACTTGTCAGAGAATACATTGATGTGTTCGCCTGGAGCTATGAAGACATGCCGGGGTTAAATCCTGACATCGTACTCCACAAACTCAATATACGGCCAGATGCAAAGCCAGTCAAGCAGCAACAACGACGCTTCCGCCCAGGCGTCATAGACGCGATCGAAGCCGAAGTCAACAAGCTAATAGCCAGCGGCTTCATTCGTGAAGAGCAACATCCTGATTGGGTCGCCAATATAGTACCCGTCCTCAAGAAGAATGGGAAGATTCGAATCTGCATCGACTTCTGCAACCTGAACGAGGCAAGCCCCAAAGATGAATTTCCCCTTCCTATTACAGACATCATGATCGACAATACATGCGGCTTTGAACGTATGTCATTCATGGATGGATTCTCGGGGTACAATCAAATCAAGATGTCTCCCGACGACGAAAAGCACACCTCATTCCGAACCCCGATTGGCACATATTGCTACACAGTCATGCCATTCGGTCTAAAGAATGCTGGGGCTACATATCAGTAAGCCATGAGTATCATTTTCAGAGAACATTTGTGCAAGACAGTGGAATGCTATGTCGACGACATCGCCGTCAAGAGTCGCCGTAAGGAAGATCATCTGCAAGACCTGAGAACGGTGTTCAACTTAATGCGAGCCTACAATCTGAAGATGAACCCTACAAAATCGTTCTTGGGCATATCCAGCGGGAAGTTCTTGGGCTTCATCATCACTGCACGGGGTATCCATGTAGACCCCGAGAAAACGAGGGCAATCATGGAGATGGGTCCTCCGAGAAATCTCCGTGAACTTAGAGGCCTCCAAGGGAGGCTAGCTTATATCAGGAGGTTCATTTCCAACCTCTCCGGGCGATGCCGACCGTTCACCCACCTCATGAAGAAGGGAGTCTCATTCGTATGGGACGAGGAATGCCAGCGCGCTTTCGATGACATCAAAGAATATTTATCAAATCCTCCAGTCCTGGTGGCCCCGGCCCCTGGAAAACCATTCCTGCTCTATGTACGAGCAATGGAGCACTCCCTCGGTGCCCTGCTGGCACAAAATAACGACGCAGGCCACGAGCAGGCCATTTACTATCTCAGTCGAATGATGGTCGGGACCGAACACCGATACCCCGCTGTGGAGAAAGAATGCCTCGCCCTGGTATTCGCCATTCAAAAGACGCGGCACTATGTCACGGGGCAAACCATACATGTGATCTCACGAATCAACCCTCTCAGGGTCCTTATGACCAAATCAGGGGCACTCAGCTCCCGCCTCGCTACATGGGCGATATTACTGTCCCCCTATCATATGATCTTCGTCCCGCAGAAGACTGTCAAAGGTCAAGCCCTGGCAGACTTTTTGGCGGCCCATCCAGGATCGGAATCATCTAGAATATACGAAGAAATCCCAGATAAGGTCGCCGATTCAAATACAACCACCCATGATAACATATGGCGGATGTTCTTCGATGGCGCTTCAAGAACCGGACCCAAGGGAAACATCGTCGTCGGAGTCGGAGTAGTATTGGTCTCTCCTACCGGGCTAGTGATCAATCGCGCCTACTCTCTCACGGAACCCTGCTCTAACAATGTGACCGAGTACAACGCTTTGGTCATTGGCCTCCAACTCGCAAGAGAACTGGGTGTAGAATACCTTGAAGCATACGGCAATTCGCAATTAATTGTCAACCAGATTCGGGGGACGTACGAAGTCCGCTATGAAGACATGATCCCCTACCACCAAATTGCGATCAATATTATCTCATCATTCGAGGGATTCTTCATCGAACACGTCCCCAGACTCCAAAATATCGAAGCTGATGCCCTAGCAGGCCTGGCTGCTTCCCTAGCAGTACCAAACCACTCTCATCATTCGGTCGATGTAATCGGCCATGAGCTGGTCTGCCCCAAGAATAACGTTCAAGCCATGGCGAGTTATTCTGCTCAGATGATCGACGAAGCGCCAGACTGGAGACAACCATTCATAGACTTCGTGGTCTACGACATCCTGTCCGAGAACCCGAAGGAGGCTACTTCTATCAGACGGCGTTCTCTCAGATTCTTCTACGATACAGAGACGAAAATGCTGTATCGCCGCTCCTACGACGGATTACTACTTCGGTGCTTGTCGAACGCAGAAGCTAAAGAAGTCGTACGAGAGGCTCATGACGGTGTCTGCGGGGCCCATCAGCCTGGCCCTAAGCTGCAAGACTGCCTTCGCCGGATGGGCTACTACTGGCCCACGATGGTGGCTGATGCAATAGATTATGCCCGAAAATGCAAGGTCTGCCAAGTCCACGCAGACTTCATTCACCAACCATCCGAATTTCTACATCCGACAGTGGCGTCCTGGCCATTCGAAGCATAGGAAATGGATATCATTGGTCCAATCACCCCACCTTCCTCCCGAGGACATCGCTTCATACTTGCGATCACTGATTACTTCTCAAAGTGGGCAGAAGCTGTCCCACTCGCCGAAGTCAAGACTTCGAACGTAATCAGCTTCCTGAAGCACCATGTCATCTACCGCTTTGGACTGCCCCGAAGGATCATCCATGATAATGGTCCGCAGTTTATAAGCCACGCATTCTACCGATTCTGCGACAAATACCGCATTCAGAATGTCGCTTCGACACCATACAACCCGGCAGCAAACGGGTTAGCAGAGGCATTCAACAAAACAATCATCAAACTCCTCAAGAAATTTGTCTCCTCCAACAAACGCGACTGGAACGAGAAGCTCGAAGAGTGCTTATGGGCTTATCGTACCACGGTTCGAACAGCCACCGGGAATACACCATTCTCTCTGGTGTACGGGTGTGAGGCAGTTCTCCCATTAGAGACTCAGATTCCCTCACTCCGAGTCGCCCTCACTTATTAATTGACAACGGATGATAACTACCGACGTCAACTACAAGAGTTAGAGGCCTTAGATGAAAAATGCCTCCTAGCTCAGCAAAGGATCGAATTATACCAAGCACGCATCTCAGGAGCCTTCAACAAAAAGGTCAAAGTCAGAACATTTCAAATGGGCGATCTTGTTTTGGCAGTCAGGAGGCCAATGGTCATGACTCACAAGACCACCGGCAAGTTCCAGCCAAAATGGGAAGGCCCATTTATCATCGAGGCCGTGTTCTCCAATGGTGCTTACCGCCTCGCCAAGCAGAACGGAGACTTGCTCATGTTGCCCGTCAACGGCAAGTTCCTGAAGAAATACTATGTTTAAACAACATTTTCCAGAGTTTCGAGTTATGTGCCCGCTGGTACCACTGAACTCAACCCCCTAATTTTCCAACTTATCGAGTCACGTACCCTCTTGTACCGCTGAACTCATATCCCAAATTCCCAAGTCATGTACCTGCTGGTACCTCTGAACTTACACTTTGATTCCAACATTCATAGATTTTCGAGTCACGTACCTGCATGTACCGCTGAACTCATGCCCTTCTTCTATAAAGATATCCCAAATTTCCAAGTCATGTACCTGCTGGTACCTCTGAACTTACACTTTGATTCCAACATTCATGGATCTTCGAGTCATGTGTCCGCTGATACCACTGAACTCACCCTCATAGTTTTTCAGATTTTCGAGTCATGTACCCGCTGGTACCGCTGAACTCACACTCACCATTCTCCAGATTCTCGAGTCATGTACCCGATGGTGCCTCTGAACTCACATCCTGGTCACTCTTTCAGGTAGAAAGTTATGTATGATCATACCGCTGAACTTTTTTCCTACAAGAGATCCTCCCTCATGATCTAATACCTGCACTCCCAGTGCACAACAAAGGGTAATCGATCCACAAATTTCCATGACGACCATGTCCTCATCACCTCTGAGTCGTCCCATTTCTGCCAAAAACAAATCACCCCTACATAGAATTTCCATGTCCTCATTACCTCTGAGTTATTCTACGTACCCCCCTTCATTGAGCCAACTCCTGTCATGTCCTCATTACCTCTGAATGGGAAGGCTCCGTCGAAGAAACCTTCATACTTGCCATGTCCTCATTACCTCTGAGTAAGTATGATGATCCCCTTTCGACCTATTACCTGTACCCACAACCGGAGTACGCCAAAGGTAATGGGTCCACAAATGTCCTCTGTTGACCACAAATGTCCTCTGTTGACCACAAATGTCCTCTGTTGACCACAAATGTCCTCTGTTGACCACCAATACCCTCCGTCGAGTTCGCTCCTGCCATGTACTCATTACCTCTGAACATGAAGACTCTACGTTCGAAAAACTTTCCTACTTGCGATGTCCTCGTTACCTCTGAACAAGTATGCCAGTTCCCCTTCATCCTATTATCCGTATCCTAAACCAGGGTATGCCAAGGGTAATAGGCCCATAAATATCCTCAGCTAAATTTCTTAACACAAACCTATCACCTCATCATGCCCCAGGAGCCCAGCTGCTCTACGACAATTCTTTTCTCAATACCTAGAGCACCCATGACCACTTTGCTATGGCTGCTTCAGGCATCCTGACCGAAACTTGTTATCTCTACCTAAAACCAAGGTACGCCATGGGTAACAGGTCCACAAATATATCCCCTATGCGGGGGAGAACATCACCATAATATCACAGGCACAGCAAGCAATACAAATGAAGGGTAGAATTGAAAGTACTCTTTATTTGAAGGAAGAAAAAAAAGTATTACATATTTCGGGACCACGTCCCTTTCAAAAAAAAAAGAGAAAAGAAAGAAAAAGAAGGGAAAAGAAAAGGCCGACTACATTTCAGTGTTACTCAATTCTAGGAGACGGTCTCTCACTGAGGTGGTCTCCCGCTCAATCCGTTGCCGAGCGCGACGCTCGGCCTCCTGGAGTAACCGCTCCTCATTGTCCAAATCCAGGAGCGCCTGACAGTCATCTTCCAATTTCTTCAAGACAGCCTCCAGGTCAGTCGAAGCTTGAGTAACCCTGTCAGCTTCCTAAACAATTAGCCCCCTGTCATTGTGGGCAGTCTCGAGTTCAGACTCCAGGAAAGTTAACTTCTTCTGAAGCGCAAGGATCTGCTCCCGCGTCTCGATAATCTCACGAGAGACAGACTCCTCCCGAGCCACAACGTTTTCGGTCGCATAACTCAATTGATCATACCGATCAGCTAAGTCGCTGAGATCCTTCAGTGCGGCCGGTCTGGTCTTATCTCGAGCCGCTCTGGTCCTCTCTATAACAACAATAAGGGAATTCCGCTCCTCGTTTATAACAGCAGGCAGATCAGCTTGCCGCAATACTCGAAGCTCGGACACCAGCTGATCAGCCTCCAGCAATTTCGTCTCCAGAAGCGAAGCCATTCCTGCATCATCAGGAAGATCCCTAAGGACGTTTATTTGACCATGGGCACATCTTCGGGCCAAGGTAAAAGAGATCCCTCTTTCTACAGCGGCCTCGATTCCCCTCTTCAAATGATGATGGAAACTGGCAACCACGTCCTGCAACGCATCGTTCAAAACTTCAGCAGAGGAGGGCGTCAGGGGAAGCCGAAGCGGCAACATCGGAGGAGTAACGCTAGAGCTCGCCACCAAGGTAGCGGAGTCCGAGCAGAACGATGCATGAATAGCGGCCAACTCGTCTTCCGCCGCCCGGAGAGCTTGCATGCTCGACAGGGAAGAAAGGTTGATTCTCGAAGCCATTGGAGCAGAGGATGATGCAAGGACCATTGTTCCCTGCCCCGACTGCCCCGAGAACTGGCCCATTAAACTCGGGCCCCCAGAAGGCCCATCAAGACGAGTCGGGCAGTGAGAAAGTACACCCCTTTCCACCGATGCCCCTTCGGTTGGGGTTGTCTCGACGACGTCCATCCTCGGCACTGAAGGGGCAGGACCTGAATGTCCAGAATAACAGTCAATCGACGTAACCCGAAGGACATGATGACAGAGCAGATAGGCTTCCTCACGGGTTAAGATTCGGCTAATCTTACCAGGGGAGGGGCATGAAGGTCGCGGCTCATCCACAACTGGCATGGTCCCTCCACCCGCGATCCCCGAGTTAAACTCAGTCACGTCCCCTGACCCCGTCACCTTGAAGGGGGATACAGATTGATCTGCGTCCTCTTGAGTAGGAACAGGCTCATGGGAGTCCCCGTCATCCTGGGTCACCGCCTCGACATCCTGAAACTCTTCTTCTTCCCTCGACACCTAAAAGAGGGAACGAAGACAATCAGGATTGAAACTCAAAGGAAAGAAGGAAAAAGGGATCGAGAGCAGTTTTGTTACCTCTGACGCGGGGTTGATTTCTTCTCCACTCTCTTTTGTGGCTGGCAGACGGTGCCTAGTCGCAACCAGCTTCCGGGATCGAGAAATACTGCTTACAGGAGGAACCTGCCTGCTACGTTTTGGGATAGGACCAGGCGCAACAAGGGACTGATCCCTCAGCATCTCATCTGACAAAACATATAACTGACCCACCTCTGCGCCTACCACTGGAAGGATAGAGTCATCTTCATTATGCTCGTTGTCTTCATCACCTTCAGCAGCGGAATCCAAATCTGGCACTTCGGCTCTAGTCTTTCTTTTCTTGGCCCCTTGAGAGCCTTCCTCCAGACCGGTGCCAGCAATAAAACTGGTACCTGGGTTAAAACCGACCGGGGGCTTGTTCGTCATGACATGATACAGAGCCGTCATATACAAGATCTCCACTGACTCCTTAATAGCAGGGACCGAGAAAATGGTGCGACTATGGAACGAATCATAATATTGCCAAGCTCTGATACCATCAAGAAGACTTCCCTCATAACCTAGACAAGAGCTGGGGCTGTCTAAACAAAGTTGGCTGTACCCAAACTGCCGGGCAAACCTGCTAGGCAGATACGGCTCCAGAAAAATAGTATTGCGGTTACGGTACACCAGATGCGAGGGACGGATGTTACGCAACCATAAGAGCATCTGGCCATCCAGAAGTTGAGGAGACGTAATACCGTCTATATGCACAGTCTCTATGTCCCTGGCAGAAAAGCGAGGGACGGATACGAAAATATGATGCTTATCTGCCCTTGTCAAGACCATCCGGCAAACCCGCATGGCCTCACATTCCCAAGGCTCATCACGGTAACGAAAGATAAGGGCGTCATCATCAGTCGTACCGCCCTCAGAGCCCGACCTCATCAAAGATGGATAATGTATCAGCAGCCACCCATCAAATAATGATAAGGTAACTCAGTTCGTTCAAAATCCTTGGTCGCATCGCGGGCAATGACTTTGGACGTGAAGGTACGAAGGCCACGGTGTATGCTACACACCATAGCCGGAAGGAGAGCTAGCCTGATTTGCAAGACTAATTTCACAGCCGGAAGGATAAAGTTACAACTAATTCTCTCAATAGAACCGGTTCCTCCCGAGACTACACAATTTCGTAGCCAGATCATCAAAAATCCTGCCAGAAGCGCTTTCTCAGACAGCTCTTGAGTATCCTGGTAAAAGTAATCGAAAGTGTCGGTTTGGCTCCCAAATCTGCCACTAGTAGATGACACCAATTCTTTGACCGCCTCCCGAGACCTAGGGCGACGAGAGGTAACCAGACCTGAGGCATCTGCTGAGAAGAGATAATGCACCCAATCCTTGGTGTAGGGAGCATTCCCTTCCAGGTTATCCTTGCGGGTTATCTGATGGCATGTGTTATAATGACACAATATCTCCTGGTAAAGGGCCGCAAAGCCAGGATACCGTCGTTCCAAATCTTCGAGTTCCTCATTAGTGGGAGTATATGCTTCAAACGCTTCGTCCCCCCAAGGAAGCTTGGAGACCGCATGCATTTCATGGAGCGCAAGTCCCATCTCCCCTACAGGTGTGTAAAAGGTCCCTGTACGACAATTATACATTTCCAGCAGGGACATGAATAGCTTCTTGTTTATGAACAAGCCATGACAGGTACCTCGGATAGCATGGTACAGGCCAATCTCGTACAAAAAAGCCTCATACTTCTGTAGGATCCAGGTAGATAAATTGATCCACGAGGGAATAGGGTGTATCCAACCAGGAAACGTCAACCGACCAATGGGATAGGAGCCTTTCCGGGCAAGTCGATTTATAAAAGTATCGGCGGTAGAAAACGTGAAGTTAGGACCTGCCACATTCAGGAAAGAACCTGGGACCAACCCTGTCACAGAACAACTGGTATGCACCTTGCCAGCAACCACGGACTTCAGATGGTTATTATAACGGATGTTCCCCACGAACATCCCACTCCTGGTAGGGGTTAGAGTCCCCTCCATCTTCCGGTCCAAAGGGAGCATATTGAACCAAGATAATGGAAAGTGTCGCTCCATCTGAGGGATGCGGATCGCCATCCCGTTAGAAACAAAATTCCAATCCTCCGACACCTCCAGAACATGATCATTCTCTACGGTCAAGGCATCTCCAAAAAAGAACGCAGGCTTCAAAAACTCTCCTTCGAATTTCCCGGAGTTCATCATAGCATTAAGGAAATGGAAAGGCTGATTCTTGATGGCATTCAATCTGGCCATAGGCTCATCGCTCAGAAACTGATCCGCCACGTGCTGAACAATATGGTCGTACCTATAGCCGAGAGCAGCTTGAGCGCTACCCACCAAGAGTTCTCCGGCGGCGTTAACCGGCAGATTCACTGAAGAATAGACAAAGAAAAAATAAGTTAAACAGAGAATAAAAAAGAGCTGATTAGGTGTTTTCAAACCACATGCGGCTCAAGAAAATATCCATGCCCCCCATGAAGTTCTCAGAAGTCTTATGCGGCTCCAAAAAGTCCTATGCGGCTCCAGTTCAGAAGACCGCTTATGCGGCTCCGCATAATAAAAGTCTATGCGCCACCTATGCGGTTTCACTAATAAGGCGCACATACAGACACAATGGTTTTTCTTATGCGGTTCGCAGCTCAGCCGTAGGACGAACATACGATTTACAAAGGCTCGTGCATAAAGTATACGACGTAGCCATGGCGGTTGGGGTTCCTTAATTCATACATTGTCCTTACCAACAATGGGGGGATGGATGTCAGGATGAACAGCAGGCACGACGACGGGCGGGGCAGCAACCACACCCAAGGTGGAAGTGAAGGCCGCCTTCTTGCCCTTCACTGCCACGATCTTCTTGGGAGCCATCAATTATCGAAGAAAAGAAAGGCAAGCGAGATAAGAGAAGAAAGAAAATAAAGAAGTCTTATCTCTCTTCAAACCCCTCCTATTTATAGGAGGAGGGAAGAAGACGGACACGTGGGCCAATGACCGACTCTTGAAGATCGAAACCGACTCCTTGGGTTTCGTCTCCAAGATTCACCCAAGGCATCAAATCCAAAAAGATTTAATGAACTGACCCTTGAGATCCCCCCTACAAAGACGGCGCTGAAGCAACTTGGAGATAAATAAAGACCTGCACACGTGGACTGGACCATCTATGCGGATAACACAGCCCCTGCGGCTGAAACAGTCACGTGAATAACACATCCAAGCAGCCAGGACATCTTTGCGGTCGGGATTGCATATGTGGCTAATACGGCCATGCTTCTTGTTCAAAGTATTTCAATTTTACAAATTGAAAACTTTGAAGGGGGTCCTGTAGAAGCATGGAAAATACTAAAGAAATTGACTCATACGGCCAAGAAAGACCCATACGGCTCAGAAAATGCATGCGGCTCAGGGAGTCATGCGGCATAAGGAGCTATACGGCCGGAGGCATTCCATGCGGCTCAGAAGACATGTGGCGTGACAGTGCTCCCCTCTGATCCATGCTGCATTAATTGCTTTGACGGCTGACCCCTCTGAAAAGTTGACAGACCTGACACCAAAGCAGGTAATTATGACTCTGTCATGATGATGAATCTCTAGGGAAGAAAAAGAAATCTCTGACACGATCCCCCGAAAGCAACAAAATGCCATGTGGCCCTGCCACATGGGTGTACTTATGCGGCTCGAAGTGAAGACTTTTCATGCGGTTCAGAGTGAAGCTGTCCCATGCGGCTCGAGTGGAATCATCCCTATGCGGCTCAAGAAGATCATGCCCATGCGGCTCAAGCAGACACACCATTATGCGGTTCATGCGGCTCATCATATGGTTCAGAAGTCTGAAGGAGGGGGCCACTGCCCAGACAGCCCTGACACGTGTCCCAAGTCTTATGCGGCCCAAAATTCATACGGCCCAAATCTCATGCGGCCCAATCTGCATGCGGTTCCAGTCTCACCATTGGCTCTCAGGACACGTGTCCTCAGCCGATCAATCTCCCAGATTTATGGCAATCCAAGATCGGGTCGAATCCCAATGATCTGGGGCACGTGGCAGAAGAATAAATTTAATTTATTCGCAGATATTAGAGAATCATTATAAGGAAGATTTATGCCAATCAGCATTAATTGCTAATGGGGATTTGGTGTAATCTACCCTTAATGGTTCTGATTCGTCACAATCAGAAATGAACGGCCTGGATTGATCAATCCCCAGGCCGCCGCCATCTCCAAGAGCTAATCATTGGTAACCCTAGTGATCACATCCCACTATTATAAATAGCAAGGTGCCATTCCCTTGTAATATATAGAGAGATATACAAAAAAAACAAGAGAAGAATACGTATACACAGAGAGACTTCCCCCATAGTCAGAGAGAGAATATATACAGAGAGAGAGAAGCCAGAAGAGCAATCAGAGAGAGAGCAAGAAGGCATTTCTTCGTCAACGACCAAGCAGATCTTCCCCGAGTCAAGGCTGCGTACCGATCGTCCAAGGAGTAAGGCAGAGCGGCCGTCGCTTTCCCGAGCCTCTATCGTCACCCCCAGAATCTAAAATAAACAATTGTACTTAGACTGCTGTACCTAGGTTTTCATCCCTAGGCTTTCTTTGTACGAGCGAGTTTGTATTGTGAGTCTAAGTTCAGTCCTCCGATAATTGTTCTGTACTTTTACAATCAATGGCAAACAAGCCAGGCTCCAGCGCCCCTCTCCATCCGAGCTGGAGATTCTACCCGCTTAGTTCCGTCGCGCTCACCGGCTTCCAAGCCTCCCGTTCTTGGGCTGGGACCTCACCGGAGTTCGGCCCCCGGATGCTCCCACCCACCTATCCAGTCTACTTTCAAAATTTGAACGGTGCTTCGATCTCCTCGGGTGGGGAGCCACCTGCGGTGCAGGCCTCGAGCCCCCCACTGTCAGGCCCCTCGTGTCCGCTGTTTTTGGCGCTCAACACGAGGCGGTCCTTCCTCTTTACGCGTACGCTGTCGCGCGTAGCTCTGAGCTCTTCCCGGCCCCTCATGGTGGTCCCCACCTCGTTCAGGATGTTTTATACCCGGGTGGAGCGTACCCGAACCTCTACGCCGCCAATGACTTGGTATCCTATTCCCCCACTTTTACGCAGGTGTGGGCGGGCCATCCAATCCCACTCCTTTCTACGCAGCCCTTTTCCACACCCCTCACTTCTACGCAGATCACCTTCCGTTCAGTTCTACGCCCACCCTTATCCCCCCTATTCCTCCACGCTTCTACCTAGCCCCCACAGCTCCCCCCTTTATCCACCCAGGCCCCTTCCCCTCCTCTTTTTTCTTCTCCCCCCTCCTTCTCGTCCCCCTCGAGACTTTCTGCGAGGTTTTTGCTGCAGCTCCGGCACCCCTAGTTCTCTTTTCTTCCGCAGCCATTAGCCCCGAGCCCCTGCCTTCCCGGCTCCTTGAGGTCTCCTTGGCGACGGCCTAGGGAGCCTCTCCCCCTCCCCTTCCGGCCGAGATGGGCGTATTGGCTGCGCTCACCTCTGTTGGGGGAGTGGCCACCCATCCTTCCGCCGTCACTGAGGCAGTTCCTTCCCCCATTCCCCTGCCGTGCAGAAGCTCCCCGGCTGACTCCGCTACCTTCTCTCTCAGCCTTGGTCATTTCCCCTCCCTGTTAGCTCCATCGCCTTCCCGAAGGGGGGGCACCGGATCCTTCAGCCCCGGGAGAAGTATTGCCTTCTTTCGCCGCCAAGCTGCGCCCGGACCTTGTGCCCTCTAAAGGCCTTCTAATTCCCGACATCGAACTCCCGGACATCGAATACCCTCAGGTCTCCCCAGTTCCTATGATCCCTTTCTCCGACCAGGAATTGACTTCGTTGTCATCCTCTTTCCCCCACACTTTCGTCCTCAAATTCTCGAATGGCTGCCCCAAATTATCCAGAGTGCAGGAGGTGATAGCCAGTTGGAGACTTTCGACGGATTACCGAGTGGCCCCTCTTGACCCCAGACATATTCTCCTCCACCTCTCCTCCGACAGCGACCACAGGACTGTGTGGTCCAAAGGCACTTGTAGGATCGACTCCCACCAGATGAAGATCATCAAGTGGTCTCCAGGCTTTAACACCAAAGTAGACTCAGCGTTGGTCGCCGCTTGGGTTACCCTGCCAAACCTTTCCTTCATATGTTTTGTCCCAGCGGCACTCAGACGTATCGCCAATTCCTTCGGGACGTATGTGGCCACAGCGTCGGTGACGAGTAACCTCACCAAGGTCCACTATGCCAAAATCTGCGTGGAACTCGATCTCAACTCAGAACCACCAAATTTCATCACCATCGAGCTGGGCAACTAGACCCACACCCAACAAATCCTATACGACAACCACATTTTGTTCTGCAACCACTGCCATCTAAGAGGCCACCTACCAAAGCACTGCTACCGTCTTTATCCGAAACTCAAGAAGAAATCAGCCCGGAAAGACAACGAGCAGACAGAGGGGAGGACTCCCAAGCCACCCTTTCTACCCCTCCCGAACTCACACACTCGATTCGGTTCCAACAACGGTAAGACAGACACTAGCGAGATCCCCAGCAAAGCCCTGACCCCCTTCATTCTCCACCAAATCGCACTCTCCAACCAATTCGACATCTTCGAGTCGAGTGACACAGAAGCACCATCGGACACCGCCCGCCCTCTTGCGGTTTCTGTCCTCTTCGAGGCAGCACCCCTAACCTCAGAAGGGAAAGAGGCATCCACCGATGCCAGCATGGCACATCAACAACCCACCAACGAAGACCCCGTCGAAGAAACACTTGCTATCCTCCCCAGTTGTCACTTCCCATTCCCAGAATACGTATTTTTAGAATGCATGTACTGTTTAGATGTAAATATTTTATATTTATCATGTATTGCTCTGTATTTAAATCCCTTTAATTTTATGTTAATTAATTTCCTGCAATTTTATTTCTGCACTTTACTTTCTGCTTTTATACTCTGCTTTAGCTTTGCTATGGGTTCGGCTCAGATTGGTTTAATTATGTTGGTTCATCATGAACCGAAATAAACCCCCACCTACCACCACCCCATTTAAAGCCCCAAACCCTTTCTCTCTCTTCATTACTTCTTCTCATTACTCTTCTTCTTCCTCCTAACTCTCCCACCAACCTAGGAGAGCAAGGCAAGTGCCAACTTGCTTCCTGATGGATCCCCATTATTATTGTTCCATCATCTTTCTTATTTGATTCTAAGTCTTTTTAGTACTTAGCATTTTCAATTTCCATGGCTTATTTGTTATAGATCTAAGTTTGTTACATTTTTGGGTTTCTTAGGTTTTGATCTAGTAAACTTTGTTATCTTCAAGTTTTGATGGTTCCATGTTGTAAAGAATTTTGTTCTACCCAACTTTGACCAATGGAAGTCCATATTTGGGCTTGGAATGAAGGATTTATGGAGCTTGGAAGCAATGGCTTCCATGGTTCTGTTCTCAGAAAAATTCGGAGAGGAAGAACACCCACAGCCGCATGAATCTCCATTCCTCAGGCGTATGAGATTATTTATTTCCCAATCATTTCCTACAGCCGCATGAATCTCTATTCCTCAGGCGCATGAGATTATTTATTTCCCAATCATTTCCCACAGCCGCATGAATCTTCATTCCTCAGGCGCATGAGATTATTTATTTCCCAATCATTTCCCACAGCGCATGAGATTATTTATTTCCCAATCATTTCCCACAGCCGCATGAATCTCCATTCCTCAGGCGCATGAGATTATTTATTTCCCAATCATTTTCTACAGCGCATGAGATTATTTATTTTCCAATCATTTTCCACAGCGCATGAGATTATTTATTTTCCAATCATTTTCTACAGCCGCATGAATCTCCATTCCTCAGGCGCATAAGATTATTTATTTTCCAATCATTTCCCATAGCGCATGAGATTATTTATTTCCCAATCATTTCCCACAGCGCATGAGATTATTTATTTCCCAATCATTTCCCACAGCACATGAGATTATTTATTACCCAATCATTTCTCACAGTGCATGAGATTATTTATTTCCCAATCATTAATTATTTCCCAATTTTTATTTCCTGAATTTGGCATTAATTAACATTGATTGTTATCTTGATTAATTATTGATCATGCGTTCCTAGATGGAACTAAGAGACTGGCTAGTCGTCTTATTGAATTAAATGGAATAAGACACGTTCATATTTGCAATCGATTGGCCAATCCCGAATATTGACATATAGATACATGCAGGCTACAATTATTTATTTATTTTACGAAAGCAGCATGTGTACTCTATGGTCAAGGCATGATTATTCCGTGGTTAGTTTTAATTGTTACATTACGCTATGTAAGACCTACAACCTAACCGTACGGGTATCGTTGTAGAGTTGAGCATATCGTACTTTATACGAAAGTACTCATTCTAAAATGACCATGATCCACAGCATGGGATTTTACTTAACATAGAGGCTACTAAATTAAATAAAATAATGATTGCATGGAGGGAATGGATTTCCGAGTTCTTACATGGCAGCCCTCTTTGGGACTATTAGCGCCCAACAGGCCGGCTGGTTCCCACAGATACTGCAATTCTGCCACACGGACAGGGAGCGGTATCTGCTTATATTATTGTATATTGTATATTAATGACGGGCGTCCCGCTGGGACTTGTCTAATTCATGATTGGCGCAATGGATTGATTGGATCGACTAGCCTTGCTTGTTCATAGTAAGAACTGAGAAATTCTTATTGCATAATTCCAGGATAACTTGGGACTCACAGTAGTAAGCCGTAGGAGTTGGATGGCCGTTTAAGTTGATTTGTTTGTGTACTGTACCTACTGTGTTACCTAACTGAGATGATCAGAGCATCAGGACATGACGGGCCAACTTCTGTCCTTGTTTGGTTGGGAGGTTGGTTCGAAGTGTCGTGATGTTATGTGAATCCCAGTAGCAAGCAGAGATCTATTATTATATTCTCTTATTTAATGGTTTAATGCCTCATATCGTGCTTTCTTGCGGTACTTGCTATTAGAGGTCTAACCTCTCTGGTTTTGTATGGCCAGATTTAGAGCCGGTTCCCGAGGACTCAGCTTACCTCTACCTCCAAGATGGTCAATACTAGAAGAATGATCGCAGGAGGACTCGAGTGGGTTCCTTACTTCCCCGCTCGTTTTATTAATTACTTTACATTTTGCCGTTTGGTACCGACATGTTAGTCGGATAGTCTTGCACTTACTTTTACATAATTGTAATTAAGTCAGACTGCAGCTGATAATAATTGTGTATATGTTGCTATATCATCTGGCTATGTTTTGTAAAGCCAGATCTCAAGAACATTTTGACTAAGCATTTGGGACGCCTTATTACTTTATCTTAAATGTTCTCTGTTATTGCTTCTTGTTTGAATGATTGAGACAATAGATGTGAAGTGACCATAGCGAGACTTTCATGTAGTATGCACCCCCTTGTCTTTTAGACAGCATTGATCGTATTATACGGTATTCATCTACCCGTAATATGTAGCTGGCTGAGTCATTCCCCCGCTCTCCAGTATTCTGGTTCTGGGGCTTGACAAGGTTTTAGTGGTGGCCCATGCAGGTCTGATTTCAGACTTGTAGGGTGTTTTAATTTATAGGATGTCTCAATCACACATGTTTCCCCTTGATCTCCTGATTCGTTATTCTTGATTCTAGCTTGACATTTCGGTATCCTTTGACTTCATTGATCTTTCTTGTCTGATCGTTTGATTGTTCTTTTGTCCCTTTTCTTAGGGGCACTTCGTCCGTATCTGCCAGGACTGGACAACAACAACAAGAGCAACACGGATAACCTGACCATGTTGGTCAGCAATAAGGGCCGGTACTAACTCAAGAGACTATCCAAGAAGAAGTAATAGTAGAAGCAGCAGCTGGATCACAGTATCCGGAGGTTCCACCACCACTAATAGTTCCACCTAACCCTGCGGAAATGGACACACCGGCTCTTCTGGAGATCATGAGAGGGATGATGGCCACTCAGCAACATCAGATGTTAGCCCAACAACGTATGCACGCTCAGTTACAAGAGCAGAATGTACTACTTAACTAAGGATTGCAGACAGCTTTGGAAAGAGGGGCGAGGACAGATTCAGGAGCGTCAGCCAGGTTTTGCAAGTACAACCCCCGCCGTTTCGAAGGCACGGAGGATGCCATCTCAGTAGATGCATGGCTTAAGGATATTGAGGCTATTTTGACAGCCGCTAAGGTGCCGGCAGAAGAACGTGTGGATCAGGTGAAGTTGTTACTTCAGGATCTCGTACATGATTGATGGGAATCAGAGAAGGTAGGCATCAGACGTCCTGTGGCTAGGGACGATTTTACAGCAAGATTCAAGACAAAGTACTATAGAGTTGTGGTACAGTTTGAGCTACAACAGAAGTTTATCAACCTTAGACAGGCTGGCAAGACTGTAGATGCTTATGCAGCAGAGTTCTGCAGATTGAGTAGGTTCGCCCCAGAGATGGTAGCAACAGAGAGCCAGAGGACTATGAGGTTCCAGCAAGGGTTTCATCTTGAGCTTTTGCAATTGATAGAGGGGCACAATTACCAGACTTTTGATGAAGTATTGACGGTGACTCGAAGGCATGAGATAACCGTTCAGAGGATTATGGCCAGGACTGGGGGTCAGAAGAGATCCCACAGTCAGATTGAAGGAGGAGGGGGAGTAGCGCCCCGAACAACAGCATCATCCCCTGGCATTCGTATCCACGATGTGGCACTGCGAGGACCAGCACCACCACCCAGGCAGCAGCTGCAACAGAAGAAGAATCAGCAACCCCCAGCGGGCTGCACTTATTGTGGAAAGATGGGGCACACTAGAGATGTGTGTCGGGCATTGAACGGACTGTGTTTAATATATGGAAATCCAGATCATCGGGTTACCACATGTCCCATGAATTCGAGGTCAGGAGGACCAGTACAGCAGTTTCCTGCCCTGCCAGCACCAGGGGCAGGGCAGTATCGAGGACCCGCAGTGGCAGTGAGACCATTGGCCCAGCGTCCGTTAATGCCACAGGCTCAGATATTTCGGTAGCAGGGACCGCCGATGCAGCAACACCAGCATAGACCACCCCAGCATCACCAAGGCAGGGGCCAGCGGCAGCACCATGCTAGGCCGCAACATGGGAACCAGCAAGGAGGTCGAGGGCAGGCATTCACTCTGTCCTTAGAAGAGGCATTGGCATCGGGAGATGTTGTGGCAGGTAACATTCTCGTCGCCTCATATCCTGCAGTAGTATTGTTTGATTCTGGAGCATCACACTCATTTATATCTGCACAATTTGCAACACGGCTAGGAATGGAATTCGAGGCATTGCCAGGGAGGTTGAATATACTCACTGGCAATGGGCTCGTAGGAGTTAGTAGAGTTATTCTAGCGTGTAGCGTTGTAGTTTGTGGGCATTCCTTACCCGCCCGGTTGATAGAATTTTCTGTTGGAAATTTCGACCTTATCTTAGGCATGGACTGCTGAAAGACAGTCATGCGACGATAGATTGTCGTAGAGGGAGTGTATCTTTTGATATTCCAGGCATGAAGAGATTCACCTTAGTCAGATCAGAGGCAACTCAACAAGAGCAGGGAGTAATAACGATAATGGAAGAAGTTCAAGTTCCGAAGGTAGTTGAAGAATTTCTAGACGTATTTTCCGAAGAACTTCCAGGGCTACCACCGATTAGAGATATTGAGTTTAGTATAGAATTGGCACCTCAGATCGAGTTTACAGAATGGCGGATTCAGAGTATCAGCACATAGAGGAACTGAAGGAGAAGAAGTTCATCCAAGCTAGCATATCACCATAGGCAGCACCAGTGGTACTTGTGGGGAAGAAGGATGGGTCATCCAGATTGTGCATCGATTACAGGAAGCTTAACGCGGCAACAGTGAAGAACAAGTACCCACTACCCAGGATCGACGACTTATTTGATCAGTTGAGCAAAGCTAGAGTTTTCTCCAAGATAGATCTTCGTTCAGGGTATCATCAAGTGAGGGTTCGGAAGGAGGACATTCCCAAGACAGCATTCAGGTCGAAGTATGGGTATTATGAATTCTTAGTAATGCCGTTTGGTTTGACCAATGCTCCAGCAATCTTTATGGATTTGATGAATCGCATCTTTATGCCGTACTTGGATCAATTTGTCGTTGTGTTTCTCGACGACATTCTTGTATATTCAACTAGTGAAGAGGAGCATGAAGATCACCTTCGGAAGGTGTTACAGGTTCTGAGAGAGAACCAGTTGTATGCCAAGCTCAGCAAGTGTGAGTTTTGGTCGGATCATATTTTATTTTTGGGTCATATCATATCAGGAGCTGGAGTAGCAGTGGATCCCAAGAAGGTAGAAGCAGTAGAAAGTTGGCCAGTACCCAAGACCGTAGCAGATGTGCGGAGTTTCTTGGGATTGGCAGGATATTACAGAAGGTTTGTATCAGACTTTGCAAGGCTTTCAGCACCCATAATCCGCTTGACACGGAAAGATGTACCATTCGTCTGGTCGGCAGAATGCCAGACATCATTTAAGAATCTGAAGCAGAAGTTGATATCAGCGCCTATTCTTACATTGCCAGTTGGACCCGGAGGTTTTACCGTTTATTGTGATGCGTCAGATAAAGGACTTGGATGTGTCCTCATGCAACATGGAAAGGTGATAGCATACGCATCTAGGCAACTTCGAGACCACGAGAAGAATTACCCAACTCATGACTTGGAGTTGGTGGCAGTAGTATTTGCTTTGAAGCTATGGAGGCATTACTTATATGGTGACCGAGTAGACTTGTACACAGACCATAAAAGTCTGAAGTACATCTTTACCCAGAAGGAACTGAACATGAGGCAGAGAAGATGGTTGGAGTTGATCAAGGACTACGACGTGGAGCTTCAGTATCATCCAGGCAAGGCTAATATGGTAGCAGATGCTCTCAGCAGAAGAGGCGGCACATTTATGTTGACAACCCGGAAGCACATTTTAGAAGACCTTCAGGAGATGGGCATCGAGGTTATACTTCCTTGTGATGTAGGAGTTCTGGCGAGTTTACAAGTTCAATCCGACTTGGTCGACAGGATCAAGGTAGCTCAGGTACAGGACCCAAGGATTCAGAAGCTTAGAACAGAATGTGAGTCAGGACTCAGGAAGGAGATGAGAATTCATAAAGATGGTACACTTAGGTTTGGGTCACGTCTATGTGTGCCTAGTAGAGATATCAGACAGGAGGTTATGGCAGAAGCTCACAGTTTTCAGTATTCTATACATCCCGGAGGGACCAAGATGTACCAAGATATCAAGCAGCACTTCTGGTAGAACGGGATGAAGAGGGAGATAGCTAGATTTGTTTCCCGTTGCTTAGTATGTCAGAAAGTGAAGGCAGAACAGCAGAGGCCAGCTGGGTTATTGCAACCACTTCCTATCCCGGAATGGAAGTGGGAACATATTACAATGGACTTTGTGACCGGTTTATCGAGATCACCAAGTGGTAAGGATGCTATTTGGGTAATCGTAGATCGGCTTACGAAGGTGGCACATTTTCTTTCTTTTAGAGTAGGTCAATCTACGGAGAAGTTGGCAGAATTATATATGCAGCAGATAGTCAGGCAGCATGGGGTCCCGGTCAGTATTGTGTCAGATAGAGATACCCGTTTTACATCACATTTTTGGAAGAGCTTACATCATAGCTTGGGTACCAAGTTAAGATTTAGCAAGGCTTACCATCCACAGACGGACGGGCAATCAGAAAGAACAATTCAGACTTTAGAAGATATGTTGCGAGCTTACACCCTAGATTTTGGAGGATCTTGGGAGAGCCACCTACACTTGGTCGAGTTCTCATATAATAACAGTTATCAAGCCAGTATCCAGATGGCGCCATTTGAAGCACTATATGGTAAGAAGTGTAGGTCGCCACTGGCATAGGACGATATCGGGGAGAGAAAGATGCTAGGCCCAGAAATAATTGTCCAGACCGTTGAAGTGGTTAAGGGAGTTAGAGAACGACTTCGAGTTGCGCAGGATCGACATCGTCATTGGGCGGACCAGCATCGTAGGTCGTTAGATTTTTTTGTTGGGGACCACGTGTTCTTGTGGATCTCACCTACCCGTGGGGTCATTAGGTTTGGCGTTCGCGGGAAGTTGAGTCCGCGGTACGTGGGCCCATTTGTTATTCTTGATAGGATAGGCGATGTTGCTTATCGTTTATCCCTTCCACCTTCGTTACGAGAGGTGCATGACGTATTTCATGTATCTCAGTTACGAAGGTATGTGTCGGACCCAAGCCATATCCTTGATCATTCTGAGCTGGTTGTTGGTACCAACCTGTCTTACGAGGAACAGCCTGTGTCTATTTTGGACCAAAGAGAGAAGATACTCAAGAACCGAACAATTAGCCTTGTCCGAGTTGCTTGGGGTCATCACTCTTTAGAGGAGTCAACGTGGGAACGTGAGGATGATATCCGATCACGGTATCCGTACCTGTTTGACTCATAAGGTATATCTCTTTCTGTATACCTTGATTGTCTTAAACTCCTCATGCTTGTTACCTTATGAGTAAAATTGCTTGGTGTCGTAAAATGTTCAACATAGGTATGTTACTTACTATTGACATTGTAGAATGATTGCTTACTTAAATTGCTTATACCTGGAGTAGTCCAGATCTGATGTTTCTATCCTGCTTGGATTTGAAATTCCGAGGACGAAATTTTTCTAAGGAGGGTAGAGATGTCACTTCCCATTCCCAGAATACTTATTTTTAGAATGTATGTACTGTTTAGATGTAAATATTTTATATTTATCATGTATTGCTCTGTATTTAAATCCCTTTAATTTCATGTTAATTAATTTCCTGCAATTTCATTTCTGTACTTTACTTTCTGCTTTTATACTCTGCTTTAGCTTTGCTATGGGTTCGGCTCAGATTGGTTTAATTATGTTGGTTCATTATGAACCGAAATAAACCCCCACCTACCACCACCCCATTTAAAGCCCCAAACCCTTTCTCTCCCTTCATTACTTCTTCTCATTACTCTTCTTCTTCCTCCTAACTCTCCTACCAACCTAGGAGAGCAAGGCAAGTGCCAACTTGCTTCCTGATGGATCCCCATTATTATTGTTCCATCATCTTCCTTATTTGATTCTAAGTCTCTTTAGTACTTAGCATTTTCAATTTTTATGGCTTATTTGTTGTAGATCTAAGTTTGTTACATTTTTGGGTTTCTTAGGTTTTGATCTAGTAAACTTCGTTATCTTCAAGTTTTGATGGTTCAATGTTGTAGAGAATTTTGTTCTACCCAACTTTGACCTATGGAAGTCCATATTTGGGCTTGGAATGAAGGATTTATGGAGCTTGGAAGCAATGGCTTCCATGGTTCTGTTCTCAGAAAAATTCGGAGAGGAAGAACACCCACAGCCGCATGAATCTCCATTCCTCAGGCGCATGAGATTATTTATTTCCCAATCATTTTCCACAGCCGCATGAATCTCCATTCCTCAGGCGTATGAGATTATTTATTTCCCAATCATTTCCCACAGCCGCATGAATCTCCATTCCTCAGGCGCATGAGATTATTTATTTTCCAATCATTTCTCACAGTGCATGAGATTATTTATTTCCCAATCATTTTCCACAGCCGCATGAATCTCCATTCCTCAGGCGCATGAGATTATTTATTTCCCAATCATTTCCCACAGCGTATGAGATTATTTATTTCCCAATCATTTCCCACAGCGCATGAGATTATTTATTTCCCAATCATTTCCCACAGCGTATGAGATTATTTATTTCCCAATCATTTTCTACAGCGCATGAGATTATTTATTTTCCAATCATTTTCCACAGCCGCATGAATCTCCATTCCTCAGGCGCATGAGATTATTTATTTCCCAATCATTTCCCACAGCGCATGAGATTATTTATTTCTCAATCATTTCCCACAGCGCATAAGATTATTTATTTCCCAATCATTTTCTACAGCGCATGAGATTATTTATTTCCCAATCATTAATTATTTCCCAATTTTTATTTCCCGAATTTGGCATTAATTAACATTGATTGTTATCTTGATTAATTATTGATCATGCGTTCCTAGATGGAACTAAGAGACTGGCTAGTCGTCTTATTGAATTAAATGGAATAAGACACGTTCATATTTGTAATCGATTGGCCAATCCCGAATATTGATATATAGATACATGCAGGCTATAATTATTTATTTATTTTACGAAAGCAGCATGTGTACTCTATGGTCAAGGCATGATTATTCCGTGGTTAGTTTTAATTGTTGCATTACGCTATGTAAGACCTACAACCTAACCGTACGGGTATCGTTGTAGAGTTGAGCATATCGTACTTTGTACGGAAGTACTCATTCTGAAATGACCATGATCCACGGCATGGGATTTCACTTAACATAGAGGCTACTAAGTTAAATAAAATAATGATTGCATGGAGGGAATGGATTTTCGAGTTCTTACATGGCAGCCCTCTTTGGGACTATTAGCGCCCAACAGGCCGGCTGGTTCCCACAGATACTGTAATTCTGCCACACGGGCAGGAAGCGGTATCTGCTTATATTATTGTATATTGTATATTAATGACGGGCGTCCTGCTGGGACTCGTCTAATTCATGATTGGCGCAATGGATTGATTGGATCGACTAGCCTTGCTTGTCCATAGTAAGAACTGAGAAATCCTTATTGCATAATTCCAGGATAACTTGGGACTCACAGTAGTAAGCCGTAGGAGTTGGATGCCCGTTTAAGTTGATTTGTTTGTGTACTGTACCTACTGTGTTACCTAACTGAGATGATCAGAGCATCAGGACATGACGGGCCAACTTCTGTCCTTGTTTGGTTGGGAGGTTGGTTCGAAGTGTCGTGACGTTACGTGAATCCCAGTAGCAAGCAGAGATCTATTATTATATTCTCTTATTTACTGGTTTAATACCTCATATCGTGCTTCCTTGCGGTACTTGCTATTAGAGGTCTAACCTCTCTGGTTTTGCATGGCCAGATTTAGAGCCGGTTCCCGAGGACTCAGCTTACCTCTACCTCCAAGATGGTCAATACTAGAGGAATGATCGCAGGAGGACTCGAGTGGGTTCCTTACTTCCCCGCTCGTTTTGTTAATTACTTTACATTTTGCCGCTTAGCACCGACATGTTAGTCGGATAGTCTTGCACTTACTTTTACATAATTGTAATTAAGTCAGACTGCAGCTGATAACAATTGTGTATATGTTGCTATATCATCTGGCTTTGTTTTGTAAAGCCAGATCTCAAGAACATTTTGACTAAGCGTTTGGGATGCCTTATTGCTTTATCTTAAATGTTCTCTGTTATTGCTTCTTGTTTGAATGATTGAGACAATAGATGTGAAGTGACCATAGTGAGACTTTCATGTAGTATGCACCCCCTTGTCTTTTAGACAGCATTGATCGTATTATATGGTATTCATCTACCCGTAATACGTAGCTGGCTGAGTCATTCCCCCGCTCTCCAGTATTCTGGTTCTGGGGTGTGACACCAGTAATGCTGACCAACAACTCTACAACCCGGTGGAAGAAGCTCTAGCTATCATCGGGCCAGACCAAGCTAGGAGAGGAATTCAAGTCCAAGCCGCTGGTTACCCTCTCCACCAAGCTATTCTTCAGATTGGGAGAACCAGCGACTCCCTTGTCATTCCCTCTGAGGAACCCTCTACGGACTCCGCTGGAGAACAGATAGGCCCCCCCCGATCCCTCTCGAGCTATCCACTAGCGTCCCCTCCTCCTTGTCTAAAACGGAAGCGTCTACCTAGTGCGAGAAATATGCCAAGATAGGAGACGCCGAAACAACTACCATCCAAACAAGATCCGCCGCCAAGCAGAACAAAAAACCCTCCCACAACTTCATAAATGCTTAACATCCTATCCTGGAACGTCCGCGGTCTGGCGAACAAGCCTACATTAAGGAGAATTTTCAGCCTGCGTAAAATCCACATGATCGACGTCCTCATTATCATAGAACCCAAAATTCCTCCTAAAGATTAAAATCCATCCAGCAGCAGCTGGGCCTCCCCTCGGCCATAGCAGGCAGGCACGATATTTGGATCCTCTGTTCGAAGGACGTCAACATCGGAGTCATTCAGGATTCCTGGCAAGCCCTCTCATGCTGGGTTGAACACCCCATGCTTCCCAAGTGTGCTATCCTCTCAGCGGTCCACGGCAGCTGCGACATCGCTGAGCGTAAACACCTCTGGATGGATCTTCTTGACATCTATCTCCACAACACCAACTTCCCTTGGCTTTGCATTGGGGACTTCAATGCGATCATCCGCAGAGAATAGAAAATTAGAGGTCGTCCACCTCCCACATCAGCCATGCAAGACTTCAACAATTTCATCTTCAACGCTCATCTCACCACTCTCCAGTTCAACTGCAACGCGTTCACCTGGTGCAACATGCAGGAAGGAGATCGCCGTCAATACTCCCGCCTGGATAGAGCCCTCATGAACGCTCACTGGTACGGTATGGGGATTTACGCCAACCTATCTCACCTCAACTCCTCCGAATCTGACCAAGCCCCCCTGCTGGTTGAAATTAAAAAACAATACCAATCCAGCCAAAAAGAACTTCCAATTTCTCGAATTCTGGATCGAGCACCCCCAATTTTTGGGCATCGTCGTGGAAGCTTGGACTTGTGATGACTCTTCCAACCCCCTCATTAGGGTGAGCAACAAGCTCAAATTAAGAAACGAGGAGAGCGCTATCCAATTGGAGCAAACATGCATACGGGGACATTTTTCAAGCCGTTCGGGTCGCGGAAGACGACGTATCCCGTGCCGAAGCTATATTCGCTATGGACAGTTCCCCCGCGGCCAGGATGGCCCTGAACCTCACTAAGGCTATGCTAAAATTCAGACTCAAAGTTGAGACAGACTTCTGGAAGCAGAAAGTGAGGTTGAAATGGGATAGCGAGGGGGACAAAAACTCGAAATATTTCCACGTCTGTGTCAACGGCCGCAGACACAAACTATCGATTCACCATACCGTCGACAAGAATGGGAACACCATCACGGACTACAATAGCATCCAAGCGGCCGTGGCAGACTTCTATTCCAAATTATTCTCCAAAGAGACGGTCCACAAAGACAGTTCATTCCTGGACTAAATCCCTGCCCTCATTAACGATACCGACAACGCCCAGTTGGAGCGGACATTGACGGAACAGGAAGTGAAAGAAGCAGTCTGGGCACTGAACGAGCACAGTGCTCCCGGCCCGGAAGGCTTTTCGGGTGTCTTCTTTCGTACCTGCTGGGACATCATCAAACAGGACATCACCGAAGCGGCAATCGCATTCCTCGAAGGAGCTACTTATCCCAAAGCCATCTTCAGCGCAAAGCTGATCCTCATCCTGAAAAAAGATAACCCAGATTCCTTTCGCGATACCTTTGTACATTTACCAACAAAATTATCTCCAAGATAATCGCCACCAGAATGGCTAGCACTCTTTCCAAAATCATCTCGGAAGAACAAAGCGGCTTTGTTCAATGAAGGAATATCCAGTATATTGGTACAAGAATTAATCACCTGCATGAAGTTCCCAGCCAGAGGGGGCAACGTCGCCGTCAAAATCGACATGGAGAAAGCCTATGATAGACTGGATTGGCAATTTATGATCTGGGTCTTCAAGGCATTCAGATTCTCAGAAAATTGGACCAACACCGTCTGGAGATCCGTCAGTAACTCATGGTTTTCCACTGTTATCAACGGCCAATCCGAGGGGTTTTTCAAATCAAGCCGTGGAGTGAGACATGGCGACCCTCTATTTTCCACTGTCTTCATCATTGCAGCATATGCCCTGAGCAGAAACCTCAACAACATGGTCAACACTCTGAACTTCCAGCACTACCACACATCCAGTGGCTGCCCGATCATCACCCACCTGGCCTTCGCCGACGATTTACTTATATTCTCCTCCGGGGACGTGGGAGCGATAGAGGTGGTCCACAATACCCTGAGGCGGTACTCCAGATGCTCAGGGCAGAAGATCAATCACTCCAAGAGCGTTATCTACGCCCACCACAGCATCAAAAAAGAGCACGCAATCAGCCTCTCCAACCTAACGTCCTTTTCTGTTGCCCACCCCCCGTTCAACTATCTCGGTTGTCCACTTGTGTACGGGAAATCCAACGCCGGCATCTTTGACAACTTGATCACAAGAATCAGGAACAAACTTGAGGGATGGCATAATGCCACCCTATCCCCAGGCGGCAAGATGATCCTCATCAAACATGTTCTCACTTCTATTCCTATCCATACTCTGGCAGCCTGCTCCCCGCCTTTGAAAGTTCTTTCCTTGATTGAGCAGATCTTTTGTAACTTCTTTTGGGGGCACAACAAAGGTCAAGATAAACACCACTGGGCTAGCTGGGATGCCATGGACCACCCGACAGAAATTGGAGGTCTGGGATTCACCAAACTCACTCATATCGTTAAAGCCTTCTCGATGAAGTTGTGGTGAAAACTCCGTACGAGCAAGAATTTATGGACCAGGTTTATGAAAGCCAGATACTTCAAACACATCCACCCTTCAGTGCCCATATCCAACAGCAGATTCTCAGCGGCTTGGCGTCATATACTTATCGGTTGCGACCTCGCCGAACCGGCGATTAGACTTCGGCTGAGTAGCGACGAGTCGGATCCCTTCCTTGAGAGATGGATTTGGGACAGCTTGATCCTAAATATTTTGGAATCCCCCAGTAACAGTAGGATTAAAGACTTATGGAACTCTACAAATAACGACTGGAACTGGGACCGGATTTGCGATTGATCTGTTAACGAAATGGTCGACAGCATCCGCCTGCTTGGTCTTCGCCTCGGCCGCGAAGACGACGAGCTGCGGTGGCCACTTGAGGCCTCCGGAGCATTTTCGGTGAGGTCGGCAAGATTCGCTATCCGAGGAGGCGGCCAGCCGCATCCAATGATTGCTCGATACTGGCATGCCTGTATACCCAAGAAGTGGTCTTTCCTCATGTGGAGAGTCATTAGGAAGAAACTGCCTACCGACGAGATCCTTAACTCCATCGGGATTAGCTTAGCGTCAGCTTGCAATTGCTGCCCCGACCGTCAGACGGAGACAATTGACCACATATTCCGGGAGGGGAATCTCCCAGGCAAAATTTGGAGGACCCTCAACCAGCACTATAATATTGCCCCAGTGGGTGGATGCTTCTACGATCTGGCGGACCAATGGAGCTCCGTTTCCCGCGGTCACCAGATCATTGCAGCGGCCGCAACGTGGGCAATTTAGAAGAATCGCAACAAGGCGAGATACGGGGGCAACCATTACTCAGCTGACCAACTCATTAAGGAAGTCTTCCGGCAATGCCGTAAACGGAGCACCATGTGTTCCCACAGCCCGAAAGCTTTCTGGTCTTTGATCCCCCCTATTAGTTTCTTTTGGCGGTATACTTGTATAGGCTTTCCTTTTTTTGTGCCTTGAATACGCGGCCGGGCTTCGGCATTTTACGGTTTGTTTAATAAATGGTGGGGTTCCCAATATATATATATTTATATATATATATATTTTTTTTTGGGTTCCCAATATATATATATATATATATATATATATATATATATATATATATATTAGACACAACATAAATAGATACTTGGACACAAGATGATATATATAAACGTATAAGTTGGGCACATGTGTTGCACTCAACACAATATAAATATTTTGAGTATGTATGGGCACTTCAACTTTAAATTTTCAAGTGATATCATGTGGTTTCCATCCAAAGAATTATATATATATATATATATATATATATATATATATATATATATATATATATATATATACATATATATATATATATATACATATATATACTAGCATTCCAAGTATCTATATTGAGCCATGTTGTGTCCATATATATATATATATATATATATATATATATATATATATATATATATAATATAGATACTTAGAATGCTAGTATATATATATATATATATATATATATATATATATATATATATATATATATATATATATATATATATTGGGAAAGGAAATTTCATTAAAAATAACCGAACAGAATAGAGCGGGCCCGAATCCAAAATTAAAACCACACAAAAAAAGTAAAGGAAAGCATAAAGGACTCACGCGTCCCGAGGGGTACGTGGTCCGACTGGGGGGGTTTGCCCGAGGTGGGCACTGGGCCCGAGAGGGACGCGTGGCCCGAGGGCGGGTCCTGCCCGAGAGGGGGCGCGGGGACCAAGGGACGGGGGTGGCCCGCGGGGCTGAGCGACCCGATGAGGAGGAGGGGGATGCTGATCCACCGTGAGCCAGGGGGCCGCCCGGAGAGGGGGGGCCACGGCGGGCGGACGGCGGGGGGATCGACCACTAGGGAGACCCGTCGGCGGAAGGCGACGGCAAGGAGAGGGGGAGCTAGGAGGGAAGTGACTCAGGCGGACGGTCGACGGGGACTCCAGGGAGGAGGAGGAGCACGGCCCGAGGCTCTCAGCCCGAGAGAGGGGGCACAAGAGTCGAAGGGTCTCGGTCCCCCCCTGCGTAAGGCCCGAGGCCAGGGGGCTCCGACGGAGGTTGACGCAGGCGGAGGGAAAGGGGCTGAGGCCGTCGGGAGAGGGAGGGGCAACGGAGGAGAGGGGAAGATCCGCTGTGGGGAGGGGGCGGCCCGAGAGGGGTCGGCTCGGGGGGCTCGAGATCCGGCGCATGGGGAAAGGGAGCCCGCCGGTCCCACACGGAGGAGGACGGCGACCGGGGTCCCGACGGAAGGGAGAAGGAAGAGCCGCGGGGGGTCGTTACTGCCAAGGGGGAGGGCAGCGGTACCACGACGAAGCGACGAAGAGACCTGAATCGTCGGGGACCAGAGAGGTCCAAAAGGGGGCAGCCGATGGGGAGGAGCCGTGGACGGGCGGATACCCGTAGGGCGCAGCCGAGGGGATCCGGGGGTGGTACCAGAACCACTGCAGAGGGGGTTCCGCCGCCGATGGAGGGGGAGACGCGGCGAGCTGGGCGGCGGAAGGGGAGGGCGCCGGAGGGGGGTCCGCTGCCGGGGCTGAGGAGGGCGCCGGAGGGGGGTACGCTACCGAGGGGGCCTGGGGGTGGACCTAGTACCACTGTAGAGGGAGATCTGTCGGCGAGGGAGGGGGAGGCGCGGCGATCTGGGCGACCGGAGGGGAGGGCGCCGGAAGGGAAACCTCAACCGAGGCGGGAGGTGGCGCGGCGGGGGTAGGCGCCGGGGTGGGGGCCCCTGTAGGGGCTGGAAACGGGGGCCCGGCGAGATGGGGGAGGGGCTGGGGTGACCGAAAGGGAGTACGCCGGGACATGAGCAGAGGAAGCTGGTAGAGCTCGCTGCGACCCGGGCGGAGGGCTGAGGATGCCAGAGGGGTCGGCCGGCGGAGGAGGTCTGGGCCTTCGGCGCTTAGGTCGGGCGCGGCACGGACGTCGGAGAAGGGGGCGACGCAGAAGGGTGGGGGAGGGGAGGAGGGAAGGGAGGACGTCGAACGGCGAGTGGTCGCCCGCGAGCAAGTGGAGCCAGGCGGGGCCCGACCATCCATGGGGGCGTGGATGGCGGGAATAGATCGACCCGGCGGGCACGGTCAGACCCAGAAGGTCGACGAGCCGGGGTGCGCCGACTACGAGAAGGGGCGGGAATGAGCCGACGGGAGACGAGGACCGGCGCCCGCTCCACTTCCTGCCCATCCTCTATCTCTCTTTCTCTCTCTCTATATATATATATATATATATATATATATATATATATATATATATATATATATTGTGTCATGTTGCGTCCATATATATATATATATTTATATATATATATATATATATATATATATATATATATATATATATATATATATATATATATATATATATATATATATGGACGCAACATGACACAATATGAGATACTTTGAAGGATAATATGTATGGACACAACTTGACAATATAAGGTACTTTGAATATTAATACATATATGGACACAACAAGTGGACACCACACAAAAGATACTTTGAATAAAATTAGACACAACATGGACACCTTACTTAAAGATTTATGTATAAATACGCAAACGAATAGTTACGTGTGTAGAGAGGGGGACAACTTACATGTATACAAGCAGATAATCTACTAAAATTTTTATATTAATAAGGGTGGATGGTCATGATTCAAGTTATATATATAAATATATATATGTATATATTTTACCACTTTGTATGACCACAAGTAGGAATTCTCATCATTTAAGGGTTTTATCAACCATGAGTATGAGTAATATACTAAGGAATGCCTTAAAAATTAACTTTGTGATAAGTATGTCATGCCCCAGAACCAGAATACTGGAGAGCGGGGGCGAACATAGCCAGCTACGTATGTCACACTCACTTTTCAATTTCAAGGGTATTTTAGTAATTGTGATTTATTTCAATTTTTATGATTTTATTTGAATTTTTTATCTATTTATTAATTGGATTACTTGCAGTGTGATTTGATTGGTTGCAGACTGGTGACTTGGTAGTATAAGTAGTTTAACCTTAGACAACGATGACCTAGAACCTTAATGCTATATCAGAAATTAGATTTATTATCATTAGAATTAATTTAGATTTTATTAGTAGAATTTTAGAGTGATTAATTGATTTTTTTAGCCATTTTGGCCTTTTTGTGATTTGCTAAATATGTTGACTCTTGTTTGTGCTAGCAACTGGTTTAACCCTAGTGGACTTGTATAGGGGCCTAACCATGCATTAAAAATTTAATTTTCATTTTTAGAATTTAATTTGTGCATTAGATTATTTTTAAGGCTTTTAATTATTTAATTAGCCTTTTTGCATGTAGGCCTTTGAGCTTTTCGACTTGGGCCCATTTCTACTTGAGAAAGAGTTGGCCCAAGTGAAACCCAAACCCTAGAGAACTCCCATTGGCCGCCCAACAGCAGTACCCCTCCCATTGTTGTATTCATTTGTAGTTTGTAGCCTCCACAAGGAAACCCTAAGAGATCCAACTCTCCAAAGCACTTTTTCCTTCATCCGGAGTCCGTTTCTTCCCAAACGAACTCCGCTGTGCTCATCGAGGAGAGGAGGATCTGCTGGAACATTTATGGAGTGGAGACGGAGGTTTTTGCTGGAGAGAAATCGGCCGACACGACAACCGAGGAGCCCCGATCATTGAGTTTTGACACTCAATAGGTAAAACCCTAATCTACCATTGCAAATCTAGTTTTTTCTTCATTTTTGCATCCATATAGGTGCCCTAGCCTTGCCCATGAAATTTGGTGGGATTTTGACTCCGTTTGATGGAGGTATCGAGCCCGTGTCGGTCCCTTACGGCACGTGTTCGACGAAATGCCGCTTAGGATCGAAAGTTGTTGTTTTTCGTTTCTGACTTTATGGATGTTTAGATAATATCATTTCAATAAACTTTCGTGAAGACGGATTGGAAATCGTCGACGTTTCGGACACGGACACGCGTGCACGAGATCCCGTGCACGGTCCCGTGCACGTCCTGCAGTCTGTGCGTCATAACTCGATGCACAGAACTCCGTCTTGCGTAAAATTTTACGAGAACATAGGGGCAACATCTTCCTACATGTCAGTAAAATTTTACGACGTTTCGTCGAGCGAGCGCGGAGAAATTGCGCGTGCACTGGTCAGCCATACTGTGCACTCGGGCTGATTTTTGTCGCGGAAACGGACTTCGTGCGCGCACACGACGCAGCGAAAACCCGTTCTAGGACCCGGAACATGTCGACCAATACCTAGATGACCCGTAGGACGAATCCCAAGTCACAGCGTGGCCCGACAAGGGAGCAGCGAGGCCGGCACCACGCGCACGAGGGCGAGCGGGCGCGCGCGCGCGCGCAGCAGGCCGTGCGGGTGCGAGGGTCTGCGTGCACTATTTCGGGCAGCGTGTCGCCGTGTCATCGTGTCCTAGACCTAACCCAGGACCCCCCCATCTACGTGCACAAGCACGTGGCATTTCGTTGCGTGTGCGGCGCTCAAACGAGCGAGAACGCACGCGTACCACACGGTATCGGGAAATTCTGATACGCGTTCTGTGGACACGACATGGACACGATTTCAAACCCGACAGTACCCGAGCATATCATGTAGGTTGAGACCAGCGTGTATGCCGAGTTTCGCGGGTTGATTTGGTGTATTTTGTGTTTTGAGTCGTTTTGTCAAAATTAGATTTTTTTCGGGTTCAAAGTTTTGAATATAAATGTGATTTTTCGATCCTTGACTTTTTAGTTCGTATTTTCTGAATTGTTAGTTCATATATGATAATTAGAACTTGCGGGAAGTGATCCGCGGAATCATCACCTAATTGTTTGCCTTTTTCCAAGCATAATCGGGTTTTCATTGAATTGGATAAAATTGAGATTTATATGATATTTCGATTTTTGAGTAAAATACGATATTTTGATTTCCATATTCTTAGATTCCAAAATCTGAGTTTACAGAACTTATATGATATTTCGAATATGTGAGAATCAACTTTTGGCCTTGTTTTACAATTTTCCATCATTTATGGATATATGTGTTTACTATATATAGCCTATGCATATATTTAACTATATATATATGTATAACTCCGTTGAAACCCATTCCTAACACATATACGTGGAGAATGGGCCGAGGGGAAATTATTCCAGATTTTAGGCTTTTTAAGTATCACGCATCATTGCGTATCTTTCCATTTGAGCTTTGTATGTTTATATATATATATATATATATATATATATATATATATATATATATATATATATATATATATATATATATATATATATATATATATATATATATATATATATATATATATATATATATATATATATATATATGTATTTTTCTTACTTTATATAGATGTATATAATAGTATAATAAATTGGGTAATACCATGATTATGTTTGAATGTTTTTAATCTCAGATTTGACCCTTATTTCAGTAAGCACCAGTACATACACACGCACACACCATTTTGTTAGATTTGGGTTTTGTTTGTTTGTATATACACATGCATGAAAATATATATATATATATATATATATATATATATATATATATATATATATATATATATATATATATATATATATTTATATATATATTATATATATATATATATATATATATATATATATATATATATATATATATATATATATATATATATATATATATATATATATATATATATATATATATATTTATATATATATATATATATATATATATATATATATATATATATATATATATATATATATATATATATATATATATATATAGATAACAAAATATATATATATATATTTTTATATATATATATATATATATATATATATATATATATATATATATATATAAAATATATATATATATATATATATATATATATATATATATATATATATATATATATATATATATATATATATATATATATATATATTTATGCTTGATAATTCTCTTAGATTAGATTGTAGTTGTGTATATGACTATAGGAGTTCTAGGACAGATTTGCTTTATCATTTTGAGCCTAGTTTAGTCGAATTGGCCGACAAGTTGACCAAATTGACAAAAGTCAACTTTTGGTCAAACTTGATCCAATTCAACTCAAACGAACTCCAAATGACCTAGAATTTTGTGTATGACCTAGAAATTAGTAAACGGACTAGTTGACCCAGGTTTGACCAGCTTTGACCAGGTTTGACCAGAGTTGACCGAGGGTTGACTTTGACCAAAATAGACCTAGAAGCATGTAGTCTTACATTGTAGCTATTTCTTTTGATATTGTAGACTTGGTTGTGACATGTGTGTATTTTAAATAGGTTTACATTGCCCCAGTTTAGTTACACCTCATCATCAACAGTTCGATTTGCCAGACGAGTACATTCTCTGATCTTTTCATACTTCTTTGGATATATTCTCTTTTTATAGACTAGTATACTTGATGCTGACACGATGTTCACACGGATTAGTACCCTATGGATCTTTTTATGCGATGTTATTCCCTCGGATACATCAAGAATGTCATGTTCATATTATTTATCATGGCCATCATGTACTCCATGTATTCATATTTATCCATGTGCACTCATATGTTATTCATGTACACTCATGACCATATGAGCTCCATGTATACAGTAGTTGTTATCCATGTGCAATAACATAACATGTATTAATCCTTTTGTATTGATTGGGGGCAGGGAGAGTGTAGTTGGTTATGTGATCATTATCCCCAGTAGTTGTTATCCATGTGCACTCCATAGCTGTATCCATGTGCAACCCAAGCTGTTTACATAACCAATTCATGCTCTGAATCACGTAGAAGGTTACATTTCTCTATTATCATATTATATCTCATTTTATAGTTTCTCTCTCTTGTTGATTTCCTTTACAGCGATTCATGTATAGTTTTCTATAGCTTGCTTTATATGTCCATTCCTGCTATGAACTGTTGTGAGAGATATGTGCTCGTTCCGTCCTGACTAGGCATGTTGAAAATTTTACAGGTATTGATGAGGAGTACTGTCCTACTTATTATGGCATTGGCTTAGATGACACTGGCGACGTAGACCCTCAGGAGGATCCCACACAGTCGCTGAGGACTTGCCTATAGTCTAGCTGAGACTTAGTACTTTATTTGTATTTCTATTGAGACATTATGAGTTGTACTTGAGTTTTATTCTGGTGATTTTACACCTAGACTTTTATCTGTGACTCTCTTGAGATTCTTTCTTCTATTCCATCTTAGTATTGTGATTGAGTTACTTATTATTTACTCTCCATTCGGAGTTTATTTTAGACTGTATTAGATACTGTGACTCAGGACAGCGTTCTACCGTCGATACTGCGGCGTAGGCTGGGCGTTCGTTACTTCTCGTGCCCTTACACTGGGTGCGGGTCGTGATACGTTTTTAGTGGTGGCCCATGCAGGTCAGTCCAATCACAACTAGTGTGATTCATAGTGGTACTCGAACTAGAGTATCATTACAGCTTGCAGTAGGATATAAGATATAAGTTAAGGTACTCAATCACATTAGGAAAACTCTTATCAATTCTTGCTGTAATTGTCTCCTTTTGAAAACAACTGTCCTCCTTTGATGATTTCTCTTCTTTTCAGCAATTGATCCCTTGTTTGATTTGTCTTCAAGATAGTTAAGGAGACACGATTTCATCCCTCCGGTCCATGCAGGACCAGATTCGCATTAGTGCGATGTCGTGGTAGTACGACAATTTAGTTGTATTACTACGAGCCTGCTATAGAGTATAGGAAATAAGGTGTTAGAATGAGAGGATACTCAATCACTATTAGAATTTTCTGAGAGATTCCTGGGACGACCCTTGAGAATCTCATTGTGAGCTTCGATTTAGATTTCCTTTTCCTTACTTTAGTCCACCTTCCTCCCTTGATTCTTGCATCTTGTTTGAAATCTTTTCATCAATACCCTTACTTTCTTGTGTTTAATAATGGTAAGAAAGATGGCTACACTGCTATATACTCATTGGTCAAATACATGGCTAGAAGGATTACATTAAGGAATTAGAATACACGGATACTTTGACTAAGTTATAAGAGCTTTTTCTAAATGGATGATTTAATGATTAGTAGTTTGTAAGTTGGGATATTACCAAGGAAATTTATCTTGAAGATTCTAAGTAGTAATCACCAGAGGATTATAAAATTATATTTTGATACTGGAGGAAATTAGTTAGAATCTATATAAATCGATCTCAGGAATTGATGTGATTCATGAATTATTGGATTATGATTATATATCTTTGAACGTATATAGATTGGTTTGATAATGATAAAAAAAGGGGTGGTAGTATGAACTATTAAATTGAGTCGTACAAGTTGCGATGTATATGTTTATTGAATTTTAATTTAAGTGGAAGCAATGATATCAAAATTTGGCTTAAAAAATTGGGAAGATATGAAAACGATTGTTTTGGAAGAGAAAAAAAATCTCAAATTTGGAATCGTGTCAATTGATGGAAGATTTAAAAATCTATTTAGATTTTGGTTTAAGAAGTAGTGATTATGTTTCAATAACTTATAAAGAGAAATTATGGTTGATAAGTGCGTTAAAATACTGAGCTGTAAATGATAGATTGTCGTGATAAGCTAAGTGTCTATCTTGAGGATTATTTGGGACAAGTTGGGGAGTTTTTAAAGTTATGAAGTGATATAGAATTTTATGGATTCATGATTCATTAACTCTGGAGTTCAAAAGTTGGATTGAAATGTTAAATTTTGGAAAGGCTAGTAGTAATGTGATAAAAGTTATTATGATATTTATGAAAAGGATTTAAATGTTAGTCGTGATTAGATTGGAAGGCTTAGAGTGAATACAAATTGAGGTAGTTATTTTAAAATTTCTTTTTAAAGGAATGTAATGGTAGGCCACCAAGGTAACCTTAATGAGATAGAAATATTCCACACTAATTGCCATATCACTCATGACTATGATAGTAGTATATGCTCCAGTGTTGTTAGTCGTCTGCCAAACTATGTGACTGTCTCTCAATCTTGACTTACTCAACCTTCCCTCAAACCTAGAACTTTTATTGTGACCTTCTAATCGTTTGTATTTGATCGTTCCTTAACAGTATTCGCCTTTAGAACTGTGACCCTAAATTGTTTCACTGGATTCTTAATTAAATTTATTTCATGCTTTAACTTGATTTCCTTTATTCTTGTATTAGTTGTCACCTCTTGAACCCTTACCATGATACTAAATTACTTTCTGACTTAGATTCGAAATACAACCATGACTCAATTCTTTCGACTTGACATGTGATGGTGTTCTTCTTGTTTCCTTAAATGTTTAACCTTGTACCTTATCATGATTGCTTGACCAGCTTAGTTAATGATCTTGGACTATTTTTTCTTCTTCATTATTACCTCCCTTACTTATATTTGACTACCTTATGCTGCTAATTTAGCCTTAGTTTTGCAAGCTTATCTCTTTTTCAAGCTTGATCATGACATATCTTATTGGGTCGACCCACTAACATATTGTCTAATCAGAACCGGTGTATGATGGTCTGATCAACCTAGTGCACTTTGGTTCGTTTTCATATATTACTCTACGTGGATGAGACTCTAGGGCATATTTCTCATCCACGACAGCTTTGTAAATTCTTCTTGAATTATTTTCGTCGTCTATGAACCACGTATTGTACTCAATAGCATCGTCTTTGAACTCTTTTTGCTTTTGTCTTCCACATATTTCAGAAAGACAAGGTACTATACTTAATAGATCAACCCAGGGTATCATGTTCAGCTTCCTTATCAAAAGGAGGATAGTGGCTTATTTCTTTATCCTTGCAGTATTCTTTAGGATTTCAATAGTGTTGAATTCTAAACCCTTGATCGCGACCAGTCGACTTGGTCATTCCCTTATCATCCAATGATTGGAACCTTATTCAATTGATTTAATTCAAATGTGACATGGATTTCCAAATCTTTGATACTCGTGCCTAGACTTCAATGACCTCGTTCTCCATCTTGCCCAAACCTCGATTCATCCTGGATTGGATCAACTTAGATCATATCGAGACTAAAATTTCTTATAGATATATATATAGTGTGCTTGGATTTCAGTGTTATTGACAGTGGTGCTTTAAACTTTTGATTTTGATCATCTTTAGAATAGTAATACTTTATAGTTAATTTCAGTTATTTTTTTTATAATCACCAGTTTTTATATAGGATGATAGATTGCCTTACAACCCGATGATTTATTATTTTTCCTTATCTTTTCCAGAATGGCACCCATGACCAGAGTCTGTCCCCAGTGCACAGCTGCAATTCCGGATGAGACCGAGATTGTATTTTCCCCTTCTATTGCTCAGGAGGTGTTAGTAGCCTCACCGAAGAATTTTCCTCCATCTCCTATCCTTCAGGAGAGGATTGTAGTTCAGCCGGAGACTGAGGGCCTTCCTTTGCCTCCTGGAGTGGTACCCCATGCCATTCCTGATGGAGCTCATATTTACAGACTTCTTCAGGATGTGCAGGAGGTGCAAAGACTTCAGGCTGAGTTTATAAGAGAGCAGAGTCTCAGTTTTCAACTATTGTGGGATTACATGCATACGAGGAAGGAGCCTGGTCCCAAGAGAGCGAGGAGCAGTTTATACCCAGAGCCTCAGGAGTACCCAGGCTTCCAGCCTAGACCAGCCTATCCAGTTCAAATTCCTGTCCAGCAGAGACCAGTTGAGTGGGTGCCTACCTGTACTTTCTGTAAGAAGCGTGGGCACGTATAGAAGGACTGTAGGAAGAGACTAGGATTGTGCCTATTTTTTGGGTTAGCTGCACACAAGATACGAGACTATCCTACTACACTTGCCCCTAGTCGAGGCCTACTTCCGGGAGAGAGTTCCAGCTACCAGACCTAGTAGAGGTGAGTTCTTGACCCATACCTTATCCTATCTTGATGATTACTGTACCCTACCATAATGTTTGTATACTTGATATCTTATGACTACTTTTGATCTAGTATGACTTTAGTGGCTAGATGAGACCCCAGACTGATTACCTGCCATAATCATATATGATATCTTTCCAACTACATGATTTAGATAAGTTTCTTAAGACCATGATTGTTGGGGATTTTAACCTAGAAGGGTAGGATCATCTTAATTTTGAGGACAAAATTATTTTAAGGAGGGTAGATTTGCCACACTCACTTTTCAATTTCAAGGGTATTTTAGTAATTGTGATTTATTTCAATTTTTATGATTTTATTTGAATTTTTTATCTATTTATTAATTGGATTGCTTGTAGTGTGATTTGATTGGTTGCAGACTGGTGACTTGGTAGTATAACTAGTTTGACCTTAGCCAACCATGACCTAGAACCTTAATGCTATATCAGAAATTAGATTTATTATCATTAGAATTAATTTAGATTTTATTAGTAGAATTTTAGAGTGATTAATTGATTTTTTAGCCATTTTGGCCTTTCTGTGATTTGCTAAATATGTTGACTCTTGTTTGTGCTAGCAACTGGTTTAACCCTAGTGGACTTGTATAGGGGCCTAACCATGCATTAAAATTTTTATTTTTATTTTTAGAATTTAATTTGTGCATTAGATTATTTTTAAGGCTTTTAATTATTTAATTAGCCTTTTTGCATGTAGGCCTTTGAGATTTTCGACTTGGGCCCATTTCTACTTGAGAAAGAGTTGGCCCAAGTGAAACCCTAACCCTAGAGAACACCCCTTGGCCGCCCAACAGCAGTACCCCTCCCATTGTTGCATTCATTTGTAGTTTGTAGCCTCCACAAGGAAACCCTAAGAGATCCAACTCTCCAAAACACTTTTTCCTTCATCCGGAGTCCGTTTCTTCCCAAACGAACTCCATTGCACTCTTCGAGGAGAGGAGGATCTGCTGGATCATTTCTGGAGTGGAGACGGAGGTTTTTGCTGGAGGGAAATTGGCCGACACGACAACCGAGGAGCCCCGATCATTGAGTTTTGACACTTAATAGGTAAAATCCTAATCTACCATTGCAAATCTGATTTTTTTTCTTCATTTTTGCATCCATATAGGTGCCCTAGCCTTGCCCACGAAATTTGGTAGGATTTCGACTCCGTTTGATGGAGGTATCGAGCCCGTGTCGGTCCCTTACGGCATGTGTTCGACGAAATGCCGCTTAGGATAGAAAGTTGTTGTTTTTTGTTTCTGACTTCATGGATGTTTAGATAATATCATTTCAATAAACTTTCGTGAAGACGGATTGGAAATTGATGAATTTTCAGCGATGTTTCGGACACGGACACGCGTGCACGAGATCCCGTGCACGTCCTACAGTCTGTGCGTCATAACTCGACGCACAGAACTCCGTCTTGCGTGAAATTTTACGAGCACGTAGGGACAACCTCTGCCCACATGTTAGTAAAATTTCATGATGTTTCGTTGGGCGAGCGCGAAGAAATCGCATGTGAACTGGTCAGCCACACTGTGTACTCGGACTGATTTTTGTTGCGGAAACGGATTTCGTGCGCGCACACGACGCAGCGAAGACCTGTTCCAGGACCCGAAACATGTCGACCAATACCTAGACGACCCATAGGACAAATCCCAAGTCACGGCGTGGCCCGACGAGGGAGCAGCGAGGTCGGCACCACGCGTACGAGGGCGAGCGGGCGCGCGCGTGCAGCAGGCCGCGCGGGTGCGTGGGTCTGCGTGCGCTATTTCGGGTAGCGTGTCGCCATGTCATCATGTCCTAGACCTACCCTAGGACACCCCCCAGCTATGTGCACAAGCACGTGGCGTTTCGTTGCGTGTGCGGCGCTCAAACGAGCAGAATGCACGCGTACCACGCGGTATCGGGAAATTCTGATACGCGTTCTATGGACACGACACGGACACGATTTCGAACCCGACAATACCCGAGCGTATCACGTAGGTTGAGACCAGCGTGTATGCCGAGTTTCGCGGATTGATTTGGTGTATTTTGTGTTTTGAGTCGTTTTGTCAAAATTGGATTTTTTCGGGTTCAAAGTTTTGAATATAAATGTGATTTTTCGATCCTTGACTTTTTAGTCCGTATTTTTTGAATTGTTAGTTCATATATGATAATTAGAACTTGCGGGAAGTGATCCGCAGAATCATCACCTAATTGTTTGCCTTTTTCCAAGCATAATCGAGTTTTCATTGAATTGGATAAAATTGAGATTTATATGAAATTTCGATTTTTGAGTTAAATACGATATTTTGATTTCCAACTTCTTAGATTACAAAATCTGAGTTTACAGGACTTATATGATATTTCGAATATGTGAGAATCAACTTTTGGCCTTGTTTCACAATTTTCCATCATTTATGGATATATGTGTTTACTATATATAGCCTATGCATATATTTAACTATATATATATATATATAACTCCGTTGAAACCCATTCCTAACACATATACGTGGAGAATGGGTCGAAGGGGAATTATTCCAGATTTTAGGCTTTTTATGTATCACGCAACATTGCGTATCTTTCCATTTGAGTTTTGTATATATATATATATATATATATATATATATATATATATATATATATATATATATATATATATATATATATATATATAATATATATGTAGTTTTCTTACTTTATATAAATGTATATAATAGTAAGTTTTTAAACATAATACCATGATTATGTTTGAATGTTTTTAATCTCAGATTTGACCCTTATTTCAGTAAGCACCAGTACATACGCACACACCATTTTGTTAGATTTGGGTTTTGTTTGTTTGTATATACACATGTGTGAAAAAAATATGTATGTATATATATATATATATATATATATATATATAATATATATATATATATATATATATATATATATATATATATATATATATATATATATATATGCTTAATAATTCTCTTAGATTAGATTGTAGTTGTGTATATGACTATAGGAGTTCTAGGATAGATTTGGTTTATCATTTTGAGCCTAGTTTAGTCGAATTGGCCGACAAGTTGACCAAATTGACAAAAGCCAACTTTGGGTCAAACTTGATCCGATTCAACTCAAACGAACTCCAAATGACCTAGAGTTTTGTGTATGACCTAGAAATTAGTAGACGGACTAGTTGACCCGGGTTTGACCAGCGTTGACCAGGTTTGACCAGAGTTGACCGAGGGTTGACTTTGACCAAAATGGACCTAGAAGCATGTAGTCTTGCATTGTAGCTATTTCTTTTGATATTGTAGACTTGGTTGTGACATGTGTGTATTTTAAATAGGTTTACATTGCCCAGTTTAGTTACACCTCATCATCAACAGTTCGATTTGCCAGGCGAGTACATTCTCTGATCTTTTCATACTTCTTCGGATATGTTCTCTTGTTATAGACTAGTATACTTGATGCTGACACGATGTTCACACAGATTAGTACCCTATGGATCTTTTCATACGATGTTATCCCTTCGGATACATCGAGTATGTCATGTTCATGTTCTTTATCATGGCCATCATGTACTCCATGTATTCATATTTATCCATGTGCACTCATATGTTATTCATGTACACTCATGACCATATGAGCTCCATGTATACAGTAGTTGTTATCCATGTGCAATAACATAACATGTATTGATCCTTGTGTATTGATTGGGGACAAGGAGAGTATAGTTGGTTATGTGATCATTATACCCAGTAGTTGTTATCTATGTGCACTCCATAGCTGTACCCATGTGCAACCCAAGCTGTTTACATAACCAATTCATGCTCTGAATCACGTAGAAGGTTATATTTCTCTATTATCATTTTATATCTCATTTTATAGTTTCTCTCGCTTGTTAATTTCCTTTACAGTGATTCATGTATAGTTTTCTATAGCTTGCTTTATATGTCCATTCCTGCTATGAACTGTTGTGAGAGATATGTGCTCGTTCCGTCCTGACTGGGCATGTTGAAAATTTTACAGGTATTGATGAGGAGTACTGTCCTACTTATTATGGTATTGGCTTAGATGACACTGGCGACGTGGACCCTCAGGAGGATCCCACACAGTCGCTGAGGACTTGCCTATAGTCTAGCTGAGACTTAGTACTTTATTTTTATTTCTGTTGAGACATTATGAGTTGTACTTGAGTTTTATTCTGGTGATTTTACACCTAGACTTTTATCTGTGACTCTCTTGAGATTCTTTCTTCTATTCCATCTTAGTATTGTGATTGAGTTACTTATTACTTACTCTCCATTCGGAGTTTATTTTAGACTGTATTAGATACTGTGACTCAGGACAGCGTTCTACCGTCGACACTGCGGCGTAGGCTGGGAGTTCGTTACTTCTCGTGCCCTTACACTAGGTGCGGGTCGTGACAACGTATATTGAAGTGCAACCCACCTCGCTATACGGTCACGGCTGTCTAGGGACATGAGGGTTTAACTACAATCCATCAGTCTCTTATGATCAATAACAAGCCTAAATGTCTCAATCTCAAGCAAGCAAGTAAAGTTACAAGATGTAAGATCGCCAAATATACAATAGTACGGCATCCCAGACATTACATATTCAGCTGATCATGAAGCTAGTAGTTACAACATGCGAGGACTAGCAAGAGTTCAGTAATACATGATCAACCCTAGGATTTGTCAATCATGTTACAGCCTGTAGGCAGATAGTAAATAAGGTATGCAATACGAGGTAACAGGTGCTCGCCGGCTAAACGCCTCAAAACAATAATTTTACAATAGAGTAGGAGAGCCAAAAAAATAAACCCACTCGTTGTCCTAGTTATGCCTGGTGGTCACCATCGGACTGGAAGGTCGGTAGATCCTCTGAAGCTGCTCTGAAATCTGGCCATACAAAACCAGCTGGGTCAGATCCCAGAAAGAGCAAGTGCCACAAAGGAGGCTTTACTTAAGAACTAAAACCAGCATATCAGAAACAAATATTAAAGTAAGTATGAAAGAGCCTGATAATAAAAAAATAACAACAGTCATATTAGAGTACGAGGGAACCATTCAAGTAGCCAGGTCATAACCCTTAAACCAAACAAGGACCGGGGTTGTAACCCTTCACCTGAATAGAATTCCGTCTCTAAATCTTGTTGGTAAAGTAAAACATGACGAGCATGACGTGGGGCGCAATAAGACAATAAACGAAGAGAGGACACAGAACTGCTACGGGAGCCAGGTTACAACCCTTAAACCAAACAAGGACCGAGGTTGTAACCCTTCGCCTGAACAGAACTTAGCCTCTGATCTTTATTGTTAAAAGTGACAATCATGCGATCATGCTTGCAATATTCGAGCACTGAATCTACACTATACAATCGCTCACGGGCAATCAGTGACTACGACTTTTTACATTAACTAACTAGGGTTATCACAAGTCTAGTTACTAGCAATCTGCAGTGAGATATTCCATCAGCCACAAGCCCTACAGCTAATCCAGGTTATCCAGGCGACTTGGATTCATTAAGCAAGGCCTCATTCTTTTCCATGTATTAATGAATTTAGACATGTTCCCTACTCGTCGGTAGGCTACAAGTCCAACAATGGTAGCCGGGATAACGGGATCGCCTGTAACTGGGGAAATCTCTCATGACTACTGAATTATTCTAGTTATTAGCCTTAGCCATTTACAGTAGGTACCCCTGACCGTGGTACTCAGGAATCCCTGTCCTAGACATGATGCAAAACATTACCGGTTCATTTGTACAAACACAATCACCTACGGTGTCCAGGCCATTCAATCTTGTCATGACATGCTAGCCGTCGCAACAGCATTCGAGATATATATCATGTCAAATTTACTGTCAAGAGTGCGCCACGACGGGCCACTATCATGTCATGTCATTTGTCAAAAGTATACCACAACGGATCACCATCGTGTCATGGAACATATATAAAATTTAACATTTAACCTGGTATGAGCATATATGCAATAACTAAACATAAACAGGATGCAAGAGCTGTAGAAGAATCATGCGGCTCAAGAGACAGGGGCATAACTTCCACATATAAACTCCAAATGAGGTACTCCAAAGATATTCGAAGAGGCAAGACAAAGATCTAAAACTTTCATGTTTTAAGTTTTTCGAAATTCTGGCTAGAAAATAGCTAAACTTGGCAAAAACAGTCATTCTGTGCACTTTTTACGCCAAAAATTCAGTTCTGCGTAAAATACGCAAAAGATCAGGGTTCCAGCGTAAAAATTCACATTCTGGATACTATTCAGCGTAAAATACGCAATATCAGGATTCCCTCCGTAAAATTTTACATTCTGGATACTATCCAGTGTAAAATATACGCAATATCAGGGTTCCCTGCGTAAAATTTTACATTCTGGATACTATCCAGCATAAAATACGCAATATCAGGGTTCCCTACGTAAAATTTTACATTCTGGATACTATCCATCGTAAAATACGTAATATCAGGATTTTCTGCGTAAAATTTTTACTCAGCCGACATGAAAAATTCAGAAAACTTGTTTTGACCATAAAAACTTCATTTTAACTCGAAATCAGGTAAATCGAAAACCAAATTCATACAAAATTTCGTGCTTTTGCTCATGGAACTATTAGTTTTCGAAAATAACAAATTTTAGTAGATCAAAACCAAGAAAACTCCATGAACTCATGAAACCCCAAAGTTATAATGTAGATCTAGAAGAATCTATCCATAAAAATCAAAAAATCCAAGTTCTAAAGAGGCTTATAATCATGTAAAGAAGAGAATGGAACAATAAAACTTGAGATCCATCATAAAGCAAGTTGCACTTGCCTAGGGCTCTTGGGGTGTAGGTGGAGAGGAGTAAATGAAGAAGAAGAAGAGTTATTGAAGTGATAATGAGGAGAGAGAAGAGAGTAGGATTAATAAATGGTGAGGGTGGGGGTAGGTAGGGGTTGGTTCATAAATAAAACCAAACCAAGACAAACCGAACTGAACCAAGCAATAGAAAATGCCAAATAGACCAAGCAATGAGTCATGCAATACGAGTCAAAATACGTACACGTATACCAAAATACGTAATACGAACCATGGTCATTACAACTCTACCCACGTTAAAAGAATTCCGTCCTCAAATTTTAATTAAGAGGCTAGAGAGGCAAGGACAAGCTATATTCAAGCAATCTACCATGCAATCATTCATTTCAAGCAAGGAATTTAGAGCGTAAGGCATAAGAAAGACATTATACCTTACGAGTCAAATAGGTCGGGATATCGCGATCGGATATCATCCTCACGCTCTCATGTTGACTCACTCAAAGAGTGATGACCCCAAGCAACTCGAACTAACTTGATAGTCTTGTTCTTGAGTACCTTCTCTCTCCGGTCCAATATAGACACGGGCCTTTTCTCATACGAAAGGTTGGTACCAATAACCAATTCTGAATGATTTAGGATATGGCTCGGGTCCGGGATATACCGTCGTAGTTGGGATACATGGAACACGTCATGCACCTCACTCAGAGACGGCGGAAGAGCGAGACGATAGGACACATCTCCTACTCGCTCCAGGATATCGAACGGCCCTATATACCTAGGACTAAGCTTTCCCCGTACGCCGAAAAGAATGACGCCACGGTTAGGCGAGATCCTAAGGAATACATGGTCGCCGACAGAAAATTCAAGGGGACGCCGATGAGAATCGGCCCAATGGCGTTGGCGATCGTGTGCAACGCGAAGATGATCTCTAACTCTCCTGACCACCTCAACTGTCTGAGTAATCATTTCTGGACCAAGCATCTGCCTCTCTCCAACATCGTCCCATGCTAGCGGGGATCTGCACTTCCTATCATACAGTGCCTCGAACGGTGCCATCTGGATACTGGCTTGGAAACTATTATTGTACGAGAACTCCACCAGGTGCAGGTGATCTTCCCACGAACCGCTAAAGTCGAGCGTACAAGATCTCAACATATCCTCAAGAGTCTGGATCGTGAGTTCCGACTGACCGTCTGTCTGCGGGTGATTAGCTGAGCTGAACTGGAGGTGAGTTCCCAAACTCTCTTACAGACTACGCCAAAAGTGCGACGTGAATCTCGAATCTCTGTCTGAGGTGATACTGACCGGTACTCTCTAAAGTCTGACTATCTGCCTGAGGTACATCTCTGCTAGCTGAGCCGTCGACTGACCAACTCTGAATGGAAGAAAGTGAGCCACCTTCGTGAGCCTGTCAACTATAACCCAAATAGCATCTCTACTTGTCGGAGATCGAGGTAATCCAGTCACGAAATCCATGGTTATATGCTCCCTCTTCCATTCTGGAATCGGCAAGGGCTGAAGAAGTCCCGCTGGCCTCTGATGTTCAGCCTTGACTTGTTGGCAAACCAAACACCGAGAGACAAATCGAGCTATCTCCCTCTTCATGCCATTCCACCAAAAGTGCTTACAGATATCTCGATAAATCTTCGTACCACCGGAATGAATCGAATACTGAGAACTGTGAGCTTCTGCCATGACCTCCTGTCTGATATCTCCACTGGGTACACAAAGATGCTCACCATATCGAAGTGTACCGTCTTCATGGATACATAATTCTGGTCTTCGCCCTGCTACACATTCTGTCCTAAGCCGGTTAAGCTTAGAATCTAATGACTGAGCTATCTTGATCCTCTCAACTATACTGGACTGAACTTGCATGCTGGCCATCAATGCCACATTGGTAGAAAGGACAACTTCTATACCCATCTTCTGAAGATCTGCTAACAACTCTGGTTGCGCTGTTAGAAAATAAACTCCGGCTCTCCTGCTTAATGCATCTGTAACAATGTTGGCCTTCTCAGGATGATACTGCAGGTTGACATCATAATCCATAAGCAGCTCTAGCCATCTTCTCTGACGCATGTTAAGATCCTTATGAGTGAACACATACTTCAGGCTCTTGTGGTCGATGAAAATCTCTACCCTATCTCCATACAAGTAGTGTCTCCAAAGCTTGAGCGCAAACACTACTGCTGCCAGTTCCAAGTCATGGGTCGGGTAATTCCTCTCATGATCATGAAGTTGTCATGACACATAAGCTATTACCTTCCTATGCTGCATCAAAACACATCCTAAACCTCTGTCTGAAGCATCACAGTACACTGAAAATCCTTCGGTCCCATCTGGAAGTGTGAGAATGGGTGCCGTCATCAAGCCTCGCTTCAACTTCTCAAAAGAATCCTGACATTCTGCTGTCCAAGCAAACTGCACATCCTTGCGGGTTAACTGCGTCAGTGGTGCTGAAATCCGAACAAAGTCCGAAACAAATTGCCGGTAGTAGCCGGCCAATCCAAGAAAACTGCGAACTTCTGCAACTGTGTTGGACACTGGCCACGTTTCGATAGCCACGATGTTCTGGAGATCCACTTCTACTCCTCCTCTGGTGATGATATGACCCAAGTACGAAATATGATCGAGCCAGAACTCGTATTTACTGAACTTGGCATACAACTGGTGCTCTCGAAGAATCTGGAGGACAACTCTGAGATGCTGCTCATGCTCCGCTTCACTCTTGCTATAGACCAGGATGTCGTCTATGAACACAATCACAAACCGATCTAAATAAGGAATGAAGATACGATTCATGAGGTCCATAAATACTGCCGGCGTATTGGTCGCTCCAAAGGGCATAACAAGGAACTCCCAATGCCCATATCTAGATCTGAAAGCTGTCTTCGGTGTGTCCTGCTCTCTGACTCTGATCTGGTGGTACCCTGACCGCAAATGTATCTTCGAGAATATTGCTGCTCCTCTGAGTTGATCAAACAAGTCATCTATCCATAGGAGAGGATATCTGTTCTTGATTGTCACTGAGTTCAAGGTACGATAGTCAACACATAATCTGGATGTACCATCCATCTTTTTCACAAGAAACATCGGGACTCCCCAAGGAGATCCACTAGCACGAATGAATCCCTTGGTCCTGAGTTCTTCAATCATTTTGTATAATATCTCCAATTCTGACGGCGCCATCCTGTAGACTCTCTCTGACACAGGTGCGGTCCCGGAGATCAAGTCTATGGTGAACTCGATCTCTCGCTCTGGCGACATTCCTGGAAGCTCTTCTGGGAAAACATCTGGAAACTTCTCGACGATCCGGGGTAACTGCACTGCTGCTACTGCCATCCGCAATACGGGAGGAGAAGGTTCAACTTCGCCTCGCGAAAAGGAAAATTCTGGCTCGCCTGGGATGCTAAAAATAACCCTGCCAATATGGCAATCCATCCTGGCATACTGGTCCCTCAAGTAATCCATCCCTAAGACCACATCATAATCGGCTATCGGGAATTCTATCAACCTAGCGGAAAACTCTCTACCGCTAACTACGACCCGACATGAGGAAAATACTGTATCTACTCCCACAAGACCGTTACCAGTAAGTATATTGAGCCTTACTGATAATGACTCGGGCTCCAGTCCTATCCGTGTCGCGAATCGTGCAGACATAAATGAATACGATGCACCAGAGTCAAACAACACTGAAGCCGGAAAGGTGTTGACGAGAATAGTACCTGCCACTACCTCACCTGGCGCTACTTCTTCTTCTTCCATGGTTAAAGCCAACACTTGCCCTTGTCCTCTGGGTGCCGGCCTCCTCTGTTGGATTCCTCTCTGCCGATTCTGAACTTGCGCCTGGACATACTGCTGAGGCCTTTGCTGCTGAAAAGCCTGAGTCTGCGTCGGCAACGGCCTCAGGGATGGAAACTGCTGCTGGACCGGTACTGGGGTTGGTCCCCTAACTGATGAACTGGTCATGGCTGGTGATGAGTCAGTCCTGAATGGATAGGACCCTACCTTGTGGTCCGACGCTCCACAAAGCAAACACAATTCTCGAGCCTTGCGACATTCTGAAACAACATGTCCAGGCTTCCCACAATAAGAGCAGCCCATGGGGGAAGACTGCTTCTGCTTCTGCTGTTGAGGATACGTCGGGGTTGAATACTGAACCGATGTAACTGAAGCTGTCCTTCTCAGAGTTCTAATGGTCAAAGTCCTAGGTGCCGGGGCTGGGGCTGACGACTGATTCATCTGGCCGTGAGATCGCTTTCAACCTCCGGTCCTGTCCACAATCCTCTAGGAGGTATACTCATGCCTCCTAGCTGCCCTCAATACCGCATCAAAAGTCTGATGCTCAAACTGCTCCACCGCCAACAAAATCTCTAGGTGGAGTCCCTGCTAAAATTGCTGGGCTCTATCGAACTCGGTCGCCACCAAGGTAGGAGCAAACCGACTAAGCCTGGAAAACTCGGCCGCATACCCATCGACCGTCCTGTCCATCTGCTTTAAATTAGTGAACCTAGTCTGTAGATCGTACCGAGCTACAGCATCGAAGTACTTGGTCCGGAATCTCTCACGGAATACTGTCCAGGCAATAGGTGCCAATAATCCAACGGCCTGCGCCGTCCACCAGCTGCGGGCTAGATCCAATAACTGCAGGCGCACTACGGCCACCTTCTCATCCTCTGGGGTCTTTGCTGCCTCCAATATCACCTCTGTATCCTGAAGCCACGCATCAGCAACGATAGCATCTTCACTGCCATCGAAGAATAGAGGGTTCAGGCGCTTGAAACTGTTCGTGGCACTGTTTCCATGATGTCCACCTCTGCCTAGAGCATCTGCCACTGCCTGATGCAAGGCATCTCCTCGACGATCCTACGATGCAAGCAATTTCCTGATAAGTCCAACCAAGGCTCCATCATCCTGCCTTGCAGGCTGGGCAGGCTGTACCGGGGGTTCTGGATCTCCGGATGGCACGACCCGGGAAGCTGCTCCTGAGTGTTGGGCCTGATCTTCTGGTTGCTGCTGGTCCACGGGAGGTGCTTCGCCTTGCCGATCGGTAGGACCAAGAACAATGTCGCTGAAGAAGACGACATAGGGAACAATAAGGAAGGACAAAGTCAGATCAACGATACAAGCATGTGATCAGGTCGAGAATCTTAGGGATTAGAATATACGGGCAGAGATCAAGGGCGAGTGCTGATTGAGACATCTATTCGATAAACCCTCACACATCTTGATTTACAAGACCTACATGGGCCACCACTTAAACCATGTCACGCCCCAGAACCAGAATACTGGAGAGCGGGGACGAACATAGCCAGCTACGTATAATAAAGTGCAACCCACCTCGCTATACGGTCATGGCTGTCTAGATACATGAGGGTTTAACTATAATCCATCAGTCTCCTATGGTCAATAACAAGCCTAAATGTATCAATCTCAAGCAAGAAAGTAAAGTTACAAGATGTAAGATCGCCAAATATACAATAGTAAGGCGTCCCAGACATTACATATTCAGCTGATCATGAAGCTAGTCGTTACAACATGTGAGGACTAGCAAGAGTTCAGTAATACATGATCAACCCTAGGATTTGTAAATCATGTTACAGCCCATAGGCAGACAGTAAATAAGGTATGCAATATGAGCTAACAGCTGCTCGCCGGCTAAACGCCTCAAAATAATAATTTTATAATAGAGTGGGAGAGCCAAAAAATAAACCCACTCGTTGTCCTGGTTATGCCTGGTGGTCACCATCGGGCTGGAAGGTCGGTAGATCCTCTGAAGCTGCTCCGAAATCTGGCCATACAAAACCAGCTGGGTCAGATCCCAGAAAGAGAAAGTGCCACAAAGAAGGCTTCACTTAAGAACTAAAACCAGCTTATCAGAAACAAATATTAAAGTAAGTATGAAAGAGCGTGATAATAAAAAAATAATAACAGTCATATTAGAGTACGAGGGAACCATTCAAGTAGCCAGGTCACAACCCTTAAACCAAATAAGGACCGGGGTTGTAACCCTTCACCTGAATAGAATTCCGTCTCTAAATCTTGTTGGTAAAGTGAAACATAACGAGCATGATGTAGGGCGCAATAAGACAATAAACGAAGAGAGGACACAGAACTGCTCCGGGAGCCAGGTTACAACCCTTAAACCAAACAAGGACCGGGGTTGTAACCCTTCGCCTGAACAGAACTTAGCCTCTGATCTTTATTGTTAAAAGTGATAATCATGCGATCATGCTTGCAATATTCGAGCACTGAATCTATACCATACAATCGCTCACGGGAAATCACTGACTACGGCTTTCTATATTAACTAACTAGGGTTATCACAAGCCTAATTACTAGCAATGTGCAGTGAGATATTCTTTCAGCCACAAGCCCTGCAGCTAATCCAGGTTATCCAGCGACTTGGATTCATTAAGCAAGGCCTCGTTCTTTTCCATGTATTAGTGAATTTAGACATGTGCCCTACTCGTCGGTAGGCTACAAGTCCAACAATGGTGGCCGGGATAACGGGATCGCCTGTAACTGGGAAAATCTCTCATGACTACTGAATTATTCTAGTTATTAGCCTTAGCCATTTACAGTAGGTACCCCTGACCGTGGTACTCAGGGATCCCTGTCCTAGATATGATGCAAAATATTACCGGTTCATTTGTACAAACACAATCACCCACGGTGTCCAGGCCATTCAGTCTTGTCATGACATGCTAGCCGTCGCAACAGCATTCGAGATATATATTATGTCAAATTTACTGTCAAGAGTGCGCCACGACGGGCCACTATCATGTCATGTCATTTGTCAAAAGTGCACCACAACGGATCACCATCGTGTCATGGAACATATATAAAATTTAACATTTAACCTGGTATGAGCATATATGCAATAACTAAACATAAACAGGGTGCAAGAGCTGTAGATGAATCATGCGGCTCAAGAGACAGGGGCATAACTTCCACATATGAACTCCAAATGAGGTGCTCCAAAGATATTCGGAGAGGCGAGACAAAGATCTAAAACTTTCATGTTTTAAGTTTTTCGAAATTCTGGCTAGAAAATAGCTAAACTTGGCAAAAACAGTCATTCTGTGCACTTTTTACGCCAAAAATTCAGTTATGCGTAAAATACGCCAAAGATCAGGGTTCCAGCGTAAAAATTCACATTCTGGATACTATTCAGCATAAAATACGCAATATCTGGGTTTCCTGCATAAAATTTTACATTCTGGATACTAACCAGTGTAAAATACGCAATATCAGGGTTCCCTGCGTAAAATTTTACATTCTGGATACTATCCAGCGTAAAATACGCAATATCAGGGTTCCCTGCATAAAATTTTACATTCTGGATACTATCCAACGTAAAATACGCAATATCAGAATTTCCTGGATACTATCCAGCGTAAAATACGCAATATCAGGATTTCCTGCGTAAAATTTTTACTCAGGCGACATGAAAAATTCAGAAAATTTGTTTTGGCCATAAAAACTTTATTTTAACTCGAAATGAGGTGAATCAAAAACCAAATTCATACGAAATTTCATGCTCTTGCTCATGGAACTATTAGTTTTCGAAAATAACAAGTTTTAGTAGATCAAAACCAAGAAAACTCCATGAACTCATGAAATCCCAAGGTTATAATGTAGATCTAGAAGAATCTATCCATAAAAATCAAAAACTCCAAGTTCTAAAGAGGCTTATAATCATGTAAAGAAGAGAATGAAACAATAAAACTTGAGATCCATCATGAAGCAAGTTGCACTTGCCTAGGGCTCTTGGGGTGTAGGTGGAGATGAGTAAATGAAGAAGAAGAAGAGTTATTGAAGTGATAATGAAGTGAGAGAAGAGAGTAGGATTAATAAATTGTGAGGGTGGGGGTAGGTAGGGGTTGGTTCATAAATAAAACCAAACCAAGCCAAATCGAACCGAACCAAGCAATAGAAAATACCAAATAGACCAAGCAAGGAGTCATGCAATACGAGTCAAAATACGTACACGTATACCAAAATACGTAATACGAACTATAGTCATTACAAAGTATAATTGACATATTATTAATTTAATGTAATATTCAAATCTGTCCAGATTTTAAATCAAGTTTAAAGGACCATTTTATCATGAACATGTGCTTAGAAAAGACATTTATGAATACCAGATTAATCGGGTAACATACTTGTTCATTTTGCTAGTTTACACTTCAAGGGGTTAAGAATATGTAGTATAAATTGAAGTTGAGAATATTAGATTTTAATTTTGGAACCTAATCACAACATGTAGTATTTTAATAGCATTGTGCAATAGATATGTGTTTACTTAGATTGTGTAGCACAAAGAAACATTGCAATTAAATAAAATGCTAGTATGCTCAGGTATGAATGAAATTCTACATTCGAACATTTATTTATTTTTATTCATTAAACTGCATGAGTATCTGGTGTTGAGAGTTGCTCCACCGAAGGGGTCGGCAAATCTAAAATATTATCTGCGTGGTTCCGGTGTTGAGAGTTGCTCCACCGAAGGGGTCGGCGGACCCAATACATATACCTGCGTGGTTCCGGTGTTGAGAGTTGCTCCACCGAAGGGGTCGGCGAACCCGAATTTTAATTATATAATATATTTGTCTCTTGTGAATTTTTGGAGTCACCCTATACAAAGGAGACTCTGTCGAAATTTTTGGAAAATTCAAGAGATAGTCAAATTCCCGACTTTCAGAAAAATCGGATTATTCCCTAAGATCTAAAGTCATTGGGCGGGGGAGAACAACTTGAATATCCCTAAATAGTCCCATAGCATTATTAAAATTAAAAAGCTGATCAGTAAAGTTTCCACTTATTCGTAAGGCCATGCGAATCGAGTTTGTGAGGCTTAGCTCATGTATTTCCGTTTGCTCAAGGGAGGCAAACTAAGCCCAAGGGAGGCTCTTATTTCGTTTGCTCAAGGGAGGCAAACTAAGCCCAAGGGAGGCTCCAGATTTTTACATCTATTTCGACAGTAATATCGAATAGGTGATTGTTAAGCCCAAGGGAGGCTCCAGGCCGGATACTAAGCACAGTGCCGCCAAATTCACAGCATGATCCCAGGTTAACGGAATTGTTGATGGAAAATTATTTAGATGAATATTCAGGGGTTGTTCTCCAATATTGCATTCCATGTTAGGTTTAGTTTCCTTTTTGCATTACATTTTATGACGCCTATATAGATAAAAGGAACAGGATACTCATACATTAATATGATACTTCTTTTCAATGACAATTACCTTACAAAACTATTATGTCTCATTTCACTCCATATTTCTCTTACTTTTAACCGTTCTTGGCCGATGACTTGCTTGTCGTTTCTAAACGACCTAGTATTGTTCACTAGATTTTGTAGCAGTGTACCAAGTGAAGCCGCTATCAGGTACTGAAGGACAACTGGAGATCAAGGACGTGATGATACCATTGAAGACGTTCAAGTTGGAACAAGAATTCTTTTCTCTACTTGTTTAAGGTATAATTGTATTATTTATAGTTGGGTTCAAAATTGTACTGGGTAGAAATAGTTATGTTCATGTTCAATTAGTTAGAATGTCTTAGTTTTAGATTATTGCTGACTTAAATTTATGTAAGCTATGACCTACTTTTACCTATGCACGAACCTTACGGACGATAATCACGAATATGGGTACTGGAGTATTCGTATGTTGCGTAGCCTGGGGATGATGTTACGTATCCGACTTACCATAATTCTGGGAGCAGGGCGGGACATTATGTCTTTTGATTTGTATAAGTAGTCTTCTCCCTTTTTCATAAATGAGTATCCACTTGAGCCTTAAATTTTCTCATCTACCAAAGAGCTCCTTCTTTACTCTACAAAGCTTTTATTTGTCATCTACCAAAGTGTTAGAGTATTCAAAGAGTTGTAATTTAGATCTTCCAAGTGTTCAGGAAGATTGAAACCTTTTCTCTTGTAAGAAGTTGACGAGCCTTCAGATAAAAACTCGTGTAGTTGAAGTTGACGAGCTTTCGGATAAAAACTCGTGTGTAAGAAGTTGACGAGTCTTCGGATCAAAGCTCGTGTTGTACTATTCATTTAATAGTGGATTAAAGTCGGAGAGAGTCACGAGACTAGAGTGTCCCAAGGGAGGATACCAGGATACATCAAGTGTTTGATTTCTTGTCTCTCTCTTTTAAATTGCTATTTACTTTGAATATTTGCGTCTATAATTTTTATTATTCTATTCACCCCTCTCTAGGGTTCTACAAACAATACTTTAGGAAAAAGTAGAAAGATATATTAATAATAATTGCATTTTTTCACAAATTACTATATGGTGAGTCAGGTTAATACTGTCCACCAGTGCATTCTCCAATGTATTGACCCTCGACCCTAAGGTGTTGAGGATCATTTGGACATTCGTCCACTCAGTCAAAGCACTTGGGTCGTCTCGAAACTTTTTTTTTCAAGTTTGATGATTTTGTGGTCTTATTTTACTATTATTTGTAGTAAAATGATATGATGTATGAAAAAAGTATTTCATGTCACTTTCTAGCATTTTCAGTTGGCCAGTGAAAACCTTTTTGTAATTTCGTTACAAGTATCACAATTAAAGAAGTTATTTGGATTATACATTGTTGTAATTCGTTTCTCTACTTTAAATTATGATGTATCAAAGTCTTGTATTTTTGTAATCTATTCATTGTGCATGTTCATTGCCTTGTCAGCTTAGGCTTATACAACATCATGCGTAGTTGTGACCTTTCGATCCTCCGGAATCGGGACATGACATTTAGTGTATAAATTCTTGTGTTCTATCCATGGTTAAACTAGTGTCAATTAACCCTAGAGTCCATCCAGTATTTTGGTCAGTAACATGTTTCTTACATGCAAATGAACACAAGTCACTCACAGACCTCACTCATCACATAGTCAATCATACATATCCATTGCATCACATCGTACAAGGATTGAAAGCGTATCATAATCCTACCGCACAAAGATACATAAACTAGCCTAAAACCTAGGCTACGATACCAAATATAAGTTGGTATCTTATATAGGGAACAAATATGTAGGATTAATCATTTATCGAATGCAACTATTTAACAGTGAACGAAAGTTCATGAAATGACAAGACCGAACCCATATTGCAAAATATCCTTGCATTTACTCAGATCTTGATCCTCATGGCTATCCAGTGAATTGAATAGAAAGACGAGAAATGGCACAACAATACAATGACAGTAACTGGCTTTTTGCAAAGAACATAATAAATAATTAATTTAACTGCATACTATAATTTGCACTACTACCTTTCATACATACAAAGTTCGATCATAATAATTAACTAACTAGACGAGAGTTCAGCAGTCATAGAAACCACACTTGCATCATTGTCAGATTTTGAATCCACAGGCGACAAAATTCATCTCAGAGCTGCTCAAGGCTTGTTGGTATTATTGATGCCTCTCAAAAAGTAGAAACAGCTTTTGAAAGTAACCTGCCTTTTATTTCAAAAGTTAGCCAAAAGTGAACCTTATGAAAAGGTAGCAAGTAGCTGCTACCAAACAGCCTTTGCTGCTGTTCTGAATCATTGTCAGATTCTGAATCCACAGGCGACAAAATTCATCTCAGAGCTGCTTAAGGCTTGGTTAGTTGGTTTGATATTATTGATGCTTCTCAAAAAGTAGAAACAGCTTTTGAAAGTAACCTACCTTTTATTTCAAAAGTTAGCCAAAAGTGAAGCAACTTATCAAAAGGTTAAGCAAGTAGCTGCTACCAAACAGCCGTTGCTGCTGTTAAAAGAACAGATAAAAATAACCAAACCCAACCTATAACAACAAAGCCTTCATCCCAAAATTTTTTGGGGAACAAAAACAATATAAAATCATGTTCATGTAAGCCTACCCTACCTTTAGCTATAGTCCTAACGGGGAGGATAAAAAGAACCAAACCCAACTTAAACAACAAAAAATACTATATGCATGAAGCGCGTAGGATTGAAGTGAAGGAGAAATGCATTGTAACCTAAACAATTTGCCCAGCATTGACACACTCAAAAGAACAAGCATAATCACCATCACAAGCATGCTGCCGACACTCGCAACATAACATAGATACATAATGAGTTTAGACATCGGCCATACTTTAGGCCAGCATACAGAGTTTACTTATTAATATTCATAGTAGTCACCATATTAATCCCAGCATAACAAGTAGAGTTTACTTGAGCTAAATATCGTCCAGGAGATTGTCCAGGAGATTTTCCCGGACAGACACTAGAATAAGATAAGCAGAAGCACAACCCAAAGAGAGCAGTCCAGCAAACAAATTCTTCACATACCACCACCGCGAAGGCGTAGCACGAGGTGAAGGGTCGACTCCTTCTGAATATTGTAGTCGGCCAGGGTACGGCCATCCTCCAGCTGCTTCCCGGCAAAGATGAGCCTCTGCTGGTCCGGGGGAATACCCTCCTTGTCCTGTATCTTTGCCTTGACATTGTCAATGGTGTCCGAGCTCTCAACCTCCAAAGTGATGGTCTTTCCAGTGAGGGTCTTGACGAAAATCTGCATCCCTCCCCTGAGGCGGAGCACAAGATGCAGGGTGGATTCCTTCTGGATATTGTAGTCGGCCAGGGTGCGGCCGTCCTCAAGCTGCTTGCCGGCAAAGATGAGCCTCTGCTGATCTGGAGGAATGCCCTCCTTGTCTTGAATCTTAGCTTTCACATTGTCGATTGTGTCAGAGCTTTCCACCTCAAGGGTGATTGTTTTACCAGTGAGGGTTTTCACGAAGATTTGCATCTGTTGGTTGAAAGAGAATACAAATATGGAGAAAATTTTAGGTATAAATACTTTTTAGATATAAAGGACAAGATTTTTATTCCAAACCTAAAGAACCCAAACTAAAAGTTCAGATCATATATAACCAAATCAAAAGAACAAGCCACCATTGACAGGGGGATGACAGGGGTGTAGTGGTGGTAGCTTGATTTCATACGAGCAAAACCACTTATATTGGGTTTAATCAAAATTTGAAATTCTGAAATCGACGGAAATTGGGTGTAGTCGAACCAAAATCTTGATTCACGGATTTGTGAATAACTGGAATCCAACCAAAATCTTTCAAAATTGGGTGTAATAAAAATGACAATTTTCAAATCAAATAATATTGGGTGTAGTGAGAAATCGAGTGGATTTCAAGTTGATTTCAATTTGGGCTCAGTTTAGCCTGATTTGGAGGCTCGTATAAATATTTTTTGGCCAACCAAAATCAAGCAAAACATGCCTGATTTCAGAATTCACTCCTTGACAAGATTTTTTTCCATCTTCCCTTCTAAGGGATCAAGTATTATCTAAGTATTATCTAAGTATTATCTATGGATTCTTGTTAATAATATCAACTTTATTTTGATCACCTTCTCTCTCTTATTATCTATGGATTGTTAATTATTAATATCAACTCTATTTTGATCCCCTTCTCTCTCTTGTGCTTTTATACTATCCCAACAAGATCCAGAGTTCTTGATCAATTTTTTGATTAATTTTTAGGGTTTTAATGTGCGGAAGTCTTATTATCTATGGATTCTTGTTATTAATATCAACTATATTTTGATCCCTTTCCCTATCTTGTGCTTTTATACTATCCCAACAAGATCCGATCAATTTTTTGATCAATTTTTAGGGTTTTAATGTGCGGAAGTCTTATGCAGGTCTATTTATGATTTTTTTTTTTAATTAAGTTCAAAAGCAAACCATGTTCTTTCTATATGATATTGGTGAAAAACTTGTCAACATAGTCCTATCAATTCAATTCAAAAATAATATTTAATAACAAACTTTTGGAAACTTATTATGAAACTGTAATATGGTGATATATAAGTGGATACCAAATCTCGTCATGGCTATCAACTAACATATAATGCTAGGGGGAAAACAATGTTTATTTTACACAAGAATATAGTTAGAGCATCCACATTGGGAGATGTTTCAAGTGCTACATTTTGACTTTAGATTGCAATGGCCATTTGTCCATACTTGAGAATTGCTAAAAAGCTAAGAGACCAAGGTAGTCAAAGGCGCAAGGCGCAAAGGGTCTATATCGCCCGAGGCGCAAGGCACACTTAAGGCGCGCGTCCGAGTGAAGTGAGGCGCAAAATAAATAATAATAATAATAATAAATATAAATAAATTAGTAACATAAGAAATAAAACCAAATAACATATTAAAACCAACAAAAACATGTTAACATAACCAAGTGAACTAGCATAACAACAATAACACTCAACAAAACTAACAAGAATTATTTTTTTCCTACCACGCTTTTAGTATATTTTAGTTTTTCAAGTTCAATTGTAGCCAACTTTGGCAACCGTTGAAAGACTACCTCTCTACCACTTGTATGAGGTAAGGGCTATCTTCACGTCTCATTTTTTGGGTAAAAAACAAAAAATACATAAGGCACGCCTTTTCGTTGTTGCGCCTTGCTGAAAGGCGCACCTAAGGCGCGCCTTGGATGCGCCCGGAGAAATGTACCTCGCCTAGAGAAGTGCGAGGGACAGATGCTGTGCCTTGCTCCGAGGCGCACCTTTGACTACCATTTAAGAGACTCCAGATTTGGAGTGTGCCCTACCTCCTCTACATTAATTCTTGGGCTCACCAAAATTAAAAAACACGGAAGGAAAATAAAGAGGGAAATGACGAGAAAATCTTACCAAACAGAAGAAATTAAAGAGGGAAAAGAGAAGGTTACTTTGGTGTATTTATTTGAAGTGTACCATGGTATGCCAATATCAAGGAGACACTCAAAAAGTAGTAATTTACACAATTTGCAATAATTTAGAATATGTGTTTGGAGTAGCATAAATAGAAAGATTAGCTACAGCTTGAAATATAGTGATTACATCCAATTTATTATTGGGCGTATAGATTTTCAAACCCGTCATATCCAGTAACTAAGAATTAGTATTTCTAAATAGAAGAATAGGAAAATTGCATAAACTTTAGCATAATTATACACAGATCGTTCATTTTATAATCAAATTGATCAAATTATAAACTTTAGCATAATTTAGGCACCCCCCAAATCACATAGGAGGGCCCATAATTCATGAATTCAAGAACAAGTTTTTATACACAGATCGTTCATTTTCTTCGATAATCAAACACATATAAAATAAATAACATATATAAAAAAATTGAGGAGAAAGAACGAACCTTTGAAGACAAGAAAGAGAGCAAAATTAGGGATGGGAGAAGGAGAGCAGACGAGGATCCCTATTTATAACCCTAGGTCACAGAGCCGTTGGAACCAACTGCCAATAGTTCCGTACCACGTGTGCGGTATGACCTGTGAATCCGTGTTTAGCGTGTATATTTTACAGGTGGTTAAGAGTTGCAAAAAGGAATGGAAAATGCTAAGTTTACTACCAAAATTCTACAACATTCTTACAACCACTCTCTTCCATCCCTTACACATGGGTCACACCGGGTCCTATCACCACTCTCACCCTCCTGCAACATGGGCTCCATCCGATCCCACCATTTCTTCCCCTCCTTCAATCGAAGTCCGACACGTGACAAAGTTATAAGGGAATTGTAACATTGGTTGTAGGCATAGCAAAGCTCAAAAGGAATATGTGAGGATATCAAAGTGCAAACCAGGTCTTTCTTGTAGCCAGTCAATGCCCATCAATATCAATAGTACAGGCATTAGTTGTCATGATATAATTTCATTAATCAAGTGGATTGTGACGTTTAGGCCCATCTTCCATCCAAACCACATATTTTAAATTATATTTTACATGGATTTATTATAATATGTGATTGTTTAATGTGCATACCAATTATTGCTTGGGTATCGTGATCATCACACGTTTGGTTCGCAGAATTGGAGCCTTAAAAAAAGAAAAGTGATTCATTTTTTTTGTTTGGATATAAAAGAAAATGATGAGCAAAGGAATCTGATTTCCAAGAAGAGAAAAAATAGAAAGAAAAGTAGTTTCTTCCACCAACTCAAGGATTTATTTTTTTCCTCTAAGTATTCACTCTCCCTCTCAATCTCCTTGACTTTTCCAAACATCGGAAAGAAAATGAGAGGAGTTGCAATTTTCCAATGGAAATGAAATATCATAGAATCAATTTCCTTTTCTTTTCTTTCCTTTCCGCGAACCAAACGAGGAGTATTGTCCTAGGTATTGTGACGTGTGATCATTGAAAATATCTCTATTGCCCTATCTAATTTTAGTTTTCTGGATCATACATGAATAAGAATAAGTTTGGTCTTCAAAATAAATATATTTAGTGTAATTATATATTTTATATTTTTTTATGTTTTGGTATCAATATCGTATTTTGTACTTGTATGTATTGTGTCGTTTTCGATATGTATGAAGATGACTAGCCTGGATTTCGTGTTTGATTTTGATCTACTGGTTTTAGCTAGGGGTGAGCGTCGGTATATTCGGTCGGTATTTGATCGAATTTTTCGGTATTTAAAATATCAATACCAATACCGTACCATTTAGAATCGATTTTTTCGGTTTCGGTTAAATCGGTATTCGGTCGATTTTTTTTCGGTATCGGTATTTTACTAATTAACATTTGGTCAATCAACACACTTAATATTGTAGAACCTCTTAACCTATAATATATATTTTTATATTTTTTTAAGCATTAAATTTTCAAGTCAAGCCTCTACCAACCAAACTACTCATCAAAATTATTAGAACAATATGTAACAAGTTGCAAACACCTAAAAATGGGCTTAAAAGATCAAACGTTGTCACTAAGTTTAATCTTTAGTATAAGTTTAAGTAACCAAAATTTACTTCAAAATTCTATGAGAATACAAAAACATAAGCTCAAAAGATCAAAAACTCAATTCTCGACATTCTTGACATAACTTCAAGTTCATTAAAATCCATTCTAAGAAACTGATTAAAACAAAGATAAAAATAAAAATGTGTAGTATAAAATTAATCACAAACAACATTATATATATGATCGGTTCCGTTCGGTATTTTTGGTATGGTATTACACTCAAACCGTTACCACTACCATTATACCATATTTTAGTCGGTTCGGCAATTCGGTATCGGTACATATTTTTGGTTCGATTTTTTGGTATATTTTCAATCGGTATTCGGTCGGTTTTTCGGTATCGGTCGGTATTTGCTCATCCCTAGTTTTAGCAAATTGTGTGTCCATTATTGTACGAGCATATCATTCATGGGATAAAACGACGATACTTAAATTATTAATCGACTTTATGAAATTAATTGCATCTTCGTTGTTGTTTATGATGAATCAACTTATACTTAAACTACCTTATCTCTAAAGACCACTGACTATGTCAGAGATCCGAGCTATGACCCGTACATTAGAAATCGAACCTGAAACCCCTAATTTTTATAACCAGAAGCAGTACCAACAGTATACTGGTGGCATATAACGATGGTACACTGTCCTAATTTTATTGCTTCTGGCAGCAACATGAAAAGAGGTTTAACCTTTTGTCCAATAGTCCTATGTGCTTCTTTGAGAACTTTGGTCACGACGTGCTCCCACCATTTGGAATATGAATGTGGCTAAGTCCATTCTATATTGTATTATCGACGGTAATACGTTGTATATACCTCAAATACTTTCTCAATTCCATACACGACAAAAATCATCAAAAGTCGACTATCTCTAGCTCATTCACAACAACAATATAACTATGATAATGAAAGACAAAATAACCACTACAAAAATTTGTCAGATTAGCGATGTTTCAAAACGTCGCTAAACTCGGCAAAAACGTCGCTAAGTGAAATTAGCGACGTTTTCAGCGACGTATCGAAAACGACGAAAAAAACGTGTCACTAAACGAGAAAACGTCACAAAACGTCGCTATAGCGACGTTTATAACGTCGCTAACTAGCGACGTTATTTGCGACATTTTAACGTGGACGCTGATTAGCGACGCAAATTGCGACGTTATTGTGTGGTCGCTGTTTAGCGACACTTTTACTACATACTACGGCCGTGACTCGGGACCATTCCTATGAGTATCGGGATCAAGGAAAATAGACGACGGCATTAACCAACCAACAAAACTACGTGTTACAAATATCGGCACTATCGGTACGTGATTTCGAATCAGAGTATAAGATTTTTCGGTGTCGGAAAACAAATAATTATTACTAATTTATCAGATTTTTTGCCACTATCGGTGCCCCTGACCCAGCCCCCCCGCACCCCTCCCCCCTACACCACCCCTAACCCTAACCCGAACCCTATCCCTAACCCCTCCCCCACCAACCCCCCTCCCTTCCCCAGCCCCCCCTCACCCCCCTGCTCACCTTTCCCACCAACCACCCCTAACCCTAACCCGAACCCTTACCATAACCCTCCCCTCCCCTCCCCCCAACCCTCCCCCCCCCGCCGTCCTGACCCCCCAGCAGCCCTCACCTCCCCGCCCCTCCCCCCCACACACCCACTCCTAACCCGAACCCTAACCCTCCCCTCCCTCCCAGTCCCCCCTCCTCACCCCCCTGCCCCACCCCCAGCCACACCCAACCATTCCTCACCCCCAACCACCCACACCCCCCTGCTCCCTCCCCCCGAGCCACCATCACCCCCCAACCACCAACAACAAAAATAGAGAGAGAGAGAGAGAGGGAGTCACGTACCGGAGGAGAGTCGCCGGAGAGAGTGAGAGCGCCGGAGAGAGTGAGAGTGAGAGCGCCGGAGGGAGAGAGTGAGATAGTAAAATGGATGGGGGGAAATGAATCGGGGGGGGGAGAGAATTTAATTTAATTAGAATTTAGCGACGTTCTTACTAACGTCGCTAAATTAGTCGCTATTAGCGACGTCATAGCGACGTTTCGCGACGACTAGCTCATGTAACTAATATACGTCGTTGTCACGTCGCTAGTAGCGACGGTTAGCGACGTTTCAGTTATACGTCGCTAATGTCAGCAATTTAGCGACGTTCGGTGAACGTCACTAAATTTACGTCGCCAATTGGGCAGATTTTAGTAGTGAACATGGAAGGAAACATAATAGCTAAAAGTTTCAACTTAAATAATGAACCCAAATATCAACTACATGGAGAAGGTCCGATCTCGTAAACAAATACGCTAAATAATAAACAACTGAATTGAAAGTTATAAGAGAAACTAATTAAACTATCAACTTACAACTCATAATCTAAGATTGCTCTCCAAGCGTCTACATCTCCATCGTGGATCTCTATACTACAAGAAATACCTTGTGTTATAAATAACTTTTTATAATGCTTTTTAGTTGCACCTAAGTGTTATAAATATCAGTGCTATAAATATTTTAAAAAATGCGTTATAAATATGATGTATATATATTATTATTCTTTCCAAAGCGCTATAAATGAGGTGCACATATATAACATTTAATTTTTAAAACGTTATAAATAGAATAGAATGTACATATATAACACTTTTTCCCAAAAGCGTTATAAATAACATCATTTATTATAACACTTTGACACCTAGAAAAAAACGTTATAAAAAACAATAGTCAAATGTACACAATTGTTGTATAACATCTGTAATTCAAAACCGTTATTATAACACTTCAACCGAACCTCCACTTCAACATATTAATTTTACATACTTTCACATACATGTTACACTCATGTCCTTCTGTAACATTGTACAACATTCTACAAACCAAATACATGTCTGCTGAATTTTGAACATTTCGATAAAGTAATTGTCGAATCCAGCAACCTAGTCACATCTCCTAATTTATAGTAATTGTTGAGAACTAATAAGGGACTTTAGTCCCACATTGAAAAATGTAGTATGAAGAGGAGCTAGACTCCCTATAAATAGTGGAGTAACCAATCAATAAAACACACAACAATTATTCTCTACATGGTATCAGAGCCATAACCACAATTTTGTTTTGTTCCTCCCTGTCACGCCCCAGAACCAGAACACTAGAGAGCAGGGGCAGACATAGCCAACTACGTATAATGAAATGGGATCCACTCCACTATACGGTCACGACTGTCTAGATATATGAGGGTTTATCTATAAGCCAACAGTCTCTTATGGTCATGAACAAGTCTAGTGTCTCAATCACAAGCAAGTAAGTAAATGTAACAAGATGTAAGATCACCAATATACAATAGTAAGGCGTCCCAAACATTACATATTCAGCTGATCATGAAGCTAGTCGTACAAAATGTCAGGACTAGCAAGAGTTTAGTCATACATGATCAACCCTAGGATTTGTCAATCATGTTACAGCCCGTAGGCAAATAGTAAGTAAAAATGTACACGAGCTAACACTTGCTCGACGGCTAAACGCCTCAAAAGAATAATTTTACAATAGAGTGGGAGAGCGAAAATAAACCCACTCATTGTCAGGATTCCGTCTAGTGGTCACCATCTGGCCGAAAAGTCGGTAGATCCTCTGGAGCTGCTCTAGAATCTGGCCATACAAAACCAGCTGGGTCAGACCCCAGAAAGAGCAAGTGCCACAAAGGAGGCTTCACTTAGGAACTAAAACCAGCAATTAGCCCAAGAATATAATTACATAATAAAAGACAGTAATTAAGGAAAAGCATGACAGGTGATATACGATGAGATAACCAAGGGACTATTCAGATGACCAGGTTACATCCCGAAAACCAAACAAGGACCGGGGTTGTAACCCTTCATCTGAACAGAACTTGGCTTCTCCCACCATTTATCGGCAAGGTAAATATAAGAAATCAGGTCAAGTAACAATCTTGTACATGATCAAGACAAGACTAGACTGATTGAACTCCATCCAACATTTCACGGCCAAGCAATAAGTACGGCTTGATACTTTAACTAACTAGGGTTATCATAGGCCTAGTTACTAGCAAGATGCAGTGAGATATTCCAACAGCCACAAGCCCTGCAGACCATCCAGGTTATCCAGGTCGAATATTAGTACAATAAGGGTGCAACACATGACAGTGTGCTGGAAATGTACCCTACTCGATGGCAGGCTACAGATCCCAAGTGGGGCGCCCAGATAACGGGATTGCCTGTAGCTGGGGAAATCTCTTCATGACTACTGGATTATTCTAGTTATTAGCCTTAGCCATTTACAGTAGGTACCCATGACCATGGTACTCAGGGGTCCCCGTCCTAGACATGATGCAAGACAAGACGGGTTCATTTGTACAAGCACAATCGTCCACGGTGTCCAGGTCATTCATTTTTGTCATGTCAAGCTAGCCGTTGTAACAGCTTTCTAGGTATATCATGTCAGGTTTACTTGTCAAGAGTGCGCCACGGCGGGCCACTATCAAGAATTATCATGTCAAGTCTACTTGTCAGGAGTGCGCCACGTCGGGCCACTGTCAAGTCATGTCCTTTGTCAAAAGTGTACCACAACGGGTCACCATCGTGTCGGAGAACGTATTAAAATTAATGGCGCAAGCATACAAGTGGTAATTAAATAATTAGCAGGAGCAAGGGCCGTAGAGGACTCATGCGGCTCAGAAAAATTTTCATGCGGCCAGCAAGTCACTATCAATCATTATACTAATAATTCGTATTTAGAAAAACAATTTAGAATCACACATTATTTAATCATAATATAATTGCAAAGACAAATAAGACAAAAGATAGTGGGACCCGTAATTAATACAAATATGCCATGTGGCCAGCCAATAAATGTTGCCACTGTACAAGAATTTAATAATTGTATGTACTTAAGCAAAAATAAAGTATTGAGCCTATGCAGCTGGAGCTAAACAATGCATGCAATTAATTGTATGTGGCCAAGGGGGGCCAAAGCAACAGTATATACGGCTAATGCATTTGCTTCATGCGGCTAGCTTAAGTGCATGCGGCCACAAGTGCACTGGCCATGCGGCCAGACTTAAATGCATGCGGCCAGACTTAAGTGCATGCGGCCACAAGTGCACTGGCCATGCGGCCAAACTTAAGTGCATGCGTTCAATATGCATGCAAGGACAACTATTAAATCAGTTTGCACTGGCCATGCAAACTGAAGCATTAAAAGGCATGCATTAATTTAATGCAAGGCCAAATATTAAATCAGTATACCATTAATGCATGCAAAGGCAATTTATAATATAAATATACTACTAATGCATGCAATGCATGATATTTAATAATAATGCATACAAATGCATGCATTTCATGCGGCCAACTTTTGGAATGCAGAAGTTGCTAGTGCATGTTATTCCATGCTATTTAAATATTAGTGTATGCAATTGCCAACATATATGCGGCTAAGCACTGTTGCTAGTGCATGCGGCCAAGTGTTTGGCCTATGCATGCGGCCAACTTGTAAGGTCATGCGGCCAGCAACCTTGTTCCCATGAAAATGCAAGCAATGTAAGGCCATGCTAAATAATATAATTAATATAAGGCCATGTAATTAAATAATGCAAGCAACTTGTTCCCATGCGGCCAGCTTAAAATACCACATGCGGCTAGAAGAGAAACGGCCCATGCGGCCAAGCTTAAATATGCATGCAAACAAATGTGCTTGCTAATAATGCATGCAAAACTAAGCATTTAATTATATGCATGCAAAGCTTGCATTAACAAATATGCATGCAAGTCCTTCCTTACGTAAGCAAGCATTAAATGCATGCAAAGCTAAGCATTAACAAATATGCATGCAAAGCTACTATATGCGGCTCACTGTTGCTAGAGCATGCGGCCAAGCTTAAATTGCAAGCAAGCAAAAGCTTGTTAAAAAGGCCATGCGTGTACGTATGCTAGCAAATGCTTGCATATACGGCTCAATACCGTTAATGCATATCTATTATGTAACATGGCATTTGGCCATATTAAATTAAGTAATCATAGGCCTATGCGGCTCACTGCTTGCAAGCAACTTAGAGCAAAGGTCATGCGGACTAAAACGCAACTGGGGCATATGCGGCCAAGAAAATACTAATTCAATTAAATGGCCATGCGGCCAGAGGACTGTTCTTTTCTCCACTTTCCGAGAAGAAGAACACCATGAAGCCATGCTTCCAAGCTCCATAAATTCGTCATCCAGAGTCCAAATCCGAACTTTCATAGGTCAAAATAGGGCAGAACGAGATTCTCTACAACATGGAACCATCAAATAGCAAAAATATGCAGGTTTGTTAGATCAAAACTCGTGAGAACCGAAAATACCATAAAGCTAGATCTACAAGAAATTAACTATAGAAATGAAAAGTGTTAAGTACTAAAGTGGGTTACAAACACACGAGGAAGACAGTGAAACAATAAAAATGGGATTCCTCCATGAAGCAAGATGCACTTGCCTAAGCTCTCCACTCTCTCAGGTTGGTGGAGAAGTAATGGTGGGGAAGAAGAAAGTTAATGTGGAGAGAGAAATGTTTGGTGGGATATTTAATGAAGAGGGTGGTGGTAGGTGGGAGTGGTTTGGTTCACATAAAATCAAGCAAAACCGAACCAAGCCTAACCAAATCAAGCCGAACCGAACCAAGATGAACCATAACCAAGCAAGGAGACATGCCATACGAGACAAAATACGTACACGTATTCCAAAATAAGCAATACGAACTACGGGCATTACAACTCTACCCACCTTAAAAGAATTCTGTCCTCGGAATTTAATCAAGGGACTAGAGATGCAAGGACAAGCTATACTAAGCAATCAATCAATCAATCAATCATGCAAGCAAGGAATTTGAAGGCATGAGGAAGAGGGAAGACATCCTGCTAGGAACCTCTCTATCGGTTCTGAATCTGAGCTTGGACCAGGGCATGCTGCTGAGGTCTCTGCTGCTGGAATACTTGAGCCTGAGGCGGCAATAGCCTCGGAGGATGGTACTGCTGCTGTACTGGTGCTGGTCCCCTTACCGAGGGACTAGTCTGGGCCGATGATGAACTGGCCCTATTCGGGCAGGATCCTATCTTATGGTCCGGTGCTCCACAAGCCAAACACAATCCCTGTGCTCTGCGACACTCCGATACAACGTGTCCTGGCTTCCCACAATGAGTACAGCCCATTGCAGAAGACTGCTTCTGCTTCTGCTGCTGAGGGGACGTGACCGACGTCACTGAGGCCGCCTATCTCGGAGTTCCAATTGTCAAAGCCTTGACTGCCGGAACTGGTGCTGTCGATTGGGTCATCTGGCAGTGAGATCGCTTTCGACCCCCGGTCCTGTCCACAATCCTGTGGGAGGTATACTCGTGCCTCCTAGCTGCCCTCAGTACCGCATCGAAAGTCTGATGCTCAAACTTCTCCACTGCCAGCAGAATCTCTAAGTGGAGTCCCTGCTGAAACTGCTGGGCTCTGTCGAACTCGATCGCCACCAAGGTGGGAGCAAACCGACTAAACCTGGAAAACTCGGCCGCATATCCGTCGACCGTCCGGCCCATCTGCTTCAAATTGGTGAACTTAGTCTGTAGATCGTACCGAGCCACAGCATCGAAGTACTTGGTCCGGAACCTCCCTCGGAATACTGTCCAGGTAATAGGCGCCACTAGTCCCACGGCCTGCGCCGCCTACCAGCTGCGGGCAAGATCCAGTAACTGCAGGCGCACAATGGCCACCTTCTCGTCTTCTGGGGTCCTGGCTGCTTCTAGAATCACTTCTGTGTCCTGAAGCCACGCGTCAGCAGCGATAGCATCTTCGATGCCATCGAAGAATGGATGGTTCAGGCGCTTAAAACTGTTCGCTATACTGTTCCCATGATGACCTCCTCTGGTCAAAGTATCGGTCATTGCCTGATGCATGGCATCTCCTCGGCAATCTTGGGAACAATGTCCTGATGAGTCCCACCAAGGTGCCATCATCGGGCTCTGCAGGCTGGACGGGCTGAACTGGTAGCTCGGGATCCCCGGTAGGCATGACTCGGAGGCTGCTCCTGAATGCTGGGCCTGATCTCCAGGTTGTTGCTGGTCCATGGGAGGTGCTCCGCCTTGCTGATCGGTATGGCCAGGTACAATACCGCTGAAGAAGACGACATAGAAAACAATAAGGAAGGATCAGGACAGATCAACGATACAAGCATGTGATCAGGACAAGAATTTTAGGGATTCAAAGGATACGAGTAGAGATCAAGGATGAGAGCTGATTGAGACATATATTTGGTAAACCCTCACATATCTTGATTTACAAGACCTGTATGGGCCACCACTTAAACCATGTCACGCCCCAGAACCAGAACACTGGAGAGCGGGGGTAGACATAGCCAGCTACGTATAATAAAATGGGATCCACTCCACTATACGGTCACGGCTGTCTAGATATATGAGGGTTTATCTACAAGCCAACAGTCTCTTATGGTCATGAACAAGCCTAGTGTCTCAATCATAAGCAAGTAAGTAAATGTTACAAGATGTAAGATCACCAATATACAATAGTAAGGTGTCTCAAATATTACATATTCAGCTGATCATGAAGCTAGTCGTATAAAATGTCAGGACTTGCTCGGCGCCCCCCCCCCCGTCGCCCTGTCCCCCCAACGCCCTGCCCCTCTCCCCTCCGACGCCCCTTCCCTCCTTTTTTTCTTTTTAAAAAAAATAAAAAAACCCTAAATTTGAGAGAGAGATTATGTGGGTGGTTTTTCGACGACGGATGTCTGTCAAATGTTTTATTTGCACCTTTTGTTCCTAGATTACGTCCTCCAGAATTACAAATGCTTTATTTGTTTTCCGTTCTCGATCTGCAAATTAGGATCTATATGCGCACGCCGGTGTTGGCCACGTTGACCGCGCAGTCATAAGGTCTCCGTTGAAGACTTTACATACAGACGACGACGACGATGCCGTCGCCGACGACGACGTCGCCGACGAAGACGACGACAACGACGAAGCCGACATAGACGACGACGACGAATCACCGTTGAAGACGCCATGGATTCGATCAGTAGTAAACTGATAGCCGATGAGATGAAGGCCTTGGTTGATGATATTTTATCAAAGAGATTAACCGAGGCGACCCCACGTGTGATCCATACTGATATGGATCCGTCAACCTATAAAATGGAGAAGCTGGACAAGTTGGAGACGAAGTTGGAAGGCACGTCCAATTACTTGAAATGGTCACGGCAGGCCATGCGGACGCTGAAGGGACGTGGCTTGGTTGGCTACGTCAATAGCCAAACCAAGGTGCCAGATGATCCCTCCTCAAAGGAGTTTGCTGTTTGGGAAATTTTCAACAATGTTGTGGCTGGATGGTTGACCGCCTCCTTGACCGACCAGGTGTCGGGCAATGTAGAGGCGATGGAGGCTGCTGCTGATATATGGCAGACTTTGAAGGATATGTACTCCGGCTCGGACAATCCTATGCGGGTCTTCCAACTGCAGGATGAACTTGATAGTGTGGCCCAGGACGACCGTACCATCTCTGAGTAAGCAGCACTGTTGAAGAAGTTCTGGTCTGATCTGGATCACTATGATCCTCTTGGGATGGAAGATGCCCAAGTCGAACCCGCATTTGAGAAACATTTCCAAAAGTTTTTGGATTTTATTTAACGTCAACGGATGATGAAGTTCTTGAAGGATCTTTGTAATGCCCGTAGTTCGTATTGCATATTTTGAAATACGTGTACGTATTTCATCTCGTATGGCATGTCTCCTTGCTTGGTTATGGTTCATCTTGGTTCGGTTCGGCTTGATTTGGTTCGGCTTGGTTCGATTTTGCTTGATTTTATGTGAACCAAACCACTCCCACCTACCACCACCCTCTTTATTAAATATCCCACCAAACATTTCTCTCTCGACATTAACTTTCTTTTTCCCCACCATTACTTCTCCACCAACCTGAGAGAGTGGAGAGCTTAGGCAAGTGCATCTTGCTTCATGGAGGAATCCTATTTTATTTGTTCCATTGTCTTCCTTATGTGTTTCTAACCCACTTTAGTACTTAGCACTTTTCATTTCTGTGGTTAATTTCTTGTAGATCTAGCTTTGTGGTATTTTCGGTTCTCACGGGTTTTGACCTAACAAACCTGTATATTTTTGCTATTTGATGGTTCCATGTTGTAGAGAATCTCGTTCTGCCCCATTTTGACCTATGAAAGTTCGGATTTGGACTCTGGATGACGAATTTATGGAGCTTAGAAGCATGGCTTCATGGTATTCTTCTTCTCGGAAAGTGGAGAAAAGAACAGTCCTCTGGCCGCATGGCCATTTAATTGAATTAGTATTTTCTTGGCCGCATATGCCCCAGTTGCGTTTTAGTTCGCATGACCTTTTTCTCTAAGTTGCTTGCAAGCAGTGAGCCGCATAGGCTTATGATTACTTAATATAATATGGCCAAATGCCATGTTATATAATTAATATGCATTAACGGTATTGAGCCGTATATGCAAGCATTTTCTAGCATACGTACACGCATGGCCTTTTTTACAAGCTTTTGCTTGCTTGCAATTTAAGCTTGGCCGCAAGCTCTAGCAACAGTGAGCCGCATATAGTAGCTTTGCATGCATATTTGTTAATGCTTAGCTTTGCATGCATTTAATGCTTGCTTACGTAAGGAAGGACTTGCATGCATATTTGTTAATACAAGCTCTGCATGCATATAATTAAATGCTTAGTTTTGCGTGCATTATTAGCAAGCACATTTGTTTGCATGCATATTTAAGCTTGGCCGCATGGGCCGTTTCTCTTCTGGCCGTATGTGGTATTTTAAGCTGGCCGCATGGGAACAAGTTGCTTGCATTATTTAATTACATGGCCTTATATTAATTATATTATTTAGCATGGCCTTATATTGCTTGCATTTGCATGGGAACAAGGTTGCTGGCCGCATGACCTTACAAGTTGGCCGCATGCATAGGCCAAACACTTGGCCGCATGCACTAGCAACAGTGCTTAGCCGCATATAGGTTGGCAATTGCATACACTAATATTTAAATAGCATGGAATAGCATGCACTAGCAACTTTTGGCATTCCAAAAGTTGGCCGCATGAAATGCATGCATTTGCATGCATTATTATTAAATATCATGCATTGCATGCATTAGTAGTATATTTATATTATAAATTGCCTTTGCATGCATTAATGGTATACTGATTTAATATTTGGCCTTACATTAAATTAATGCATGCCTTTTAATGCATCAGTTTGCATGGCCAGTGCAAACTGATTTAATAGTTAGCCTTGTATGCATATTGAACGCATGCACTTAAGTCTGGCCGCATGGCCAGTGCACTTGTGGCCGCATGCACTTAAGTCTGGCCGCAAGGCCAGTGCACTTGTGGCCGTATGCACTTAAGCTAGCCGCATGAAGCAAATGCATTGGCCGCAAATACTGTTGCTTTGGCCCCCCTTGGCAGCATGCAATTAATTGCATGCATTGTTTAGCTCCAGCCGCATAGGCTCAATACTTTATTTTTGCTTTAGTGCACACAATTATTAAAGTCTTGTACAGTGGCAACATTTATTGGCCGGCCACATGACATATTTGTATTAATTACGGGTCCCACTATCTTTTGTCTTATTTGTCTTTGCAATTATATTATGATTAAATAATGTGTGATTCTAAATTATTTCCCTAAATACGAATTGTTTTTTGATTGATAGTGACTTGCTGGCCGCATGAAAATTTTCCTAAGCCGCATGAGTCCTCCACGGCCCAAGCTCCTGCTAATTATTTAATTACCACTTGTATGCTTGCGCCATTAATTTTAATACGTTCTCCGACACGATGGTGACCTGTTGTGGTACACTTTTGACAAAGGACATGACTTGACAGTGGCCCGACGTGGCACACTCCTGACAAGTAGACTTGACATGATAATTCTTGATAGTGGCCGGCCGTGGCGCACTCTTGACATGTAAACCTGACATGATATATCTAGAAGGCTGTTGCGACGGCTAGCTTGACATGACAAAAATGAATGACCTGGACACCGTGGACGATTGTGCTTGTACAAAATGAATCCGTCTTGTCTTGCATCATGTCTAGGACGGGGACTCCTGAGTACCACGGTCATGTGTACCTACTGTAAATGGCTAAGGCTAATAACTAGAATAATCCAGTAGTCATAAAGAGATTTCCTCAGCTACAGGCAATCCCGTTATCTGGGCGCCCCACTTGGGATCTGTAGCCTGCCGTCGATTATGGCACATTTCTAGCACACTGTCATGTATTGCACCCTTATTGTACTAATATTCGACCTGGATGGTCTGTAGGGCTTGTGGTTGTTGGAATATCTCACTGCATCTTGCTAGTAACTAGGCCCGTGATAACCCTAGTTAGTTAAAGTATTAAGTCGTACTTATTGCTTGGCCGTGAAATATTGGATGGAGTTCAATCAGTCTAGTCTTGTCTTGATCCTGTACAAGATTGTTACTTGACCTAATTTCTTATATTTATCTTGCCGATAAATGGTGGAAGAAGCCAAGTTCTGTTCAGACGAAGGGTTACAACCCCGGTCCTTGTTTGGTTTATGGGTTGTAGCCTGGTCATCTGAATAGTCCCATGGTTATCTCATCGTATATCACCTGTCATGTTTTTCCTTAATTACTATCTTTTATTATGTAATTATATTCTTGGGCTAATTGCTGGTTTTAGTTCCTAAGTGAAGCCTCCTTTGTGGCACTTGCTCTTTCTGGGGTCTGACCCAGCTGGTTTTGTATGGCCAGATTTCGGAGCAGCTCCAGAGGATCTATCGACTTTCCGGCCAGATGGTGACCACTAGACGGAATCCTGGCAATGAGTGGGTTTATTTTGGCTCTCCCACTCTATTGTAAAATTATTCTTTTGAGGCGTTTAGCCGCCGAGCAAGTGTTAGCTCGTGTACATTTTTACTTACTGTTTGCCTACGGGCTGTAACATGATTGACAAATCCTAGGGTTGATCATGTATGACTAAACTCCTGCTAGTCCTGACATTTTGTACGACTACCTTCATGATCAGCTGAATATGTAATGTTTGGGACGCCTTACTATTGTATATTGGTGATCTTACATCTTGTAATATTTACTTACTTGCTTGTGATTGAGACACTAGGCTTGTTCATGACCATAAGAGACTGTTGGCTTGTAGATAAACCCTCATATATCTAGACAGCCGTGACCGTATAGTGGAGTGGATCCCATTTTATTATACGTAGCTGGCTATGTCTGCCCCTGCTCTCTAGTGTTCTGGTTCTGGGGCGTGACATAGTTTAAGTGGTAGCCCATTCAGGTCTTGTAAATCAAGATATGTGAGGGTTTACCGAATAGATGTCTCAATCAGCTCTCGCCCTTGATCTCTACTCGTATCCTTTGAATCCCTGAAATTCTTGTCCTGATCACATGCTTGTATCGTTGATCTGTCATGATCCTTCCTTATTGTTCCCTATGTCGTATTCTTCAGCGACATTGTACCTGGCCCTGCCGATCAGCAAGGCGGAGCACCTCCCGTGGACCAGCAACCACCTGGAGATCAGGCCCAGCATTCAGGAGCAGCCTTTCGAGTCATGCCTACCGGGGATCCCGAGCCACCAGTTCAGCCCGTCCAGCCTGCAGAGCCCGATGATGGCACCTTGGTGGGACTCATCAGGACATTGATAGCTTCCCAAGATCGCCGAGGAGATGCCTTGCATCAGGCAGTGACCGATGCTTTGACCAGAGGAGGTCATCATGGGAACAGTGCAGCGAACAGTTTTAAGCGCCTGAACCCTCCATTCTTCGATGGCAGCGAAAATGCTATCGCTGCTGACGCGTGGCTTCAGGACACAGAAGTGATTCTAGAAGTAGCCAGGGTCCCAGAAGACGAGAAGGTGGCCGTTGTGCGCCTGCAGTTACTGGATCTTGCCCGCAGCTGGTGGGCGGCGCAGGCCGTGGGACTAGTGGCGCCTATTGCCTGGACAGTATTCCGAGAGAGGTTCCGGACCAAGTACTTCGATGCTGTGGCTCGGTACGATCTATAGACCAAGTTCAACAATTTGAAGCAGATGGGCCGGACGGTCGACGGATATGCGGCCGAGTTTTCCAGGCTTAGTCGGTTTGCTCCCACCTTGGTGGCGACCGAGTTCGACAGAGCCCAGCGGTTTCAGCAGGGACTCCACTTAGAGATTCTGCTGGCAGTGGAGCAGTTTGAGCATCAGACTTTCGATGCGGTACTGAGGGCAGCTAGGAGGCACGAGTATACCTCCCACAGGATTGTGGACAGGACCGGGGGTCGAAAGCGATCTCACGGCCAGATGACCCAATCGACAGTACCAGCCCCGGCAGTCAAGGCTTTGACAATTGGAACTCCAAGGCAGACGACCTCAGTGACGTCGGTCACGTCCCCTCAGCAGCAGAAGCAGAAGCAGTCTTCCGCAATGGGCTGCACTCATTGTGGGAAGCCAGGACACGTTGTATCGGAGTGTCGCAGAGCACAGGGATTGTGTTTGGCTTGTGGAGTACCGGACCACAAGATAGGATCCTGCCCGAATAGGGCCAGTTCATCATCGACCCAGACTAGTCCCTCGGTAAGGGGACTAGCACCAGCACCAGTGCAGCAGCAGTACCATCCTCCGAGGCCATTGCTGCCTCAGGCTCAAGTATTCCAGCAGCAGAGACCTCAGCAGTATGTCCTGGTCCAAGCTCAGATTCAGAACCGGCAGAGAGGTTCCTAGCAGGATGTCTTCCCTCTTCCTCATGCCTTCAAATTCCTTGCTTGCATGATTGATTGATTGATTGATTGATTGCTTAGCATAGCTTGTCCTTGCATCTCTAGTCCCTTGATTAAATTTCGAGGACGAAATTCTTTTAAGGTGGGTAGAGTTGTAATACCCGTAGTTCGTATTGCATATTTTGGAATACGTGTACGTATTTCGTCTCGTATGACATGTCTCCTTGCTTGGTTATGGTTCATTTTGGTTTGGTTCGGCTTGATTTGGTTAGGCTTGGTTCGGTTTTGCTTGATTTTATGTGAACTATACCACTCCCACCTACCACCACCCTCTTCATTAAATATCCTACCAAATATTTCTCTCTCCATATTAACTTTCTTCTTTCCCACCATTACTTCTCCACCAACCTGAGAGAGTGGAGAGCTTAGGCAAGTGCATCTTGCTTCATGGAGGAATCCTATTTTATTTGTTCCACTGTCTTCCTCATGTGTTTCTAACCCACTTTAGTACTTAGCACTTTTCATTTCTGTGGTTAATTTCTTGTAGATCTAGCTTTGTGGTATTTTTGGTTCTCACGAGTTTTGATCTAACAAAGCTGCATATTTTTGCTATTTGATGGTTCCATGTTGTAGAGAATCTCGTTTTGCCCCATTTTGACCTATGAAAGTTCGAATTTGGACTCTGGATGACGAATTTATGGAGCTTGGAAGCATGGCTTCATGGTGTTCTTCTTCTCGAAAAGTGGAGAAAAGAACAGTCCTCTGGCCGCATGGCCATTTAATTGAATTAGTATTTTCTTAGCCGCATATGCCCCAGTTGTGTTTTAGTCCGCATGACCTTTGCTCTAAGTTGCTTGCAAGCAGTGAGCCGCATAGGCCTATGATTACTTAATATAATATGGCCAAATGCCATGTTACATAATTAATATGCATTAACGGTATTGAGCCGCATATGCAAGCATTTGCTAGAATACGTAGACGCATGGCCTTTTTAACAAGCTTTTGCTTGCTTACAATTTAAGCTTGGCCGCATGCTCTAGCAACAGTGAGCCGCATATAGTAGCTTTGCATGCATATTTGTTAATGCTTAGCTTTGCATGCATTTAATGCTTGCTTACGTAAGGAAGGACTTGCATGCATATTTGTTAATGCAAGCTTTGCATGCATATAATTAAATGCTTAGTTTTGCATGCATTATTAGCAAGCACATTTGTTTGCATGCATATTTAAGCTTGGCCGCATGGGCCATTTCTCTTCTGGCCGCATGTGGTATTTTAAGGAACAAGTTGCTTGCATTATTTAATTACATGGCCTTATATTAATTATATTATTTAGCATGGCCTTACATTGCTTGCATTTGCATGGGAACAAGGTTGCTGGCCGCATGACCTTACAAGTTGGCCGCATGCATAGGCCAAACACTTGGCCGCATGCACTAGCAACAGTGCTTAGCCGCATATAGGTTGGCAATTGCATATACTAATATTTAAATAGCATGGAATAGCATGCACTAGCAACTTTTGGCATTCCAAAAGTTGGCCGCATGAAATGCATGCATTTGCATGCATTATTATTAAATATCATGCATTGCATGCATTAGTAGTATATTTATATTATAAATTGCCTTTGCATGCATTAATGGTATACTGATTTAATATTTGGCCTTGCATTAAATTAATGCATGCCTTTTAATGCATCAGTTTGCGTGGCCAGTGCAAACTAATTTAATAGATAGCCTTGCATGCATATTGAACGCATGCACTTAAGTCTGGCCGCATGGCTAGTGCACTTGTGGCCGCATGCACTTTAGTCTGGCCGTATGGCCAGTGCACTTGTGGCCGCATGCACTTAAGCTAGCCGCATGAAGCAAATGCATTGGCCGCATATACTGTTGCTTTGGCCCCCCTTGGTCGCATGCAATTAATTGCATGCATTGTTTAGCTCCAGCCGCATAGGCTCAATACTTTATTTTTGCTTTAGTGCCTACAATTATTAAATTCTTGTACAGTGGCAACATTTATTGGCTGGCCACATGGCATATTTGTATTAATTGCGGGTCCCACTATCTTTTATCTTATTTGTCTTTGCAATTATATTATGATTAAATAATATGTGATTCTAAATTGTTTCCCTAAATACGAATTGTTAGTATAATGATTGATAGTGACTTGCTGGCCGCATAAAAATTTTCTTGAGCCGTATGAGTCCTCCACGGCCCTTGCTCCTGCTAATTATTTAATTACCACTTGTATGCTTGTGCCATTAATTTTAATATGTTCTCCGACACGATGGTGACCCGTTGTTGTAACGCCCCAGAACCAGAATACTGGAGAACGGGGGCGTACATAGCCAGCTACGTATATTGAAGTGCAACCTACCTCGCTATACGGTCACGGCTGTCTAGATACATGAGGGTTTAACTACAATCCATCAGTCTCCTATGGTCATGAACAAGCCTAGTGTCTCAATCACAAGCAAGTAGTAGCAGTCACAAGATATTAGAACATCAAATATACAATAGTAAGGCATCCCATACATTACATATTGGATGATCATGAAGCTAGTCGTACAAAATGTGAAGACTAGCAAGAGTTTAGTCATACATGATCAACCCTAGGATTTGTCAATCATGTTATAGCCCATAGTCAGACAGTAAATAAGGTGCAACCGAGCTAACACGTGCTCGTCGGCTAAATGCCTCAAAAGAATAATTTACAATGAAGTGGGAGAACAAAAGAAACCCACTCGTTGCCAGGGTTACGCCTGGTGGCCACCATCTGGCTAGAAGGTAGGTAGAACCTCTGGAGCTACTCTGATATCTGGCCACACAAAACCAACTGGGTCAGACCCCAGAAAGAGCAAGTGCCACAAAGGAGGCTTCGCTTAGGAACTAAAACCAGCATATCACAATAGAGTATTAAAGATAATAATAAATAAAGAACTGATAATAATAGAGATAGCAACAGTAAACTGAGTACGAAGAAACCATTCAAGTAGCCAGGTCACAACCCTTAAACCAAACAAGGACCGGGGTTGCAGCCCTTCACCTGAATAGAAACCCGTCCCAAATACTATTGGTAAGTAAAACATGATTGGTCTTGGCATAGGGTAAAATAAAACAATAACGAAGAGAGGATAAGGAACTGCTCCGGAAGCCAGGTTACAACTCTTAAACCAAACAAGGACCGGAGTTGTAACCCTTCGCCTGAACAGAACCTTGCCCCTGATCTTTATTGTGAAGGCTGGTATAAATAATCATGTTATTGGAGCAAGGTAAAACAAGACGAACATGGCTTGGAGAGCAATAAGTCAATAAACGAAGAGAGGACACAGAACTGCTCCGGGAGCCAGGTTACAACCCTTAAACCAAACAAGGACCGGAGTTGTAACCCTTCGCCTGAACAGAACTGGACCCCTGATCTTTATTGTTAAGGTAAGCACACATCATCAGGATGATATATGATAAGATAAACATAGAACTATTCAGATAGCCAAGTTACAACCCTTAAACCAAACAAGGACCGGGGTTGTAACCCTTCACCTGAACAGAACTTGGTATCTCAACATTTATCGATACAAGAAATCAGGTCATGATACAATCTTGTACAGGATCATAACAACTAGACAGGGTAGACTCCATCCAATCAATCACGGCCAAGCAATGAGTACGGCTTGATACATTAGCTAACTAGGGTTATCACAGGCCTAGTTACTAGCAAGATGCAATGAGATTATCCCAACAGCCACAAGCCCTGCAGACCATCCGGTTATCCAGGTCGAATGTCCGTTTATTAATGGTGCACCACATGACTGTGTGCTGGGAATGTGCCCTACTCGTCGGTAGGCTACAAGTCCACTTAATGTGCCTAGATAACGGGATTGCCTGTTGCTGGGAATCTCTTCATGTCTACTGAATTATTTTAGTTTATTAGCCTTAGTCAATTTCAGTAGGTATCCCTGACCGTGGTACTCAGGGATCCCTATCCTAGACATAATGCAAGACAGTACCGATTTATATGTACAAACACAATCGTTCACGGTGTCCAGGTCAATCATTCTTGTCAGGTCGTGTCATGTCATGTTAGCCATCGTAACAACAATTCAAGATGATCATGTCAAGTATACTTGTCATACTATGCCATGTTCAAATATATATATAAGGTAAAGGTGTACGCCATAGGAACTCAAGTTTCTATGCACGTACCACTGATTACGCTAGTGAAACTTTACGCGTGAGCTTTACGCTAGCAAGATTGTACGCGCGTAAAATTTTACGCGCGCGAACCCTCGAGCAGATTTTATGCGAGTAAAACTTTACGCGAGGACAACTCGGGCAACTTTACGCTCGTGAAGGTCTGCTCGAGCTAGGGATTTTACGCTAGTAAAACTTACGCGAACCCACGTCTACGCGAGCACGATTTTACGCTAGCGGGAGAGCCCCGAGCGTAAAATTGATAAACTCAGCATAGAGCGGGATACGCTTACACGCAATGCATGAGCGTAAAAGGGGCACTACGCAGGCACGTTAAGACGTGAGCGTAAAAGGCCGAAATAAACGCTGGCACGTAAAACGTGTGCGTAAAAGACTGATATAACACGCTGACACATAAAACATGGGCGTAAGGGCTAAACACTACGCTAACACGTTAGAACGTGTGCGTAAAACTTTATTTTCTCCCCATGGCCAAAGCAAACACGCGTAAGAGCTCAGGAACTCCATCTCGGCAGGACTTGGTGAAATCCGGCCATCCCAAAACCAATCTTGTGCAAAATCATGAGGCCTACTACATGGAACTCTTAGTTTTCGAAAACAAGCTATTTTAGTATATCAAAACCAAGAAGATCGAAAATACTAGAAACTTAGATCTACGTAGAATGAGCCATAGAATTTGAAAACACTAAATACTAAATAGGCTTAAGATCTTAAGGAGAAGAAAATGGAACAACAAAATGGGAGTTCCTTCGTGAAGCAAGTTACACTTGCCTAGCTCTCCATCTGGTAGGTGAGGAAGTGTTGGTGGAGAAGAAGAAGAAGTAAATAAAGAAGATTAATGAAGAGAGAGAGTTGGGTGGCTAATAAAGAAGGAGTGGGGTGGTAGGCGGGAGTTGGTTCGGTCCACTTGGTTCATGATGAACCAAATAAGCAAACCCAAGCCTAGCCGAACCAATCCCAAGGTGAACCAAGCAATAAAAATGCCAAATAAACCAAGAAGGGAGACATGCAATACGAGTCAAAATACGTACACGTATACTAAGATACGTAATACGAACCACAGACATTACAGTTATGGTACACTTTTGACAAAGGACATGACTTGACAGTGGCCCGACGTGGCGCACTCCTGACAAGTAGACTTGACATGATAACTTGACATGATAATTCTTGATAGTGGCCCGCCGTGGCGCACTCTTGACAAGTAAACCTGACATGATATATCTAGAAGGCTATTACGCCGACTAGCTTGACATGACAAAAATGAATGACCTGGACACCGTGGACGATTGTGCTTGTACAAATGAACCCGTCTTGTCTTACATCATGTCTAGGATGGGGACCCCTGAGTACCACGGTCAGGGGTACCTACTGTAAATGGCTAAGGCTAATAACTAGAATAATCCAGTAGTCATGAAGAGATTTCCCCAGCTACAGGCAATCCCGTTATCTGGGCGCCCCACTTGGGATCTGTAGCCTGCCGTCGAGTAGGGCACATTTCTAGCATACTGTCATGTGTTGCACCCTTAATGTACTAATATTCGACCTGGATAACCTAGATGGTCTGCAGGGTTTGTGGGTGTTGGAATATCTTACTGCATCTTGCTAGTAACTAGGCCTGTGATAACCCTAGTTAGTTAAAGTATCAAGCCGTACTTATTGCTTGGCCGTAAAATGTTGGATAGAGTTCAATCAGTCTAGTCTTGTCTTGATCCTGTACAAGATTGTTACTTGACCTGATTTCTTATATTTACCTTGCCGATAAATGGTGGGAGAAGCCAAGTTCTGTTCAGACGAAGGGTTACAACCCCGGTCCTTGTTTGGTTTACGGGTTGTAACCTGGTCATCTGAATAGTCCTATGGTTATCTCATCGTATATCACCTGTCATGCTTTTCCTTAATTACTGTCTTTTATTATGTAATTATATTCTTGGGCTAATTGCTGATTTTAGTTCCTAAGTGAAGCCTCCTTTGTGGCACTTGCTCTTTCTGGGGTCTGACCCAGCTGGTTTTGTATGGCCAGATTCCGGAGTAGCTCCAGAGGATCTACCGACTTTCCGGCCAGATGGTGACCACTAGACGGAATCCTGGCAATGAGCGGGTTTATTTTGGCTCTCCCACTCTATTGTAAAATTATTCTTTTGAGGCGTCTAGCCGCCGAGCAAGTGTTAGCTCGTGTACATTTTTACTTACTGTTTGCCTACGGGCTGTAACATGATTGACAAATCCTAGGGTTGATCATGTATGACTAAACTCTTGCTAGTCCTGACATTTTGTACGACTAGCTTCATGATCAGCTGAATATGTAATGTTTGGGACGCCTTACTATGGTATATTGGTGATCTTACATCTTGTAACATTTACTTACTTGCTTGTGATTGAGACACTAGGCTTGTTCATGACCATAAGAGACTGATGGCTTGTAGATAAACCCTCATATATCTAGACAGTCGTGACCGTATAGTGGAGTGGATCCCATTTCATTATACGTAACTGGCTATGTCTGCCCCCGCTCTCCAGTGTTCTGGTTCTGGGGCGTGACAGTCTTAACCCTGTATTTACGAATAGAAGGAATGTACTCCTGGCACAGCCCATGCTTCCCACCTTAGAAGAAGCCATAGCTGCCATGGCACAAGAAGAGGCTCGCTTGGAGTTGATGCCCAACAAGGGCTCTTTCCAGGGGGAGCAAGCCACTTTTGACAAGTCTGTCCTTGCTACCTTCAATCAGCCTCCCTCTGTGGCCGGTGTTTGCCACAACTGTGGTGACTCAGGACATTATATCAGATTTTGTCCCAAACCCCTGTACAGTCAGTCGAGTGATCGTAGACGGGGCCGCGGAGGACGTCGTGGTGGTAGAGGCGGTTATGCTGGTAGACGAGGAAATTATTCTGGAGGACAGAAAGCTAATCTGGCGGAGGAAGCGGGCGACCATCACCTGGCTGAGTTAACCCCTCTTGAGAAGAAGTTCCTCGCGAAGTTACGCGGCACGAAGCTGGGTTCGGACAACAGTAATGGGATGTCATCTACTTCGGGGGACCACATCACTTGCTTTGCCTAAAATGGCACAGGTATACCTGCACGTGCTCTTGCAGCAGCTGTCCATCAACCAGGTTGGATTATGGACTCTGGGGCATCTCGCCATGTCACGGGATCCTGCGGTGAGTTCCAGGACTATACTCACCTACCGACGCCGGAGAGCATTCAGACTGCTGATGGTAACTCCAGCCCTATCATGGGTAAAGGCACTGTCGTATGAACCCATTCTCTCACTCTCACCAATGTCTTATATGCTCCATCTTTTCCTGTCAATCTTCTTTCTATTAGTGCCATTATCCTTGATCTTAACTGTACTGTTTCCTTTGACATTCCTACAGTGACTTTTCAGGAGAAGGGGACAGGACGACGACTAGGGACTGACATATGGCATAAGGGGCTATGGTACTTAGACAGGACTGGACTGGACAAAGCTTTGGCATCTCTGGTAGCAGACACACCACCAGAAGATTCACGGCGCAGTGTCGAAGATGACTTGCTACTCCACCACCGGCGTATCGGTCATTCTTCTTTTAAAATTATTAGTCGAATGTATCCATCCTTATACCAAAGGGCTAATAAAGAAAAGTTATTTTGTCATGCTTGTGGGTTGGGTAAACATACCAGAAGCACGTATGTGAGTTCAGGTAGTAGGAGTTCGGCTGCTTTTGATATGATACATTCAGACGTATGGGGCCCTTGTCCTACAACCGGTATTAACGGTTTTCGATGGTTCGTCACTTTTATTGATTGTTATACTCGCGTGACATGGGTGTACCTTATAAAGAATAAAAGTGACGTCTTTGAGGCGTTTCGAGACTTTCATCGCCGGGTAGAAACTCAATATGGCACTAAAATTAAGTGCTTACGGTCTGACAATGGGACGGAGTATACAAATAGGAAGGTTGCTGAGTATTTATCCACTCATGGCATACTACACCAAACTTCCTGTGCCTATACACCGGCACAAAATGGTGTGGCCGAACGGAAGAACAGACACCTGCTGGTGGTTGCACGGACGATGATGCTGGCTATGAATGTTCCGAAACACTTATGAGGGCAGGCGGTGTTAACGGCATCTTATCTCATCAACCGAATGCCATCTCAGGTATTGGACTGGAAGACACCGCTGGGGATGCTTACTGGTGCAACCACGTACACTGTTCCACCGAAAGTATTTGGGTGTGTATGTTTTGTCCAAGATAATAGGCCAGGAGTTGGCAAACTGGATCCTAGAGTGGTTAAATGTGTCTTTGTCGGGTACATGACAACTCAGAAGGGATACACATGTTGGAGCCCAGTTGAGCGGAAAATGTTTGTAAGCATGGACGTTACATTCAGAGAACTGGAACCATATTATGGTTCGGATGACGGTTCGGTGTTTGGTGACACACCTAACATAGAAATTAAGCCCATCTGTGGTAGTCGGATCGGTCCCATGCCCGGTCGTAGAAAACTGGACGAAAGGAGGAGAAAGCAGTGACTCCGATACAGAAGATGAAGAAGATACATATGTTAAACAGGGGAAGCAGCAGACAATAGAAAAGGAGCTCCAAGTCTACAGAAGGAGACAACAGAAGTCCAGTACTATGCCTGTACCGTGCCCTGTGCCTACTGTACCAAGTCCCTCGTCTACTCCTGCTCCAACTCTTGAAGATGTTGCCCCCGCACAGAATCAATCTGATTCTGATGCGGATCTCTCTGACTCTGATGGTATGATCTCTCCACCACCTATTGCTCCCTTAAGGAGATCTTCTCGCATCAATACGGGTAAGGCTCCTAGTCGTTTTGATGATTATGAACATGATATTGCCAACTACCTGTCTTATTCTAACATTTCTTCGAATTATCGAGCCTTCATTGCATCATTAGACTCTACTTCGTTGCCCAAGTGTTGGCAGGAAGCAAAAAAAGATCCAAGGTGGAAAGCTGCAATGATGGAAGAACTTGGGGCACTGGAGAAAAATAAGACGTGGGAGCTGGTTCCATTACCCAAAGGAAAGAAAACTGTGGGATACAAATGGGTGTACACAGTAAAGGAGACGTCAGAAGGAAAGGTGGAAAGATACAAGACGAGGTTGGTTGTAAAAGGATACACACAATCATATGGCATTGACTATGATGAGACGTTTGCTCCAGTAGCGAAAATGAGCATCGTAAGAACTCTGGTCTCCATTGCAACAAACTATAGGTAGAAGCTATACCAGTTAGATGTGAAGAATGCCTTTCTTCATAGGGACCTACAAGAAGAAGTGTATATGGAACTCCCGCCAGGGTGCTACGCTACAGAATCAGACGGAGGGACGTCGCATGGAAAAGTGTACAAACTAAAGAAGTCGCTATATGGACTCAAGTAATCTCCTCGAGCCTGGTTTGACAGATTCAGAAAGACTGTTACAGGCATGGGATACCATCAAGCAAATGCAGATCATACGGTCTTTTTCAGCATGCAAGAGGCCACATCACTATACTTGCTGTATACATGGATGATATAGTAATCACAGGTAATGATGAAGTCAAGATCGCTAAGCTGAAGTCAAAACTCGCGAAGGAGTTTGAGGTGAAGGAATTAGGAGCAATGAGGTACTTTCTAGGTATCGAGGTGTGTGAAGGCGAACAAGGAATTATTCTCTCACAGAGAAAATACGCACTAGATCTGCTGAAGGAGACATGGATGCTGGGATGCAAAGCAACAGTCACTCCAATTGACCAAAAATGCAAGTTGGGAGCAGAAGCAGGAGAGCCAGTTGACCGTGAAAGATATCAACGACTTGTAGGGAGATTGATTTATCTGGGGCACACTCGCCCTGATATCTCATTTGCGGTGAGTGTAGTAAGTCGCTACATGCATGATCCAAGAACGGGTCATATGGATGCAGTGTTTCAGATCTTAAGATATCTGAAAGGGACGTCGGGGAAAGGGCTATGGTTCAAGAAGAATAGAAGTATAGAAGTTGAGGGATACTGCGATGCAGACTGGGCGAGCTGTATAGACGATAGAAGGTCTACTACGGGATATTGTGTCTTTGTAGGAGGAAACTTGGTCTCATGGAGAAGCAAGAAACAGTCAGTGGTAGCACGGTCAACAGCTAAAGCAGAATACTGAGCAATGGCTTTGGGAGTGTCGGAGTTGCTGTGGGTGAAAGCGTTGCTGACAGAGTTGAAGCTGGACAAGGGAGCACCGCTACGTCTTCTGAGCGATAGTCAAGCTGCAATAAGTATTGCTAACAATCCAGTTCAGCACGACAGAACGAAGCACATCGAGATCGATCGATTCTTCATCAAAGAGATGCTGGAACAAGGGATACTTAAGATTGATCATGTTCCCTCAGAAGAACAAGTGGCAGACTGTCTGACTAAGGGTCTTAGTTCATTAAGTCTGTCGAAGCTATGTAACAAGATGGGAATGATTAATATCTATCGCCCATCTTGAGGGGGATTGTTGAGAACTAATAAGGGACTTTAGTCCCACATTGGAAAATGTAGTATGAAGAGGAGCTAGACTCCCTATAAATTGTGGAGTAACCAATCAATAAAATACACAACAATTATTCTCTACAGTAATATAAATTCATAATGACACTAGCCCAAACTCATGTGGTAATACAAACAATCAATCAACTCCAAAGGCTCGATGCAGAAATGGTCTATCATACTGTTGTACCTCCTCCCGCTCTCGGCCTCCTTCTCGCCCTCACCACAGATGATCAACGTGTTCTGCTCCATGCTCACCTTCATGTGCTCCTTCCCAAATCCCAAGTGCTGTATGTCAATATGGAGGTGCAGTGTGTTTGCATCCTCGTGTGGTTCCACCCACACAGGATCATTCGGCCCATCCTACATGCAGTAAGCCAGACCTGGTGAGTTTGTCCATCAGGTTCAGCACCGGGATCACGCTGCTGCCAGTTGAACTAAACGAACTTGAGCCATAGCCAGACCTGGGGAGTCATTGTCACGCCCCGCTCTCGTAGGAGCGATCGTCCTCGCTAAGGCGTGATGCCGCACGAGCCTAGATTGCGCTCGTGCAAGGCGGGTTCCATAACGGCCGATTTCAGCGACTGCGACGGGATCGTCGCACAGAAGTCCCGAGCAGAGACATTGAATAATAGCAGCAAAAATTAGAACAAAACGCAAGTTACTCAAAAGAACTCTTTATTGATATTGATACAATGGTTACATTGGGGGCGCAAGGCCAAGATTATAATCACTCAAGCTCACTCATCTCACATTACAAGTCACTCAGCTCTCTCTCATCTCTCAATTACAAGTCTTGATCCAGCGGAAGCTTCGGAAGGCGACGTCCATATATTATGTCCCATATAAGTCTTTACTCCATGCAGCCGCACGCTTCGAATCGCCAAGGAACTCCGTGCCTCGACGCATCCAAGCAAGCTCCGTGCCACGAGCTTCTACCTGTGCCTGCACATGGAAACTATATGGGTGTCAGTACTCAACTGTACTGGTGAAATGAGCTCCTCGCCCACCCATACAAACCCAACACATTTGATTTACTTTGTGCAACATAGTCACTTCTTATCGATTGTCTTTCTAGTCTTGCCTTAGGATCAGTTTTATGACCGACTCCTTGCTTGCTTTGTGTCTTTAGACCATCCCGTGCTCGCAACATCAATGTTAACTCAACAACGTTAACCTATCAAGTCGTGTTTGCCGTACGGCCATAATCAGAGACGTAACTACGCGATGAAGCTCCATTTCCATATGACCATGCTTACAAATCCATCATACCGTGCAAACAACTCAATGTGACTCATTCGTATCGTCGCCTTGCGGCCCTTTGCTACTAAACCATCATCCGACCCAATCCAAGACTTGTGGGCTAAGTGCCACTCGACCAACTTTGCCTTGCGGTAGTTCCTGACTTAGACTCAAGACAACTCAAATCAACTTATGCAACTTATATGCCGACAACTTAAGACCCGACGCCATATCTCGTGCCGAAGCACGTTGCCTATGCTGTAGCCATTCTTAGGACCAAACCTTGTGTTCTAACTGTACACACATCCAACTGACTCAATCCAAAGGCACACACGCGGATTGCCGCCCGTGCCGACCCATCTATATGAATTGGTCACTAACATCACAAGCTATCCTGGACTATAGCCTTGCCATTCGGTGACCCTTTCAGCGCAAGTAGCTAGCCCCGCTGAAAGTTCCCGAAAGACCCGAGCGGTTCGTCCAGCTACGGCTATACCGTGTTTCCCTCCGGAACGCTGCGGTCCCATGGCGCCCAGGGTTGTTGCGCGTGGAAACTCCTCCTTGTCGACAAGTTATCCAATGACCATATAAGACTCGATACAAACTAACGTCTCACACAGTCATTCCTCTTCCAATATTACCATCTCTTTCAAAACCAATATCAAACCATCTATCATTTGAGACCCCTCGACGACCCACGGTCGCGAGCTTTTTTTCTAACATTTGAGACCCCTCGACGACCCACGGTCGCGAGCATTCTTTCCATGTTACCATATCATTTCATTCAACTCAATGCTTATTTGATAGTCCATCCTCCAAAACTCATTCAATCAACCGTGGTTCCTGCCTTAACACCAGGTCCGTACATCGTGCCTCAAACCGACTTCCATTCTACGCGATGTTATCGCCCAAGTCATACTTTATATGACGGGCCTTGGGATCGTGGGACTATTTAACCTGACAACCACAGAATGAGCGGGACAGCACTTCGAATGACTTAGGTCGACCGACATAACTTTGCCTAACTTACTCAAGCCTACAACTTAACAAGCAAAGGCCGCATCAAGCCTTGTCTCGATGGAACGTGCCGTGCACGCGTTCAACTTTGAACGACCTAGTCATTTGGGTGCCTAGACTTATGGCACAAGCTATGCAACGCAACTTAACTCATGGGGCAAGCCAAGGCTATGCCAAGCCTTGGACGACAGGACCATGTATGCTTTATGAAGCATTCATGCGGGCGACGCCTATGACTTAGGCTATGTTCATAACTTCGCCGACTCAACCAACTTTCCTTCTCCCAAGCCACGGGACGAAGGATCGAGTGTCATTTTCAAAGCACGCCGTGCACCAACTCTAAGCCGACCGTTGGACCATTCCATATTCTAACTCAATTCGACCCGTCGGGATTATTCCCTTTAGCTATGTGGATTCGTCTCTTTTATTATCAAGCCTACTTGTGCAAGTTGAAAATATACGATTTATTATGTGAAGGGAAAGATGAGGCAAGTTCACCGAAACTACCCCACCTGAGCGAGCGGTCGCCTCGACCGAGCGATGTCTTCGAGCAGCCGTTGCAAGGCTAAGTCCAAACGCCGTCGGCGTTTCGATTGCTCCGATTGACTGAGCGGGACGGGGCACTACATCATACACCACTCAGAAAAAGTTTCGTCCTCGAAACTAACTGAGTACACTTATCGACTTATAACTTTGCTCAACATTCAAGAACTCTCGTACACAATTCTCCTATGCCTTACTCAAATTCGAGCCACGCTCGTGCTGCCCTCAATCCTTTCTTCAAAACTTACGTTCTCAAAATCCTCGATACTTCCTCGTTCCTTAAATATTACTTGAATTCAACGTATCACTTAGTATGGATCGTGCACATATCTTAGGCGTCGTAAAAATACATGCATTTCAACCAAGCCTCGTGATAGCGAATCCCGCCATCACCACTCGAGTCGGATCGTGCACGCATTCAAGCGTCCTTGATATACATGCATGTCAACCGAGCCTCATGAGTGGTGCCTTCTCCATTCCTATCGCTCCGTACCGGAACGTCTGCCTAACTGCTAGGCTATGTCTTTCCGTCAGTATTGGAATCATAGTTCCCAAACAACGATATCAACACTGACCCTATCCTAAGGTCAAACCAAGTTAATAGTACGGGGTTTTCTACCCAAGCTCGCATCACTCCGATTTCTAAACTTCGAGCATAGATTGCCTACACACATCCTAATATTTCGTCGCACGGGGTCCGAGTTATTCAGCAAAGCCATCCTATGACAACTTACGTTTCAACCAATTCCTTAACGTATCAATCTCACTCGTTCAACAAACCATCTTCGTATAGTCTATCTCTTCGAACACGTTCGATATAATCCGCCTATCAATCCTTCCAATTCAAGCACGCTACGACATAATTCATCACTAAACCATAATTCACATTTCACATTCCCTAAGTTGTTTATCCCAATTCGCGAAATCGATCACAAGGTCATCTGACTTAACAATAGGTTGCGCCCCGATCTCACGCGAGTCAGATTATCCACGGTAGGCACGAATCACCATGCACGCTCCCGCGAGATAATCATTCTCATCGGAAAGTAAATCTTGTTTTGTGTCCAGACTAATTCATTCTCGATGCACGGATTGGACCTACTCAATCCTCAAGTTTCCTTCATTCATCCGTCGTAAGTCCAAACATCCTCGAATTCACCTTCACGTTAAACCGACAAGTCGAGACAATCAACATTGCCGCGTCCTAATTTTTCGAGTTCGATCATTCCTGCGACATGAATCACCATGTCAGCGCTCACGCGGAACGATCGCCCCAAACCCGACGCAACGCATGGGCGAGGCTAGAGTTGCGCTCGCGCAAGACAAGATCGTCGACGTTGTGGTTTTCTGCGCAACCATCAAGATACAATAATTTTTATCCAACATTCATCTCGGTCAAAATCCTAAGTATTGCATCCAACCGAACAATAATACTTGCACGATCGTCATTTGTCGAGTCAGAGTACCCCCGAGTTAACGCATATCATCTTTGATACGCCTCAATACCATCGACGATATACGTAACTTGATGATCTTCGTTTGCAACGAATTCTGAGTCGTGCGAATGATGCTATCGTCCAACTGGATAATCTCCTCGACATTTAATTCAAGTTCGATCATTATCCCTCGAATCATTCATAACATCAATTTCCTTAATCAATCGATCGACATCCCTGAGGCTATCGCATACACCACTCAGGGATGAAGTCATTCAACAAATCCTTAACTTATCATTCGAATCCAAAATCTACTTCTTCAAATCCCGTTCGAACCATTCCTCGAATTCCAAGCACGCTCATCTATATCGCATCGACGTTATCGTCGCTCGCTAGTACCCCTATCGATAGTTATCTCACTTTACTCAATCGAGTTCAACTCATTCTCGTCCGACACAATTCAATTCCCGTACTCGACTTTTCTAAGGTCGACGCAACTTTGGTGTATATGCCCAGCCCGACTTAGCCAACCGTGCTTACGCGAACCATCTTTTTGTTTTGTTGTCAAAAACTGTTCTCCTATGTTTTGTAAAATAGATAGACTTATTGTATGGACATCCCGTGGGACAATTGAGAGAGAGCGCACCAACGATATCAACTTGTGGAAGCAATTTCAGAGTTTTGCGGAAACAACGAGTTAAAGAATTCAATCGATAGTCCAAGGACGTAAAGCCGTGCTCTGATACCATTATGTCACGCCCCGCTCCCGTAGGAGCGATCGTCCTCGCTAAGGCGTGATGCCGCACGAGCCTAGATTGCGTTCGTGTAAGGCGGATTCCATAACGGCCGATTTCAACAGCTGCGACGGGGTCGTCGCACAGAAGTCCCGATAAGAGACATTGAATAATAGCAGCGAAAATTAGAACAAAATGCAAGTTACTCAAAAGAACCCTTTATTGATATTAATACAACGGTTACATTGGGGGCGCAAGGCCAAGATTACAATCACTCAAGCTCACTCATCTCACATTACAAGTCACTCAGCTCTCTCTCATCTCTCAATTACAAGTCTTGATCCAGCGGAAGCTTCGGAAGGCGACGTCCATACATTATGTCCCGTATAAGTCTTTACTCCATGCAGCCGCGCGCTTCGAATTGCCAAGCAACTCTGTGCCTCGACGCATCCAAGCGAGCTCCGCGCCACGAGCTTCTACCTGTGCCTGCACATGGAAACTATGTGGGTGTCAGTACTCAACTGTACTGGTAGAATGAGCTCCTCGCCCACCCATACAAACCCAACACGTTTGATTTACTTTGTGCAACATAGTCACTTCTTATCGATTGTCTTTCTAGTCTTACCTTAGGATCAGTTTTATGACCGACTCCTTGCTTGTTTTGTGTCTTTAGACCATCCAGTGCTCGTAACATCAATGTTAACTCAACAACGTTAACCTATCAAGTCGTGTTTGCCTTACGGCCATAATCAGAGACGCAACTACGCGATGAAGCTCCATTTCCGTGTGACCGTGCTTACAAATCCATCATACCGTGCCAACAACTCAATGTGACTCAATAGTATCGCCGCCTTGCGGCCCTTTGCTACTAAACCATCATCCGACCCAATCCAAGACTTGTGGGCTAAGTGCCACTCGACCAACTTTGCCTTGCGGTAGTTCCTGACTCAGACTCAAGACAACTCAAACCAACTTATACAACTTATATGCCGACAACTTAAGACCCGACGCCATATCTCGTGCCGAAGCACGTTGCCTATACTGTAGCCATTCTTAGGACCAAACCTTGTGTTCTAACTGTACACACATCCAACTAACTCAATCCAAAGGCACACACGCGGATTGCCGCCCGTGCCGACCTATCTATATGAATTGGTCACTAATATCACAAGCTATCCTAGACTATAGCCTTGCCATTCGGTGACCCTTTCAGCACAAGTAGCTAGCCCTGCTGAAAGTTCCCGAATGACCCGAGCGGTTCGTCCAGCTACGGCTATACCGTGTTTCCCTCCGGAACGCCGCGATCCCATGGCGTCCAGGGTTATCGCGCATGGAAACTCCTCCTTGTCGACAAGTTGTCCAATGACCATGCAAGACTCGACACAAACTGACGTCTCACACAGTCATTCCTCTTCCAATGTTACCATCTCTTTCAAAACCAATATCAAACCATCTATCATTTGAGACCCCTCGACGACCCACGGTCGCGAGCTTTCTTTCTAACATTTGAGACCCCTCGACGACCCACGGTCACGAGCATTCTTTCCATGTTACCATATCATTTCATTCAACTCAATGCCTATTTGATAGTCCATCCTCCAAAACTCATTCAATCAACCGTGGTTCCTGCCTTAACACTAGGTCTGTGCATCGTGCCTCAAACCGACTTCCATTCTATGCGATGCTATCGCCCAAGTCATACTTTATATGACGGGCCTTGGGATCGTAGGACTATTTAACCTGACAACCGTAGAATGAGCGGGACAGCACTTCGAATGACTTAGGTCGACCGACATAACTTTGCCTAACTTACTCAAGCCTACAACTTAATGAGCAAAGGCCGCGTCAAGCCTTGTCTCGATGGAACGTGCCGTGCACGCATTCAACTTTGAACGACCAAGTCATTTGGGTGCCTAGACTTATGGCACAAGCTGTGCAACGCAACTTAACTCATGGGGCAAGCCAAGGCTATGCCAAGCCTTGGACGACAGGACCATGCATGCTTTATGAAGCATTCATGCGGGCGATGCCTATGACTTAGGCTATGTTCATAACTTCGCCGACTCAACCAACTTTCCTTCTCCCAAGCCACGGGACGAAGGATCGAGTGTCATTTTCAAAGCACGCCGTGCACCAACTCTAAGCCGACCGTTGGACCATTCCATATTCTAACTCAATTCGACCCGTCGGGATTATTCCCTTTAGCTATGTGGATTCGTCTCTTTTATTATCAAGCCTAGTTGTGCAAGTTGAAAATATGCGATTTATTATGTGAAGGGAAAGATGAGGCAAGTTCACCGAAACTACCCCACTTGAGTGAGCGGTCGTCTCGACCAAGCGATGTCTTCGAGCAGCCGTTGCAAGGCTAAGTCCAAACGCCGTCGGCGTTTCGATTCCTCCGATTGACTGAGCGGGACGGGGCACTATAGTCATAATTTGGAAGCCAAATCCGTGACTGCCCAAGAAATCCTTAAAAAATGCAAGTTACATTATCAATATTGGAAGCACAATCAAAGAAAGTATTTTAGTACATCAAGGTTCAGAACATGGATTGGATAGAAGATTGAACTAGTAAAAATGTAAAATTGTGAAGAGAAAAATTACATTTACAAACTACGGATACAGACACGTTTGCAGATTATACCTGCTACCAAATATACTAAAGCAATAATATAACTAACCTCTGTGCAGACTTTACGTCTGTAGGCACCAATAATTGAGAAGAAAGGTTGGTAATATTTTGAAATGATCACCTGAAATGAAAGAGATACCTGAATCAATTGATATAGTACATTAGAAAATAGATTCATTAAGGAACATCTACATCAGTGAATATCTTTGTAAACAAAATATAATATGTGTTTCAAGAATACAATTGAGTTGGAAACATGGGAATGAATACATCTCTCGTCCTCTTAAAAACACCTCCATATTTTACATATGTAGTAAATCTTATATTACAATGACAAGAGAATCTTGTTTACAGTCTAAATATTTTACCAGCATACGAGTCGTATCAAACATATTGAATGTAGTCAATCTGACTTGTAATTTGTCCCAAGAGTCCTAACCTTTACAATGGCCAGCAACATTGTCAAGCAGTATATGATACATGGGCGACGGCCATCACAAATATAAAACGGTGAAGTAGTTCCAGACCCTCGTATGAAGTTGAGAACCAATAAGGGACTTTAGTCCCACATCGGAAGATGTATTATGAAGAGGGGTTGGACTCTCTATAAGTAGTGGCAGTAGCCCATCAATAAAAATCAATCATTCATATTTTACATGGTATCAGAGCCATAACCGTCCACCCCTCTCCCCTCCAAATTTCCCCCCTCCCATACCCGGCTCCAGCAGCGCCCTCCGGCTGCCCCTCCAGCTCCACCAGCCCCCGAAGGCGCAGAAGGCCGACAAGACGAAGAATCTGATATTTTGCTATTTGGATATTTATGTTTTTGAGATGCTACATGATCTGATGTTTGTTGCTTTGTTTTGATTAAGAAAGTGTAGTTTTTTTTGTAAAAAAAGAAAAAAAGAAAAAAAAAGAAAAAAAAATAGTGTATTTCGAAGACAGACGGACATCAAATGCTTTATTTGCCCCCGCTCTGTTCCTAGATTACACCGTCTGGAATGAACAAATGCTTTATTTGTTTTTTTCCTTCCCCGATCTTCACATCGGGATCTACACGGAGAATGATCGTGTTTTCTCCTGTGTCCTGACGTGTTCACTTTACACGCGCGCGCCGGTGTTGGCCACATTTATAGCACATTCGTAAAGTAGAAGACGACGAAGATGCCGACGAAGACGACGACTAGCAGTTAGCGGCCGACGACGAAGACGACACCTAGAGATACAGTTGAAGAAGCCATAGATTCGATCGCTGGAAAACTGACAGCACAAGAGATGAAGGCCTTGATTGATGATATCTTGTCGAAGAGATTGACCGAGGCGACCCCTCGTGTGACCCATACTGATGTGGATCCGTCACCCTACAAAATGAAAAAGTTGAAAAAGCTGGAGACGAAGTTGGAAGGAACGTCCAACTACTTGAAATGGTCGCGGCAAGCGATGCGGACGTTGAAGGGACGTGGCTTGATTGGCTATGTCAATGGCCAAACCAAGGCGCCCACTGATCCCTCCTCAAAGAAGTTTGCTATTTGGGAGATTGTCAACAACATAGTGGCTGGGTGGTTGAAAGCCTCCTTGACCGACCAGGTGTCGGGCAATGTAGAGGCGATGGAGGGTGCTGCTGATATATAGCAGACTTTGAAGGATATGTACTCAGGATCGGGAAACCCTATGTGGGTCTTCCAACTACAGGATGAACTCGATAGGGTGGCCCAAGGCGAACGTACCATCTCTGAGTACGCAGCCCTGTTGAAGAAGTACTGGTCTGATCTGGATCACTATGATCATCTTGGGATGGAAGATGCACAAGTCGAACCGGCGTTTGCGAAGCATTTTCAGACGTTCCTGGCGTATATTTTGCGACAGCGGATGATGAAGTTCTTGAAGGGGCTCAATCCTGTGTTTGAGCAGAAAAGGAATGTACTACTCGCACAACCCACCCTTCCAACCTTAGAAGAAGCCATAGCTGCCATGGCACAAGAAGAAGCTCGATTGAAGTTGATGCCTAACAAGGGCTACTTCCAGGGGAGCAAGCTGCTGTTGAAAAGTCTGCCCTTATCGCCTTAAATCAGCCTCCCTCTGCGGGTGGTGTTTGCCACAACTGTGGTGACTCGGGACATTACATCAAATTTTGTCCAAAACCCCTGCTAGGTCAGTCGAATGATCGCGAACGGGGCCGTGGAGGACGTCGTGGTGGTAGAGGAGGATATGCTGGTAGAAGGGAAAATTATTTTGGAGGACACAAAGCAAATCTGGCCGAAGAAGGGGGAGACAATCAATTAGCTGAAATAACCCCTCTTGAGAGGGAGTTCATCGCGAGTTTACGAGGTACGAAGCTGGGTTCGGACGACAGTCAAGTTACTCCTGGGGCTTCATCTATCTCGGGAGATCACATCACTTGCTTTGTCCAAACTGGCACAGGTATACCTGCGTGTGCTCTTGCATCTGTCCATCAGCCATGTTGGATTATGGACTCTAGAGCATCTCGCCATATTACGGGATTCCGCGGTGAGTTCCAGGACTATAATCACCTGTCGACGCCGGAGAGCATTTAGACTGCTGATGGTACCTCCAGACCGGTAATGGGTAAAGGCACTGTCTCACCAATGTCTTACATGCTCCATCTTTTCATGTCAATCATATATCTATTAGTGCCATTATCCTTGACCTAAACTGTATTGTTTTCTTTGACATTCCTACGGAGACTTTTCAGGAGAAGGGGACAGGACGACGACTAGGGACTGGCACATGGCATAAGGGGCTGTGGTACTTGGACAGGACCGGACTGGACAAAGCATTGACATCTCTAGTAGCAGACGCACAACTGGACGCTTCACGTCGCAGTGTAGAAGACGAATTACTACTCCACCACCAGCGTGTCGGACATTCTTCCTTTAAAGTTATTATCGAATGTATCCGACCTTATATCAAAGGGCTAATAAAGAGAAGTTATTTTGTAATGCATGTGAGTTGGAAAAACATACCAGGAGCTCGTATATAAGCTCAGGGAATAGAAGTTCCGCTGCATTTGATATGATACATTCGGACGTATGGGGCCCTTGTCCTACAACCGGTATTAACGGTTTTAGATGGTTCGTCACTTTTATTGACTGTTATACCCGCGTGACCTGGGTATACCTTATGAAGAATAAAAGTGACGTCCTTGAAGCTTTTCAAGATTTTCATCGTCGGGTGGAAAAATAATATAACGTTAAAATTAAGAATTTTCGGTCTGACAATGGGACGAAGTATACTAATAAGAGGGTTGCTGAGTATTTATCTACTCATGGATTACTACATCAAACTTTATATGCCTATACACCGGCACAAAATGGTGTGGCCGAACGGAAGAACAGGCACCTGCTGGAGGTCGTACGGACGATGATGCTGGCTATGAATGTCCTGAAACACTTGTGGGGGCAGGCTGTATTGACGGCCTCTTATCTCATCAACAGAATGCCATCTCAGGTATTGGACTGGAAGACACCGTTGGAGATGTTTATTGGTGCAACCACGTACACTGTTCCACCGAAAGTATTTGGGTGTGTGTGTTTTGTCTAAGATAATAGGCCAGGAGTTGTCAAACTGGATCCTAGAGTGATTAAGTGTGTATTCGTCGGGTACACAGCGACTCAGAAAGGATACGCATGTTGGAGCCCAGTCGAGGGAAAGCTGTTTGTAAGCATGGACATTACATTCAGAGAACTGGAACCATACTATGGTTCGGATGAAGGTTCAGCGTTTGGTGACACACCTAACACACAGGGTGTTAGACGTGAGGGGAAGATAATAAGTCCAAAAGTGGTAGTCGGATCGGTCCCGTGCCCGTTCGTGAAAAATTGGACGAAAGGGAGAGAAAGCAGTGACTCCGATACAGAGAATGAAGAAGAAGATACATATGTTACGCAGGAGGAGAAGCAGACAAGGGAAAAGGAGCTCCAAGTCTACAGAAGGAGACAACAGAAGTCCAGTACTATGTCGTGTCCAACGCCTACTGTACCAAGCCTATTGCCTACTGTACCAAGTCCCTCGTCTACTCCTGCCCCAACTCTTGAAGATGTTGTCCCCGCACCGAAACACTCTGATTCTGATGCGGATCTCTCTTACTTGGATGGTATGATCTCTCCACCACCTATTGATCCCTTAAGGAGATCTTCTCGCATCAATACGGGTAAGGCTCCCAGTCGTTATGATGATTATGAACATGACATTGCCAACTTCTTGTCTTATTCTAACATTTTTCCGAATTATCAAGCCTTCATTGCATCGTTAGACTCTACGTCTTTGCCTAAGTGTTGGCAGGAAGCAAAAAGAGATCCAAGGTGGAAAGCTGCAATGATGGAAGAACTTGGGGCACTAGAGAAAAATAAGACATGGGAGCTGGTTCCATTACCCAAAGAAAAGAAAGCTATGGGATACAAATGGATGTACATAGTGAAGGAGACGCCAGAAGGAAAAGTAGAGCAATACAAGGCGAGGTTGGTTGCAAAAGGATACACACAATCATATGGCATCGACTATGATGAGACATTTGCCCTAGTAGCAAAAATGAGCACGGTAAGAACTCTGGTCTCCATTACAGCAAACTATGGGTGGAAGCTATACCAGTTAAATGTGAAGAATGTCTTTCTCTATGGGGACCTGTAAGAAGAAGTGTACATGGAACCCCCGCCAGGGTGCTACGTGACAGAATCAGACGGAGGGACGTCGCATGGTAAAGTGTGTAAACTAAAGAAGTCGCTATACGGGCTCAAGCAATCTCCTCGAGCCTGGTTTGACAGATTCGGAAAGGATGTTATAGGCATGGGATACCATCAAACGAATGCAGATCATACGGTCTTTCTTCAGCATGCAAGAGGCCACATCACTATACTTGCTGTATATGTGGATGATATAGTAATCATAGGTGATGATGAAGTCGAGATCACTATGCTAAAGTCAAAACTCATGAAGGAGTTTGAGGTGAAGGATTTAGGAGCGATAAGGTACTTTCTGGATATCGAGGTGTGTGACGGTGAACAAGAAATTGTTCTCTCACAAAGAAAATACGTACTAGATCTGCTAAAGGAGACCGGGATGCTGGGATGCAAAGCAGCAGTCACTCCAATTGACCAGAAGTGCAAGTTAGGAGCAGAAGCAGGAGAGCCTGTTGATCGTGAAAGGTATCAAAGACTTGTAGAGAGATTGATTCATCTGGGGCACACTCGCCCTGATATCTCATTTGCGGTGAGTGTAGTGAGTCGCTACATGCATGATCCAAGAACGGATCATATGAAAGCAGTGTTTCAGATCTTGAGATATCTGAAAGGGACGCCGGAAAAAGGGCTGTGGTTCAAGAAGAATGGACGCATAAAAGTTGAGGAATACTGTGATGCAGACTGGACGAGCTGTATAGACGACAGAAGGTCTACCACGGGGTACTGTGTTTTCGTAGGAGGAAACCTGGTCTCATGGAGAAGCAAGAAACAGTTAGTGGTAGCACGGTCGTCAGCTGAAGCAGAATACAGAGCAATGGCTCTGGGAGTGTCAGAGTTGCTGTGGGTGAAAGCACTGCTGACAGAGTTGAAGCTGGATAAGGAAGCACCGTTACATCTTCTGAGCGATAGTCAAGCTGCAATAAGTATAGCTAACAATCCAGTTCAGCACGATAGAACGAAGCACATCGAGATCGATCGATTCTTCATCAAGGAGAAGCTGGAACAAGGGATACTGAAGATTGATCATGTTCACTCAGAAGAACAAGTTGCAGACTGTCTGACTAAAGGTCTTAGTTCATTGAGTCTGTCAAAGCTATGTAACAAGATGGGGATGATTAATATCTATCGCCCATCTTGAGGGGGAGTGTTGAGAACCAATAAGGGACTTTAGTCCCACATCGGAAGATGTATTATGAAGAGAGGTTGGACTCTCTATAAGTAGTGGCAGTAGCCCATCAATAAAAATCAATCATTCATATTCTACAGAAACAAATGGCTCATGACCCTGTAAACTAGAACAATTTGTTAACCTTCAAATTTGATCAAGAAATCCAAAAGGAGATGACAATGTGCAATTGATAGCTGATGCATGTTAACTAGCAACCACATTAATAGATAGTCGTCATGGTACAGGTTAAAAATTATTATAACTGGAGTATATTTGTGTAGCTGGAAGGATCTTGAAATATTTTGTAAATGAGTTTCAGCTATGCTCATTGATCTAAAGGAGGTAGCTAACAAGCAATAAGTTTCAGAATACAGAGTTCTACAAGTTGAATATTATCACAACAAAGTTACATACCATTCAATACTTATCCATGCTTGCTTGTCATCAGTATTAATATCTTCATCAAAGTCAGCATTCTCATGGTTTTCTACATCTCTATTTAACTCTTCAAGAAGACTATCACCACTATTTCCTGTCTCATTGGCATTTCCTCCAGACCCGTCAGTAAGCATGGTCACAATACATTTGATGGTATCTTTTCTCTCCCTAGAGTAATCCCTAATTGGTTCACCTACCGCTTCTAAAAATATACCATCCGGGTCTATTGGTTGGAGTGCCTTAATGGTTGAGACATATTGGTGTAAAATTCAGTTGTTGAGGCACCAGCACTAAGCAAGTGATAGCGCAATGAAGAAATGAATACATTAATGAGCTTTGCTTGCTGCCTAGTATACTCTAGACATTGCTTTAGGTCTTCAATTGCAGGTGAAACTGCATAAAATTGTAGGTAATAAATAGAAGAGAGAAAGGAGGGGGGGTGGCATTTAAGAAGATAGCTTGCAAGCTGAGCATATGTTGATACGTGCATAATAGGACAAACATGAAAGCTAAAATAAAGCATGTACAACAAGGTTTCACTAGACATGAGCTGGAAAGCATTATCTGCATATGTGCTAGCCATCCTAAACTCCATAATCTAGAAATACTAGGTAAGACTATTTTGAACAAACTATGGCAAAAGGATTTACCTTTCAGGATAATCCACAATAATCTCAAAAAGTTTGCCAATTCTCAAGTCCTGCAATGTTTCATAAGCAAAATACTCGAGACGCAATTGCCTTCTCACGAGACCTTCAGAAGGATTATCAATTCCAGGATAGGTAAAGGGGGCATGAAGTCAAAGGTGATTTAAGACCAGAAGAAGCAGAATCACAGTCAGATGAATCACCCAAATATGCTAGAAGTGTGTTTAAAGAAGCGAAGGGCAACAACCTGGACAAGGGATAAAAAATGGTATCAATAAACATTGGTTTAAGTAGTTGAGGAAAATAGTACACTTCATGAACCAACAAAGCCAGTTACAACAACATTGTTTAACAGGTTACAAGACTAACAACTAACATGTGAAAGATGCTCATAAACACCCCTTTTTATGAAAAGAATATCTAGACTACTTGTGGGCAAGCTAAGGATTAGTCTATTAGATAGTTTTGCAATCTACAGATGAAGTATCAGAAAATCGAGTCCTTAAATCCATAAGAAGACTTGACAATTGACTCGTGTTGTACCACAAAGAAGTAAAGCTCCATCACAATTGACCCCAAACGCATATCAGAATTCATCCGACACCTAAAACATGAAAATAAGACCAATAATTGAGAGGAGTAATTTTCTATTGTAACAGCGTACTCTGACTAGAATTTATTTGCAAAGCAACTACATCTCTTTTGTTAAACTTTAGATTGAATGATAATTTGGTGCCAGCAGGTCAACTCGAGTATAGTACATGGTTTTGGCTGATGCCAGCAGGATCTCCCTTCTCCAGTGGAAGAGATGCAGGAAACTGGGGAAAAAAAGGCATTTGTGGCTCGTTGCTAAGCTCATGTCACAAAATGTCATGTCTTAAAAGGAAGTCTAGTGTATATATATTCGGAGTAAAACAAAATATTGTTCACCAGAAAGGTTTATTTTATATTTTCTGCGCATTTTATTTGCTAGGAAAAAATAAATCCAATTACAACTTCCCATCTATTGTTGGAAAAAGTTCTTGATATATTTGCATCTTAAACCATGAACGAAAATAGTTTCATGAATCATGACATCTATTAAAGATGGTAAAGTTCTTGTAAGTGGAAGTACTAACCATCAGACCGAGCTCCCTTGCTGGATTGACGGCACTCTCATCTAAAGCTTGATTCACTGAATCTTCCCCATACTCTTTTTCATCAATAATTTCTGAAACAAACCAGGCGTGACCAAAGTTATAAACTCTTAGAGTACCAAAGGATAATGATCTATACCTGGGTCTCTCGAGTATGGCCTCCTCAAAGGAAGGGTGACAGGATAATTAGTAAGGAGGGAAAGTATCTAAAATTAAGGTGCCTCCTGGTCCAAAAGAAACTTGAACTGGGACAACTGCACTTATATCATAGAAATAAGGAATAGATCTATACATGTAAATTAATAAAAATGGTCAGAACTATATATTTCACCAATAAATGATATAGAATTAGTATAAGCCAACAGGAAGCATTTTCTAATTTTTTTTCAAGGGAAGTGATACAAGAAACAAATTTTCGTTATATAATCATTGAATTAAGAAAGAGAACAAGATCTAAACAGGAACAAACTGGCATATGGGAAACACATATACTCCAAAAATATGGGTTGTATAGTGTCCTGACCGTGTCTCGTATGACGTATTTGTGTCCGTACAACATATCTGGCGTATGTGCCTCTAAACCACTTAAATATTTTATTACTTGAAAAATTACTTTTTTTTTTCTTCAAACATCCTTCATGTTTCCATCTTCTACAAAATTGAACTTTATAGCGGCCCATCTCTAGCAGTGCAATGCAAGTGCTCATAAATGATCACCAATTCTTAACCTCATCAAATTCATAAGTCAATTAGTTGTAGTGTAAGAATTTGCAAGAACTTCATAAATGATGTTTTTCAACAGTACACAATAATAGTGCTTCAGCCTTTAGGAAGCACAAACACACTAAAAACTGGTATCATGTCCATGTCATGTCACGCCACACAATATGGACACTCAAAAATAAAATAAAGTAGGAAACACCAAAATCAATATTATTTCTGTGTCATGGCGTACTTGTCATGCGTATTCCTACCCGGGCAACATCTTCAACTAAGATAACTGCACGAGTATGGTTATGATATCAGTTTAACTTTGGAAAGTCTAGAGCCTAGCTAGTTTAGAAACGTAGTTTGCTAAAAATGGACTTAGGTTTTATTTTCCAGTTTGGGGTCTTGTACAAAATGAGCAAAGGAAATAGAGATTAGAATGGAGTTTCTAAAAATTGGCCAGACCATGCCATGGCCACTACAGTCGATCGGCTGTAGGGAAGTCTTTTGAGACCAGGGGTTCACACTCCCTGCAGAATGCAGTAGAAGAGAGACATTTTGATACCAAGACCAAGACTCTAGTTATATGCCCAGAAAACATTGAGTAATTTAAATAATGAAAAGAAAAGATAAAAACATGGTATATATAAGTAGTACCTTTAAACTAACCAGTGTATATACATGTTGGCTCTAGTAGAAAGGATCCGTCAGGTGACCACTGTAACCTCCGGAAGAAGGATGGCAACGTTCCATCATGAATATATGGATCTTTTCATGTGATCTCCGGAAGAAGGATGGCAACGTGACATACATACTCCAAGTTAGAATGAACCCAACTTTAGTCATAACCTAGTAAGAAACCAAAGTATATAACACATATCTAACAGGCAGTGACAGAAATTAATAAGAACCTACTATAATAATAGAAATTTTAAGCTGAACAAAAATATAACCAAAAGAATAGCAGAGCAGAATCTACTCCTATTGTTCGAAATAGAAAGTATAACCCCTGAGTCTACCAATCCACAGACCAATACCAACCTAAATAAAGACTGCAACTTTATCAACATAAGAAGAATTTCCAAGTATAGGAACAGAATTACTAACCTAAACCAATCTAGTACCATTTCCTGAATGTGACTATTAGTTACTGACAGAGGGCTAGCTTTTGCTAGTTCAGGTCTAATGATATTAAATTGGAAGGTGTATTATAAGGGGTTGTATATGAACCATCAATATTATTTTGATGTCATTAACTTATGATTGGTATTTGATAGATTGACTACATTTGAAATGAGTAACCGACGATAGGCTTGTGCAAATATGAGCGCTATATCAGCCTATATCACTAGTAATGTTAATTATATATAGGTGATCCTTTGTGTTTTATAGCTTGGAAACAGAGACCTTAAGATTTCCATGAACAATATCCTGGGATTGGTCCAATTTCCAACAATTAGTACATAAAGAAACAACTAATATCCATGTGAACTAACCAGTTATTAACCCCTGAATCAAAGTCTGGGAAAAAATGATACGTTGGGGGCTTTCGTCCAAACAAACTGCAAAGTTTGAAAATTCACACAAAAATCACAATCTAATAGTCGATTACTTCCGTTTATTGGAAATACATATATAAATGCACGATAGCATGATTCTACTTGCTCCTTTGGCTGTAGAATCAGTAACCAGTGCCATATGCAGGGGAAACCGCCAACATACGAGGATAAATACTCATGTACTGTTTGTGTCCCATCATTCTGCCAAATGGAATGAGAAAAATATGCTTTCAGAATTCTTGTTCTAGTTATTGTACACCATTTTTATTAGCATGAAAATAAAGACAAATATATAGAAGTTTAGCATAAGAGTATATTACTGATCACATATGGCAGTTCACAGATATACAATTAGTAGAAATCCTTTCATATTAAATACTGGATCATGACATGCTCTTATTTGGCTAGTGGGTCTTTTATACATAGTAGCTATTAATACTTGCAGTTAGCACCAATAGTGTTGATCCAATATGTTTGCAATCAAAAATTTTCCCAAGATTTCCTACTGCATACCAACTAGCAAAGGAACATACAAAGTATAATTTAAAAGATTTAGACATTTAAGATAAGCATCCCAAAAACTCTTTTTGCTTCATAACCAATAGAAGAAATGGACAAAATACAATGACAAACCATCAAGAAAATCTACTGAAAGTCAGAAACACCATTAGAAGTACAGAAAGCTGACCTCAATGAGCTCAACTCAAGCTCCACCGGCCAACTCCTATCCTATTCCAATAAATGTTAAAATATATATATATATATATATATATATATATATATATATATATATATATATATTTAGTAGCTATATATATATATATATATATATATATATATATATATATATATATATATATATATATATATATATATAATGGCTGGAGAATCGGGCGAACCTAGGGCTCGGGCTCGTGCGACCCTAACGCCTCCTCCCCGGCCGCCGGACCCACTCGCGGAGGGGAGGAGGAGGCCGGTGAGGAAGGGCGGGGGCGGGCGGCCCCCCTTGGCAGGCGGCAGCGGCCCCCCTTGGCAGGCGGCAGCGGCCCCCCGGGCGGGGGGGGGGGCTGGCAGCGGGAACAGGGGGTCGAGCGGACCCCCTTCGATGCAGCGGGAGGGGCCGGCGACGGCCGGGGGGGCGGCCGACCCCTCCCAGGTGGTGGCGGCGGGCAGGGCAGCCCGGGGACCTACGGGTCCTCCGGCGGTGGCGGGCTCCGGGTTGGACGCACTTATTTTCCAATTCGGATCGGGATCGAGGGCTGAGGATGGCCGGATTGATGATGATGGTTGGACGACGGTGGTGAGACGACATCCGGGAGGGGGAAGAGGGGCTCAAAATCACGGTATGAGTCGGACGAACCCTGGAAGGAGCGGGAATAGGTCTACCATCGGCCTTGGTAGCACACGATGACAGGGAGGAGGTTCGGGGCGCACTGCGGCTGGATGGCAGCCAAAGGCGACGACGGCGGAGAAAGGAAAGAGTATTGCTGGAGATGTTGGGGGTCAGAGGCCTCCACCTGCCACTCCCTATACGGGTACAGATGGGCCTCGTCCCAAATCCTGGAAAGATGTGTGTATGCCGGGTGGGAACAAGAGTCCGGTGTCGATGGAGTATGTGCCACCGATGCAGGTAGGAGGAGGCCGTCGAGCATATTTTTCGGCGGAAGAGATAGCGGAGGTCACGGACTTCTGGAAGAACACGTTGGTGATGTATGTGTTGGGAAGTAAACCATTCTATGGGCAGATACGGGGTTATGCAGAGAGGGTATGGCGGCCCAAGGAGAGTATGGAGTTCTTCTCACGTGAGAACGGGTTTTACTATGTGAAATTCGGCTTGGAGGAGGATGTGTCCAGGATTATTCAAGGAGGGCCTTGGTCCTTTGACGGGCGACTTATTATCCTGAAGGAGTGGACACCGGAGTTGAGGTGTGAGAAGGAGGTGTTGAACGCGATTCCCGTCTGGATTCGATTTCCTGAGTTTTCGGTAAAATACTAGAGCATTCCTCTACTTATGAGATTAGCTAGCTTGGTCGGTAGGCCGATCAAGGCGGATGAGGCTACGGCTTTTCATACCAGACTGATGTATGCCAGAGTTTTTGTGGAGATAAAGGCCGGGACGAAGCTTCCGAGTATTCTCGAGTATCAGGTGGCTTCCGGAGAGATTTTGACTCAGGCTATGGAGTATGATTGGGTCCTCCCAATGTGTTCCTTCTGTGAGTGCTTTGGTCACTCATCTAGTGCTTGCCGAACTGGAGGGACGAAGACAGCTAGGTCCTCGGTAGCACAGATGGAGGTAGTTGAGCCAGAGGAGGCACCCAGTCCCATCGTAGGAGTGGCGGAGACAGTCAGGCCGATGGAGGAGGTCTCCCTGATGGAGGGTGTCAGGAGGTCCGAGATCGTCACCCCGCAGAGACAGGAGGGTTCTCAGGGCACGATAGTCCCGTTCAGGCCCCAGAGGAGTATGGTGACCAGGGGTTTGAGTTCCCTGGATAGTAGACAGGATGGGATGGAGACTGCTATGGTGGAAAAGGTCTATAGCAGGAAAAGACATGCCCCGTCCCTACGGAAAAAGGAGCTCCAGCCAGGGGGGATCGATGATCAGACCGTGGCTAACCCAGATTGGACCTTGACTCTCTCCAGGATTCAGGCCCATCTTGCATCTTTCTCGGGGATGGGGATGGGGGAGGATATAGATCTGACGGACGGGACACTTCCCTCGGGTGTCAGTCCAGATAGAGTTCAGGGGAGATCCTACATTAATTAATTAATGTCGGTCCTTGCCTGGAACATTCGTGGTAGGTATTCCATTGGGAGATGGAGGGAGATTAATGGAGTTCTGAAGAGGGAGAAGTGTGATATTTCTATGCTTCTCGAAACGAAGATTAGAGGGGAGACTATGTTATCTCGCAGGACGCCTGCAAACTGGGTGCATATCCACAACCTGGATCTCTGTGATATGGCTAGGATCTGGGTTAGGTGGAACAGAGATAGTTGGAAGGGAGAACAGGTCCTGAAGACAGAGCAGATTATTGGCATTTCCTTTATAAACAAGGGAGACATCCACTTCATTCTTGGAGCAGTTTATGGGCACAATGATAGACGGCTTGGGGAGACCTTATGGGAGGATATTGTGCGAGTAGGTCGTATGGCGGAGCACCTGTATCTCCCCCTGTTGCTTATGGAAGACTTCAATGCCATGCTGTATCGACAAGAGAAGGTGGGAGGTCGCCCAATGCCGGATCCGATCTTATACGACTTCCAGAGGTGTCTTCTCTTATCTGGGCTGAGGGGACTGGAGAGAGCCAGACACATCTGGACCTGGCACAAAAAGGCGGTTCACAATAGGATTGCCTGTCAGCTGGATCGGGCTTTGGGAAATAGCGAATGGTTTTGATACTTTCTAAACTCCATGGCGGAAGGGCTAGCGACAGGGACCAGCGATCACTCTCCTATCCGGGTTGGTTTCTCTGAGAGGCCCACTTGGAAGACTCGGCCATTCAGGTACAACAATGGCTGGTACCTCTCTGCTGGATATCATAAGGAGGTTGTTATGGGAGGGCTGCAGTATACTCGGGAGGGCACGGCTCAGTTTCGTATGGCTCACAAACTCAAACAGGTCAAGAGAGCTATTCAGGATTGGGTGAAGAAGATGTTGCGGTCTTCCCTGGAGGATAAGGAGGCCGAGCTTCGTGAGGATCAGGAAGCTTTATAGTCTGACATGTTGAGCGGGGAGTTGGAGGCTAGGGAGCGGGACCTGATTGCGAAGGTCAACATCATGAGACTTCAGCAGGAGATTAGTACGGTCCAAAGGGCTAAGTGTTCATGGCTCAAGGATGGAGATCGGTGCACCAAGTTCTTTTATGATGTGATCCGTGCCAGACAGCACCGGAACAGCATCTCCAGGCTGCTTAACGGAGAGGGCAGGCTTGTTGGCGACCCAGTGGAGATTCAGGAGGAGGCAATCAGGTTCTATTCTGACTTATATCAGCAAACAGATTATCCCATCACGTTTTCAGGCCTTGTCACGAAGAGGCTGGTGACGTCCCATGGGAATAGCTTGTTGTTGGCCCCTGTGAGATTGGAGGAGGTGGAGGATATTGTGTAACACCCAGTTTCTAAAATGAGGGTAATTTTGAAAATTTTGTATTTATAATTATTATTTATTGATATTTATTTTACATTATGATTTTTGGTGATTTTTAATCATTTTTAAACTATTTAAAAACTGTTCTAAGTCATGGCTTGTGATCTTGATGTCTTGCTAGTGTAACCTGAGAGACTGTCTGACCTAGAGCCTAACCATGTCATTAGAATAATTTATTTTTACTTTTGAGCATGAGGGTATTTTGGTCATTTGGCCTTTTTGAACTATTTATGATTTATTGTATTGGTGATTGTTAATTTTGAATTTTGCTAAGCTGTGACTTAAGAGACTGTCCTAGACTTTGGCCTTGACTTTGGTGACTTAGCTAACATGGTATGGACCCTAATCTAACTCAAGTTGGTCTTGGTTGACTTAAGTTGGCTAAGTTTCATGAAGAGAGTAGGAGGATTTTTGCATTGGACCAAAGGCTAAGGACTTGAGCTAGTTAGCTAGTACAACTTGGCCCATAGCCAATTAGTGAAACCCTAACCCTAATTCTTTCCTTTATGACCAGCCACTAGGTCATTCCCTTCCCTATAAATAATCTCCTAATTAGTTCTTGTCTCTTTTGTATTGAAAGAGCACATAGGAAAAAGAAAGGTTTGTCCATTCTTCCCCATTCCATAGATTCTCCATTTTAAATTCTTTTCCACTCTAGTTTCTTACATTAGAGCCTAATACCCTTCTATTTCCTGTGTATGGAGAGTAATCCCAGCCTTGGGACAATTTGGGAGCATTGGCTATCAAGGAGGAATCCCCCATTTGGAGCTTTATCATGCTATTTGCACCTATAGGTAAAATTCCATAAATTGATCTAATATTCTGTTTTCCTTGCATTTAGGGCTAGATCTAGGAGTCCCCTAGCTGTCCCTGAAGTTTAGGCCAATTTTGTGTCCATTTGGTGTCCGTATCGGACACGTGTCATAGTGTACGTATAGGTGTTTGATTAAATGTCACTTAGGAATTTATTTTCGATTTTTGTAAATCTAATTACATGAATTTGTAGATCTAAATATGTACATTAATTTTTGTGAAGAGTGTTTTGTGTTTTCGTGTCATTTTGTGTCGGATTTTTGAGTCGGACACGCAGCACGAGACCCCCGTGCTGTGCCCTGCTACCCGACACCAATTTCTCACTGCACAGGACACGGGGACACATGAAACTTGACACGAAGGTGGGGGACATGTCTGTCGACATGTTTCCAAAGTTTTGTGATGTTTTGTGTCGTGTCGAGTGAGCATTCGTGTCTGCACTGAATTTGTACTACACTGGGACACTGTTAAAACATGTTCTGACACTCACTGTTTGACAAGACACGACACGACGTAGGTCAAATACTGACACCTAGACTCCTAACCCTAGTCCCCCTCTACCCTTAGACACGATCACGACGTGTCACGTGTTGTGTGTCACGCGCATGAGTCTGTGACACATATGCACGAGGCACCGCACTGTGTCGTGCTCTTCCCTGCTACTCGGGCCCTCTGTAGGATACGACACGGATTATCTTGACACAAGTTTTGGTGGACACGAGGGGGCATACACTGACAGCATGCCCCCAAAGTTTTGTTGGATTTCGTGGAGTGGTTAGGGTAAAAATCGACCTGCACTGACTCGACCCCACTGCACACACACGCAGCAGACTCCTTCGGATACGGCTTCGTATTTGAGAGACGACACCACTTGGACACGAACCCATTGGTTCAGTAGACACCTAAACACTTGCTTGACACCCTGACACGAACACGAGAGGGTTAGTTGGACACACTGTATCCAAACCCATTCGACACACACTGCATACACTGTCTGACCTTATATTTCTCTGATACCATGTTAGGAACACTGTTTGGACATGATTTGAATCCTTGTGGACACATGGACACGTGTGAGTGTCACACACATGACCCTCCCCTGACATGTGTGTTGGGTTGATATTTGCATGAGTGTAGGTTGATTTTGATTGTAGTTGCACGAATACATATTGGGTTCGAACTTAGGTTATCCTGATACTTCAATCAGGGATTTCTAAATGAGTTCAATCCTTAGAAACCTGAGATTAGTTGTATTCCAGTTGGTTTTCATGATTGTTGGGTTTCGATTATATGTATATTATCAAAATCTGAATGTATGTACTGGTGTAGGTATATATCAATCTGAGTTATGAGGAACTGGGCATGTTAAACTGAACATTGAGTTCAGTTTGGGTAAGATGGTATTAACTGGAATTTAGATTGAATGTTAGGAAATCTAGGATGTATTGGATGGGTTTTGACAGGTGTTCCAGTTCGAACATGAGCATGAAAACTGGGAATATGAGGTTGGGATCGAGTTCAGGCTTTTGGTGATACTGGTAGGAGTTCTTCTTTAGTTCAGTATGCTGATTTTGAGTGATATCTGATGTAGATATCGAATTTTGACATCTGAATTAAGTTGATATCTTAGTTAGATGTCATCTCAGGTTTCCTGAGATGACCTTACTAAGTATCAGTTAGGTCCTGGGTGGTTAATGTTGAGCTGGAGTTTGGATTGAGTTCACATATGCTGAGTAGGAGTTGCAGCAGTGACATTTAGCCACTTGCCTTGTCCTGACATGGTTGGGCATGGCCTTGACTTGGTAAACAGTAGCAGTAGCCATAGAAGCAGTAGCAGTAGGCATAGCAGTAGCTTGAGTAGTAGCAAGCAGCAGCAGTAGGAGCAGTGGCCAGTAGCATGGTTGGAATTGCTTGGCTTGGCCAGCCATTTTGGGCATTTGCTTTGGCATTGCAAGTAACAGCAGCAAGCCTTAGCATTTGCAGCAGCTAGCAAGCAATAGCAATGGGTTAGCAGGTTGAGTTTTAGTTGGACATGGCCTTAGGCCATGTTGGTAATGCTACCTAGTTCACCCAGGTCAGCAGTAACAGTAGGGAGATGTGTTCAGTACATTTCGAGTGTCCAAGTGTGTGGGAAATAGGAAGTGAGTGGCTAGTGTCAAGAGTACCAGGTGGTGTGACTATTTGAGTGAGTGAATGCCATATGAGTGATGAGTGCACTTGAGTGTGTGTGTCTAATATAGATGTGTTCAGCGTGTTTTGAGTGTCCTTAGGATAGGAGTGAGTGTGTGCCTTAGGGTAGAACCATGAGGGGCATTGAGGGCTAGGCAGGGAATAGACATAGAGTAGAGTATGGGGTTTGAATATTAGAAAATCTGAGATCACAATTCAGTCCACTTGGACATTTGATTTCAGATTATCTATACATGTTACGAGGGTTGATATTGAGAGAGGGTGATATGAGATTATGAGGTTGTATGTTTTGGTCATGCTTCTAGATCCATAGGTATGCATGATGGTGGGCATTAGTATAGGTGAATACATAGGGTATGAAGGTTAGCTTGACATATGGTTTTTGGTAGCCAAGGGCTTGGGGGTACATTGATACATGGGTAAATATAGTTTATGTTGGATACATTTGGATGTCAATAATACAAGTAAATAAGTAAGATATTGATTTTTTCCTAACTTAACCCTAGAGTTACACTAGATGGACCAAGTTGACCAAATAGTTTAGAATTGACTTAGTTAGTCTAAGTTGACCTAGTTTGACCTAGACAGTTGACCAGGTTTAACTTAGAGTTGACTTTGACCTAGATTGGCCTAGAAATCATATAGATTGCATCATAAACATCATTTGTCTTATTTAAAACACATTATAACTTGTACTGCTCTATTTAGGACATTGTGACTCTGGTGCAGACATCTGATATTATACTACTCTTTTCAGAGTATCAGGCGAGTACATTCTCTGACCGTTTCATACTTGTCTGGATTTACATTCTTGCTCTAGATTACTATACTTGATGCTGACACGATTGTTATCACGGATTGGTACTATATGGATCTTCTTTTGAGATGTTATCCCCTTGTATTCACTAAATACATATTGTGATGTGCGCTTCACTTACATATTTTATTTATTGAATACCCTTATCCTTGTATACTCATTGTGCATATTGTACTCTCATTATCATATGAGTCCCATGGATAGACCATTGTACAACTATTGTATAACATTGTACATCTATTGTATAACATTGTACACTATTGTATAAGATAACGTAACTGGAGTGGATCCTTGTGTATTGATTGGAGAGGGGGAGTAGAATTGGTTATGTAATCAAATCCAATTGTACAATATTGTATAACTATTGTATATGTCTATTGTGCACTCACGTACAATGGAGTTACCATTGCATTGTCCTAAACCGTTTACATAACTATATTGTACTCTAAATCACATATTGCTTACAGTTCTTACTTATCACATATAGATATTTTCTATTATCAAATCTCTGCTGTTTTCATATACATTCTTCTTTCAGCGTTTCATGTATCTTACTCTATTGCATGCTTTATATTTCCTAACTTGATATGAACTGCGTGAGATGTATTGTGCTCGCTCCTGTCCTGACTGGACCTGTTGAAAATTTTACAGATGATTGCCCTGAGGACACATGCCTACATATTATGGACCAGGAGACGGCTTAGCTACCTTGGCCCCGACACTCAGGAGTGATCGGGAGATTAGCTAGTGACTTGGTTTAGATTTCATGTTTTAGAACTTGAGTTGTAAATAAGTTGAGACATGTTGTTTGAGATTATATTATTTAGTAGTTGGTTTTATTGTTGTTTTCAGTCTTTGTTAGAATCTTCTGTATTATCATATCGTGCTTAGACTGTGATTGAGATTACATTATATCTATACTTGTCCTCCGTTCTGAGTTGAGATTTTGACAAGTACATTATATAATTGCGTGAGTTGCTGGTTAGATAGTGACCTAGAATAGCGTTCTACCGTCGACACTGCGGCGTAGGCTGGACGTTGTTACGTACTCGTACCCTCACAATGGGTGTGGGTCGTGACATGTTTTTAGTGGTGGCCCATGCAGATCGAGTTTATGTAGTGGTATTCGAACTAGAGTATCACTATAGCCTGCGATATGAACTAAGGAATAGGCTTTAGCAGAGAGGTTACTCAATCACAGTTAGGACTACTTGAGAGATTCCTGGACGACCCTTGAGAATCTCATTATGAACTTCGAATTGAAAATCCTTTTCCTCTTGTTTTGATTCACCCTTACTCCTTGACGTTTAAAGGATCTTAGACTATTAACTTCCTTCATCATTATCATTACTTATATTTTGTCTACCTTATGTTGCTAATTTAGCACCAGTTTTGCAAGCTTATCTTTTTCGAGCTTGATCATGACATAATTTATTGGGGGCTGGCACCCACTAACATATTGTCTAATCAGAACCGATGCATGATGGTCTGATCAACCTATTGTACTTTGGTTCGCTTTTCATATATTATTCTATGTGGAGGGAGATATAGTTAAATTTGTCCTAGAGTCTCATCCACGACAGCTTTGGCAATTTTCTTTTGAATTATTTCCATCGCCTATGAACCACGTATTGTACTTAATAGCATCGTCTTTGAACTCCTTATTGTTTTATCTTTCACATATTTCAGAAAGAAAAGGCACTGTACTTGATAGATCAACCCAAGGTATCACGTTTAGTTTCCCTATCCGAAGGAGGAAATTGACTTATTTCTATATCCTTGCATCATCCTTTAAATTCTAATTCCTTGATCGTGACCAGTCGACCGGGTCATCCTCTTTATCATCCAGTGTTTGGAGTCTTATTCAATTGAATTAATTCAATTATGACATGGATATCAAATCTTGGATACTCGTGCTCGGACTTTAATGGCCTCGTTCTCCATCTTGCCCAAACTTCGATTATCCTGAAATTGATCAACTTAGATCGTGCCGGGACTAAATCTTCTTTTATATATATATATTGTGTTATTGGATTTCAATGCTATTGACCCTCGTACCTTAAACTTTCAATTTTGATCATCTTTGGAATGGTAACCCTTCATAATTAATTCCTAGTTGTCCTTACCAGTTTCATATAGGATGGTAGACTGTCCTACACCTTAATGATTTGTTACTTCTTTATCTTTCCAGCAGAACACCCTATATTGCTTGCATGTTGATACAATGGGACTGTTTTAATCTAACATGACTAGTCCATCTAGATGAGACCTTCAACTGCTATGGTTGACCATGACTCTATATATTATTCTTCAAATTGTATGAGTTAGAAATTGCTTAGAGATTTTGATTGTGGGTGGTTGACCTAGAAGGAGTACGACCGACTTAAATTTTGAGGACGAAATTTTTCTAAGGGGGGTAGGATTGTAACACCCAATTTCTGAAATGAGGGTAATTTTGAAAATTTTGTAATTATAATTATTATTTATTGATATTTATTTCATATTATGATTTTTGGTGATTTTTAATCATTTTTAAACTATTTAAAAACTGTTTTAAGTAATGGCTTGTGATCTTGATGCCTTGCTAGTGTAACCTGAGAGACTGTCTGACCTAGAGCCTAACCATGTCATTAGGATAATTTATTTTTACTTTTGAGCATGAGGGTATTTTGGTCATTTAGCCTTTTTGAATTATTTTATGATTTATTGCATTGGTGATTGTTAATTTTGACTTTTGCTAAGCTGTGACTTAAGAGACTGTCCTAGACTTTGACCTTGACTTTGGTGACTTAGCTAACATGGTATGGACCCTAATCTAACTCAAGTTGGTCTTGGTTGACTTAAGTTGGCTAAGTTTCATGAAAAGAGTAGGAGGATTTTTGTATTGGACCAAAGGCTAAGGACTTGAGCTAGTTAGCTAGTGCAACTTAGCCCATAGCCCATTAGTGAAACCCTAACCCTAATTCTTTCCTTTATGACCATCCACTAGGTCATTCCCTTCCCTATAAATAATCTCCTAATTAGTTCTTGCCTCTTTTGTATTGAAAGAGCACATAGGAAAAAGAAAGGTTTGTCCATTCTTCCCCATTCCATAGATTCTCCATTTTAAATCCTTTTCTACTCTAGTTTCTTGCATTAGAGCCTAATACCCTTCTATTTCCTATATATGGAGAGTAATCCCAGCCTTGGGATAATTTGGGAGCATTGGCTATCAAGGAGGAATCCCCCATTTGGAGCTTTATCATGCTATTTGCACCTATAGGTGAAATTCCATAAATTGATCTAATATTCTATTTTCCTTGCATTTAGGGCTAGATTTAGGAGTCCCCTAGCTGTCTCTGAAGTTTGGGCCAATTTCATATCCATTTGGTGTCCGTATCGGACACGTGTCATAGTGTACGTATAGGTGTTTGATTAAATATCACTTAGGAATTTATTTTCAATTTTTGTAAATCTAATTACATGAATTTGTAGATCTAAATATGTACATTAATTTTTGTGAAGAGTGTTTTGTGTTTTCGTGTCATTTTGTGTCGGATTTTCGAGTCGGACACGCAGCATGAGACCCCCGTGCTGTGCCCTGCTACCCGACACCAATTTCTTACTGCACAGGACACGGGGACACATGAAACTTGACACGAAGGTGGGGGGCATGTCTGTCGACATGTTTCCAAAGTTTCGTGATATTTTGTGTCGTGTCGAGTGAGCATTCGTGTCCGCACTGAATTCGTACTACACTGGGACACTGTTAAAACACGTTCTGACACTCACTGTTTGACACGACACGACACGACGTAGGTCCAATACAGATACCTAGACTCCTAACCCTAGTCCCCCTCTACCCCTAGACACGATCACGACGTGTCACGTGTTGTGTGTCACGCGCACGAGTCTGTGACACATGTGCACGAGGCACCGTACTGTGCCGTGCTCTTCCCTGCTACTTGGGCCCTCTGTAGGACACAACAAAGATTATCTTGACACGAGTTTTGGTGGACACGAGGGGGCATACACTGACAGCATGCCCCCAAAGTTTCGTTAGATTTCGTGGGGTGGTTAGGGTGAAAATCGACCTGCACTGACTCGACCCCATTGCACACACACGCAGCAGACTCCTTCGGATACGGCTTCGTATTTGAGAGACAACACCACTTGGACACGAACCCATTGGTTCAGTAGACACCTAAACACTTGCTTGACACCGTGACACGAATACGAGAGGGTTGGTTGGACACACTGTATACAAACCCATTCGACACACACCGTACACACTGTCTGACCTTATATTTCTCTTATACCATGTTAGGAACACTGTTTGGACACGATTTGAATCCTTGTGGACACATGGACACGTGTGAGTGTCACACACATGACCCCCCCTGACATGTGTGTTGGGTTGATATTTGCATGAGTGTAGGTTGATTTTGATTGTAGTTGCACGAATACATATTGGGTTCGAACTTTGGTTATCCTGATACTTCAATCAGGGATTTCTAGATGAGTTCAATCCTTAGAAACCTGAGATTAGTTGTATTCCAGTTGGTTTTTATAATTGTTGGGTTTCGATTATATGTATATTATCAAAATCTGAATGTATGTACTGGTGTAGGTATATATCAATCTGAGTTATGAGGAACTGGGCATGTTAAACTAAACATTGAGTTCAGTTTAGGTAAGATGGTATTAACTGGAATTTAGATTGAATGTTAGGTAATCTAGGATGTATTGGATGGGTTTTGACAGGTGTCCAGTTCGAACATGAGCATGAAAACTGGGAATGTGAGGTTGGGATCGAGTTCAGGCTTTTGGTGATACAGGTAGGAGTTCTTCTTTAGTTCAGTATACTGATTTTGAGTGATATCTGATGTAGATATCGAATTTTGACATCTGAATTAAGTTGATATCTGAGTTAGATATCATCTCAGGTTTTCTGAGATGACCTTACTAAGTATCAGTTAGGTCCTGGGTGGTTAATGTTGAACTGGAGTTAGGATTGAGTTCACATATGCTGAGTAGGAGTTGCAGCAGTGACATTTAGCCACTTGCCTTGTCCTGACCTGGGTGGGCATGGCCTTGACTTGGTAAACAGTAGCAGTAGCCATAGCAGCAGTAGCAGTAGGCATAGCAGTAGCTTGAGTAGTAGCAAGCAGCAGCAGTAGGAGCAGTGGCCAGTAGCATGGTTGGAATTGCTTGGCTTGGCCAGCCATTTTGGGCATTTGCCTTGGCATTGCAAGCAGGAGCAGCAAGCCTTAGCATTTGCAGCAGCTAGCAAGCAATAGCAATGGGTTAGCAGGTTGAGTTTTAGTTTGACATGGCCTTAGGCCATGTTGGTAATGCTACCTAGTTCACCCAGGTCAGCAGTAACAGTAGGGAGATGTGTTCAGTGCATTTCGAGTGTCCAAGTGAGTGTGGGAAATAGGAAGTGAGTGGCTAGTGTCAAGAGTACCAGGTGGTGTGACTATTTGAGTGAGTGAATGCCATATGAGTGATGAGTGCACTTGAGTGTGTGTGTCTAATATAGATGTGTTCAGTGTGTTTTGAGTGTCCTTAGGATAGGAGTGAGTGTGTTCCTTAGGGTAGAACCATGAGGGGTATTGAGGGCTAGGCAGGGAATAGACATAGAGTAGAGTATGGGGTTTGAATATTAGAAAATCTGAGATCACAATTCAGTCCACTTGGACATATGATTTCAGATTATCTATACATGTTGCGAGGGTTGATATTGAGAGAGGGTGATATGAGATTAGGAGGTTGTATGTTTTGGTCATGCTTCTAGATGCATAGGTATGCATGATGGTAGGCATTAGTATAGGTGAATACATGGGGTATGAAGGTTAGCTTGACATATGGTATTTGGTAGCCAAGGGCTTGGGGGTACATTGATACATGGGTAAATATAGTTTATGTTGGATACATTTGGATGTCAATAATACAAGTAAATAAGTAAGATATTGATTTTTTCCTAACTTAACCCTAGAGTTACACTAGATGGACCAAGTTGACCAAATAGTTTAGAATTGACTTAGTTAGTCTAAGTTGACCTAGTTTGACCTAGACAGTTGACCAGGTTTGACTTAGAGTTGACTTTGACCTAGATTGGCCTAGAAATCATGTAGATTGCATCATAAACATCATTTGTCTTATTTTAAACACATTATAACCTGTAGTGCTCTATTTAGGACATTGTGACTCCGATGCAGATATCTGATATTATACTACTCTTTTCAGAGTATCAGGCGAGTACATTCTCTGACCGTTTCATACTTGTCTGGATTTACATTCTTGCTCTAGATTACTATACTTGATGCTGACACGATTGTTATCATGGATTGGTACTATATGGATCTTCTTTTGAGATGTTATCCCCTTGTATTCACTAAATACATATTGTGATGTGCACTTCACTTACATATTGTATTTATTGAATACCCTTATCCTTGTATACTCATTGTGCATATTGTACTCTCATTATCACATGAGTCCCATGGATAGACCATTGTACAACTATTGTATAACATTATACATCTATTGTATAACATTGTACACTGTTGTATAAGATAACGTAACTGGAGTGGATCCTTGTGTATTGATTGGAGAGGAGGAGTAGAATTGGTTATGTAATCAAATCCTATTGTACAACATTGTATAACTATTGTATATGTCTATTGTGCACTCACGTACAATGGAGTTACCATTGCATTGTCCTAAACCGTTTACATAACCATACTGTACTCTAAATCACATATTGCTTACAGTTCTTACTTATCACATATAGATATTTCCTATTATCAAATCTCTGCTATTTTCATATACATTCTTCTTTCAGCGTTTCATGTATCTTACTCTATTGCATGCTTTATATTTCCTAACTTGATATGAACTGCGTGAGATGTATTGTGCTCGCTCCTGTCCTGACTGGACCTGTTGAAAATTTTACAGATGATTGCCCTGAGGACACGTGCCTACATATTATGGACCAGGAGACGGCTTAGCTACCTTGGCCCCGACACTCAGGAGTGATCGGGAGATTAGCTAGTGACTTGGTTTAGATTTCATGTTTTAGAACTTGAGTTGTAAATAAGTTGAGACATGTTGTTTGAGATTGTTAGAGATTATATTATTTAGTAGTTGGTTTTATTGTTGTTTTCAGTCTTAGTTATAATCTTCTCTATTATCATATCGTGCTTAGACTGTGATTGAGATTATATTATATCTATACTTGTCCTCCGTTCGGAGTTGAGATTTTGACAAGTACATTATATAATTGCGTGAGTTGCTGGTTAGATAGTGACCTAGAACAGCGTTCTACCGTCGACACTGCGGCGTAGGCTGGGTGCTGTTACGTACTCGTACCCTCACAGTGGGTGCAGGTCGTGACATATTGTGATGAAGGCAGATCCAAATAAGGCTCCGGGACTTGACGGCTTCTCTTAGGGTTCTTTAGACGTCATTGGGTGAGCTTAAGTTCCCAGTTCTGGAGGCGATGTAGGACTTTTTTTTGGAAGAAAAGTTGCTGAAGGAGCTGACCTCCCTTGCCGGACTCCAGGGTCCACCGAAGCGGACTGACACTCAGCAGAGGCCACCTCAGCGGCCAGCACCTCAGCATCAGCATCATCCTCATGTTCGAGCTCCGACATCGCCGAGACAGCAGAGACAGATCCAGATCCCGACATACTTATCTTGCGTGTACTGGAAGAGGCCGGGACACAGTGTTGAGGAATGCCGCAAGAAGTTAGGGCAGTGCTTGGTTTGTGGATCTGCCACTCACCAAGTGAGAGATTGCCCAGCAGCTTTCACTCGTCAAAGACCAGCACCAGAGCTGCAGCAAGAGGATCCACCTTTCGAGGATCAGTAGCCGTAGGGAGCGCCGTCAGACGGACCGTTATCTTCCTTACTTGCTTGTAGTAGCTAGATTTCTTTGTAGTGCCTATTTTTTAGGCTTGTCTCTAAGTTTTCTTGCATTTACAGTCTTTCATATTGTCTAGTGACTACTTGTTAGTCCTTGTTACTTTTGTTATCCAAATAAAAATCTTTTTAGTCAATTGTTTCTTAAAAACTTTTTACTTGATTTTGTGCACCCCTACAAAATCCTTGAAATTTCGAGAACAAAATTTTTGTAATTGGGGTAGATTTGTAACTCTCTAAATCATATTTGGTGAATTTTGAGATTTTTCTAATTTTCTTTGGATTTAATATTGTTTTCTTATAAAAATCTAATTCGATTGAATAGTTGATTAATAAGAATTGTGTGTGTTAATGAATTTTCTCAATTTGAAAAGTTTTTTTTATACTATTTTTGAAGTTCTAATAATTTGATTTCAATTTATTTTAGGAAATATTAAGTTTTATAATTGATTGGACATAGTTTCAAAGCTTAAAAAATTGACTTGCCTAGTAAATCTTTTACAATTAGTCAATTTTTACAATTAGTCAAATTGATTTTATCTCAATTTAACCTATTTTCTAAATTCTTGATTTTCTTTATATTTTAACTCATTTACAGACAAGTATTATTCAATTCAGTTTTATAAATTATATTGTTTTCTGCTGAAGTGATAATCTTTTGATTTGTTATTATAAGAGAGGATTAGCTAATTAATTATTTTCGTAATTAAATAAGATGTGTGACAGCTAGTAGTAGGAGATTTTATTAACTAACTTTTGTAAATTAATTGGTGGTTATAAGTTGGTTATTAAGTAGTTATTAAATAACTAATTCTGTTATTAGGCTGGTATAATTACTAACCAATTCAGATTAGTTAGTTAGGAATCTGTTACTAAATGTTGTTCCTTGCCCTCAGATCTGTCTGTAATTACTGTTGTGCCATTATCCTACTGTAGAGAACATCCCAGATCTAATTTTATTTACAGCTAAGCCATTGTCCCTACTGGACACACACACAGACACTCAATATTTTATTATAAATATTCTGACAAGCATAGTGTCCAGTCCACATCATTACACGTTTTCCAACACCACTCTGTTCTCTCTCCTCTGCCACCATAGTTTCGGCCAGCATCGCCGAGAGCCACGGACCTCGCCGGAGTTGAACTCCACCAGCCAACCGCCACTCGATTCACCGGACTCCGTCACGAGCCACCGCCTCCGACCACCGTAACCTCGTCTCGACTGCTGCTCTTCCTCGACAAGGCTGCATCACCTCTTCGTGAAGCAAGCTGGCACTTCGAACGATGAGATGCCGTCCGATCTAGCAGTTGTCGCTCTTCGCTGCCGAGAGGCCAGCAACGCCATCTCGATGATCGTCGTGCCATACTGATCAACTGTCGTCGAATCTCCAGATCTGCCACTCGGTCGTCGAAGGGACCGATCCACCACCGTTGTTGAATCCTTGTCACCGAGGAGCCCTGAAGAGGCCGCCTCGTCTGCAGTTTCCACCTCGTCGAAGGCCAAGCGCCGCCCGGGTGAGCCTCTTCACGAGCGACCCGAGCTCGCAATCGTAGATCGGACACCACTGCACTGTTTCCCGCCGACAGGTGTTCGCCGCATCCCAGGGAGCGGAGTCGAAGCCAGATCTGCCGCATCCATTCCAGGCATCGCCGCCGTGTCCTTGAGACACCAGACCTGCCGCCGAACCAAGGTGAGCGCCACTCCGTTTTTTTCTTGATCTGGTTCTTTCTTTCTTCTTCTTGTTTTCTTCTTCATTTTGGGGGAAAGTAGAGAGTGGGTGAAGAAGAGAATAAGAGCAGTTGTAAGGAAGAAGAAGGTTATAGAGAGGGGCTTTGGTTGCTGAGAATGTGAAGAACGAGCATGTGAAGAGAGAGAGTGTGATAAGTACCCAGCATAAAGGGACTGTTCAGTGTAGCCTGGCTACTCAGTGTAGCTTCTGTGGGCTATTCAGTATTAGTCCCAACATAGTATTAGCCTCCATTAGAGGCCTTAATAGAGTATTAGCCTCAATTCAAGGCCTTGGCCTGTGCCATTTCTTTCTGCAATAGAGAGGGGCATTTTGGAGAATTCGTATAACCTTCTCAGCATAAATAGCTGAGATACTAAGCTATCACTGTGGAATGAGAATAGAGTTTCCTTCTTCCTCAAGTCTCCTGTAGCCATAGATCTCTGTAATTTTCCCTTCTTGCATTTTCAATTCAATAAGAAAATCAACACTTCTCCTCCCTGTTCTGTTATTCCTCTCCTATTCCCTGTATAGTTCATAGAATTAGCTACAAAATATTAGTGAGAATGGCATGGCCCTCCCTTATTTTGACCTTGTCTCAAGGTCAAACAAGGGATAATCCTTGATAAACTTCTCATAATGGATCCATGTGGCTTCTTCAGGTGTTCCATCTTTCCACTGTACAAGCAGATCAACAGTAGCTTTATTTCCTCTAGGAACCATCCTCCTGTCCAGGACCCAATCAGGTTCTAACAGAAGGTTTTCTTGATAACTGGGGTTTTCAGCTTGCACTGTCACTCTTGAGCTCACGCTGATCTTGAGTTGTGACACATGAAACACTGGGTGAATGAGAGAACCTGCAGGTAAGTCCAGTTTATATGCAACTGGTCCAATTCTTTCAATCACCTGATAAGGACCAAAATATTTAGGTGCTAGCTTCTGGGGCTGAGTTGAGCTGCTAGCACTCATCTTAAGATGACTAGTCAAACTAGGAGGCTTCTCTGAAAATGTTTCATTGGCTGCATAATAATTTCCACTTCTTTGCTTGCCCAAAGTGAGATTCGGAAATTGATAAATTCAGAATACTTCTTTACCAACTCCTTCAGTTTGGATTCTTCCAAATACTCCTTTGCTTCAACTCTAAGTTGCACCTTAATCTCTGTCCCCCGTCCCAAAGGCTCATTCAATGTATCCTTCAAAATTGCAAAGGCACCATCAGCCTTAGATACCATCTCAACTACACTGCTATAGGCTACAACTGACTGAGCTGGAACCTGAACTTTATGATAGGTGGTCACTGGCTCACATACTGATTTTAGTGTGATCCCTGGATCCCATACCCTCATTAATTCTTCTTTGGATTTGGGAAATCGCGGGGCATCAACCTGTCTCACCTCTGGCCTTGTATTTTCTACTTTTCTTGGCTTCTCATCATTTAGCTCATTCATTCCCTTAACTTCAGAGAATACAATGAGAGCCAATTTATATAAACTCGTGGCTGAAATATACAGCTCATTCCATATAAGATTGCCTTTTGTGATTGATTCATAAATGCTCCTGAACATATCTGGTACTACACTAGATCGAACAACCTCTGCAATTTCTTCAGTTGACAGCCACATGTCCCTGCAGTATACACACTTCCCATCCTTTGATATTCTAATTGGTTCCCTCTCGAATTCAATGTCAACTGAGCCAACAAAGGCATATGCTACAACCAGCGGAAAACCATCCTTTTCAATTTTATTAGATTGAGTGAGCTCGGCATTCTCTATGCTCACATAAAGTCTCAGATAATGTAAAGAAACACCTCTTGTTGTTTCCATGAGCTGAGAAGGAATTGAAGGGAAGCAAGAACCTATCCTTATTGATGAATTGACATAAGCTTTCGAGCCACTAGAGAAAGAGATCGAGGTAAGAGGAAAACTAGCACCAAAAGAAATTCCAGCAAATGAAAATGCAGAAGCAGCAGAAAAGGCCATTGCCGGAGAAGAAGAAAGCATTGGACCTCTGTACACATCACCACCTCCCTGGATGTTCTGATTGGTACCCACTAAAGGGGTTTGCAAAGCAGTAGCTTCATCACTGTTGCCTTGATCAGCCTCTATCATGTGTACATTACCAGCCTCGTACTGACCTGATACTTGATATAATATACCTGGGTCCCATACTCTATCCAGACTGCAAAAAACTTTAAAATATAAGACATTTGTGGAGGCAAGTTTGAGCAGACTCCTGATTGCCATTAAAGCCTTTTCCTTCTTATGAAGCCTAATATCAATGCTAGAGTTGCTCATTATATCATGTAACATATAATTTCTAATCTCCAGATAGAATAATCCATGTCCATAGCCACTATTTCTGATTAAAGCAGATATGTCATATAATGCCTTAATGACTTCTCCAGTAAAACTGGATCTTGCCATCTCGACCAATATTTTTAACACTCTGAGCTCAAGGATCTGGTTTTGCACAAGTGCATTATTTTGACTAGCCAATGAAAATTCTGTACTAGGTCTGATGAAAGAACGACCTACATCTGTCTTGTACTTACTTGAAGTGTCTACTCGTCCTTCTGTTTGTGGGCTAGCATTTTCAGAATACGAAGTTGATGAAGATTCAGTATTTTGCGCACTTGAGAAGACGGTGCTACTATCTCCTCCGTTGAGGCACGCCGAGCCATTGTCAGAACTGGAAGAGCTCATTACGGGTTCACCACAAGCATTGATCATCAGAAATGATGACTCGTCACCATCCTTCGAGTAGCAATCAGACTTTGCAATAGGAACAAATCCACCGTTGTTACTTTTTTGCTCGTCTTCGTCATTCTCATAATTATTCGAAGTGTCAGCTTTGCTCTCATCTCCAGAAACCTCAATTAAGCATCCAGTTGTATAAGATCTGTTGAATTCAATTTCACCCGATGGCTCATCCACGAGAGCACTTTTTATGATACAATCAGGCTCAGAACTGCTTTTGCTGTCTTTTCTCCTCACTCCTTCGTCAATAACTCGGGTTCCTCCTCCCACATGCATTTCATCAAACACAAAGGCCTCATGCTTAGAAACTACTCCTACAGGCATTTCATCAAACACGTACCTGACAGATTGATACTGCTGCTGCGGTGGGGAGATCTGCGGCGACTGGTGGTACCACGACGACGAGTTTGCGTACGACTGCGATAACGTCGGGTACTGCGGCTGCGGATACTGATACTGCTGTGGCGGCGGAGTTGCGTACAACTGTGGTTGCTGGTTCCTTGTCGACGAGTTTGCGTACGGCTGTAACGACGTCGGGTACTGCTGGTACTGTGGATACTGCACCGAGAACTGCGACATCAACATCTGTGGATAGCCGTAGTAATCCGGAGCGGGTGTTGGTGGCGGAGTCGGGGGCTCCATGGCTGGAGCATAAGATTAAAGATGAGATCCAAAGCCATATTGAGGAGATCCAAAGCCATATTGAGGAGATCCAAAGCCATATCCAGGAGATCCCCAACCATATTGATGAGATTTCTCTGTCGATCCTTGTCGAGAGCTCCATCTGCTCGAGTTTGATGGCTCTGATACCAAATTGTTGGACCCTCGTCCCAACTGACCTAGATTCAGCACAGATCTATTAATATTTGCCATTCTCACTAATATTTTGTAGCTAATTCTATGAATTTTTATTAAATTCTCTTGATCAAGTTTCTCGAGCCTGCTGCCTTCCATTTATTTTACTATTACTGTGTCATTTTTGACCTTTCAGAAATCGAGGGGTTACTGACCCTTCGAATTGTGAAGAGTCGGCCATGTGGTTTCTTTTAGTTGTTCTGGTACTGCATTCGTGTGTACAGGTGGGCCGGGTCAGGGCTCTTTAGTGTGTGTTATATTGGGTTTGTAGAGAAAATAAGAAAGAAGAGCAAAGGCAGTAACAGAGGGTGAACTGATAGTGGTTCTTTATAGGTATGGGCTGAACCAGAGAGGGGCTGAAATTGGGTTAGACAATGGGGTCTTGGGCTGACATTGGGGCAGTTGGGCTGGATGCCATTTTGTTAATAATATTATTGTGGTTGTTAAATGCTATTATGCTTAAGATTGTAAAATTAGCATTCTTATCAATGTTTTAGTAATATTTCCATAAAGTAAATAATTTAGTAAAATTTGTAATCTATATCTATATATAGTTTTGCTCCTAGTAAAATGGTAATTTAGCTAATAGTCATTTTCAAAGAAATAAATTAAGTATTTTTCAAACATTATTTAATTTGCCTATTAAACTAGTATATGTGTTTCCAAGAAATAAAATATTGATTATCTAATTTGTAATAAATATTAGTTAGAATTATTTAGAATATTTAATATCCACATTTTGTAAATAGTAGCTTTCAAGCATTTTTAAATATTACTAAATAAAGGATTTTGTTAAACATAGTTAAAATAATTACTTTTGGTTTAAGCTATAAAATATATATATAATAGTTTCTAAAATATTGCTAGCTAAAATAAATATTTTTTATTAACTAGAATTATAGTGATAGCTAACAAGTTTTGGTTAGAAATGATTTAGTTGACTTTTGTTATTATTCAAAACTTAACAAAATTATACCAAATACCAGGTGATCACATACATCCATGTGTAGGTCCTAAAAATCAAGTTGCACCCATCAACAAAGTCATCAAAATCAAATTATACATCCTTCAAATGAACTGTACAGAAGACAGATTGTGCACCAATTCGATTGCGCAGGCTGAACTGCGCACTCATCCAAGTGCGCATGCTGACGTGGCCTCGTCATCATTACCTGACAGAGAATTAGATCTTCTGACAGCTGACAGCACGGAGAACGAGGAAACTGTTCGTTTATCGTGCAGCACAGCGCTCGAGGACAGCTGTACATGCAGCGCAATCTGCCTGCAGCACAATCCAGCCCAGCGCGGTCCATCCTAGCGCAATCCGAAGCCAGCACAATTCAGGTGGCGCACTCCATCACTACAACTGACAAAGTACACGTGGCCTTCATGCCATCAATGACTCATTACGTGGTAACTGTCTGTACACGATCATGCGTATTTCAATCAAATAATGCCATGTGTCCAATACAGTTGGCCCACGATCAAGTAACTTCCAGCGCAGTCTGACGTCTGCGCGATCCAATGCAGCGCAATTCAACATGCGCAGTCCAGAATAACTAGAAGTTAGTTATTTCCAGAACTCTATGAATAGAGTTTCAAGTCCTTCCTAGAGGGGATCACATACGCATACAGAGATCAGAGATCATTACCAGAGATCAGGAGTTCTTGCCAAAGTGCTGCTGCAATCTTCAGAGGCTACCGTCTTCAAAGTTCACATCGTCCAAGGGATAAAGCGATCGTCTTCAGATCGGATTCCTATAGTTGTACTTTCCCAGAATTCTTGTAATCTTCTTTACAAAGTTTGTTGAAATAAAGATCAACTTTTATTTTTGCAAACAAAATGGCGACTCTGCTGGGGACGACTTTCTCCTCCGACGAGGAAGTGACAACTCAATGTGACGTTGCGTCTATCGGAAAGACGCAGAAGACGTTGGTTATGAAGGTCAACCAGAAGGCCTACGAAGCCATGATCAACTCCAGGACCACCCCTTGCACTGCAACAACTTCTGCCACGAGCAAAGTGCGCCCAGTGTGGGTCCCCAAGACTGCTGTGCGGTCTGTTGATTCTGCCACCAAGACTGCTGTGCAGTCTAAAGTCTCTGCTATTGCACAATCTGCCTCTACTACTCATGCGCAGTCTGCTATTGCCAGTACACAAACCACTTCATTTGCTGCCCTGTCAAAGTGCAAGACTCCTATTCCTTTGGCGCAGTTGGCTGCAACTTTGCCTGCGCAGTCCTTTACTCCAGCAACCAGAGTACAACACAAACACTCTGGTAACAAGACTCCTGCTGCGCAAGTTGCTGTGACTGAGGCCAGAAAGCTTTCTGCCAGAGTTACTCATGCGCAACCTGCCAGTGCGCCATCTACCACACCAGTCCATGCGCAAGCTATGCCTGCGCAATCCAAGAGAGACAGCCCTTTGGCTAATCTCTCCTCTTCTCACAGCAAGAGGAAAAGCTCTGCTCCTCCTCTCAAGCACCCTGTTGCTCCTGCACAATCTACTGGGGGTAGTCTTTTGGCTATTCCTCCTCCTCTCCAGAACAAAGGAAAAGGCCCATTGGTCTTTTCTCAAACTTCTTCGTCCCATGACTTGGAAGACAACAGAGGGAAACGCTCTTTAGCTAACCCTTCTTCACAAAACAAAGGAAAAGGCCCTTTGGTCTTTTCTCAGTCTTCCTCGGTTTTTACCGTAGAAGATCAATCTGAACGTGCTCCGGCACCAGTCAGTACAAGAACCCTTTTTTACAAGGATTCTTCTTCCCTCCTTGCTAAAGGGAAGTGTACTGATCAGAGAGGTATTCTGCCTACTCCGGTAGCAGAGTTCCAAGATCTCCCAACTCTTCAAATCTCCCGTTCAAGACAGGGAAAACTGCTGGTGTCTCAGACAGAAACCCCTGGGTGTGAGTTTGCTGATCTAAGAACTTATCTCAATCGACCAACTTCGGTGAAACGTAAACAGCCAATGCCGAAGACCAACCAACATCAGAAGCAAGCTTCCAGGATCAAAAATCTGGATACCTATGCCAATGAAATGAGCACTTCCCTGTACACTCAGGGGATAAAACATTTGAAGAACCGGAACCATGTTCCGAATATTGTCAAAGAACATGTCCCTCGAACTTCTGTTCGTCCCGTTGCTGTTCCCGATCTCCGAGAACACCTTAAGCATAAACGGGACAACATCTCAACATCTCCAGTGCAACCACTTGGAAACTATTGCAATCACAAAGTGGTCATCAAGTGTTGTTGTCAGACAACAAGACGATCTGTCTTCGATCGTTTGAACTTTTCAAACTCTGAACCTATGTCGAAAGATGACGACGAGATTTTGTACGCTTCTGTCAACATGACTTCCAGAGACACTGGGGGTAGGAAGTGCTCCAAACACGGCAAGCCTCGCAAGCCCAGCCAGCGGTATTTGGATCTACTCCAAGAATCTTCTGAAGGAGTATTTCAACATACCCGATCCCGAAGCCGAGATACAATCGGTCAAAGGAATCTTCAAGATCCTTCCGGTCATCTTCCTCTTTCTCACTCAGGGGATGATTCTTTCTCCGACTATGATGCATACAGCAAAAGTTTGGAACAGACAGTGTCCTCCACTGTACCTAGAGAAGTGACAGCTTATGTTGTCACTGAAAATCCCGATGCTTCCAGTTCAGCAAGTCAAGAACAAAGAATAGCTGCGCTAGAAGACAAGCTGAAGACCATGGCCAAAATGGTCACAAGTATGCATTCCATCATTGTGGCCCAGCACACAGTGCCACCGACCGTACCTCCTGCAAATCCTAAAATCATAGCATCGTCGGTGCCTGTCAATGCAGGACTGGGGGTAGCATCTCTTCAAGTACCTCCTGTACAGGTCCAACCTAAACCCAGTCAATCAGGTGCTGGGGGTAGTGCTTACCACGCTGTTCCTCCCCCTAACACTGTGACTCAACCTGCTCCTTCTACATCTGTGGAAGATGCCAATGAAGCTGTCAAGCTCCTGCACACTCAGTTCGAGGCCTTCAAAGAAAAGGACAATCTGCAGAGGTTGGGCATCAAGCAACCCTACCCAGTTGAATGGAAGTCCCATTCCCTCCAAAGTACAAGATCCCAACCATCTCGCTGTTTGATGGCAGCACTTCTTCCAGTCAGTTCATTAACAATTTTGAGGTAATGACTGTCCAACTTCAACCAAATGACGCTCTTCTTACCAGAGTATTCGTCGGCAGTTTAGCCGACGTAGCATACGATTGGTACAGAAGCTTGCCTGATGGTTGTATCACCTCCTTCTTTGGCCTAAAACAAATCTTCTTGGAACGATTCTATGAGGGGATCAACGACATGACTATGTCAGCCCTCAATAAAATCAAACAAAGGCACAATGAAACTGCTGAGAGTTTTATTGAAAGATTCCGTCGGAAAGCCTTGAAAATGCCTCCTGGAACTCCGGCTGCTGTCACTATAGACACCTGCAAGGCAAATCTTTTGCCTATCATCAGCATGTGGACGGGGTCTACTCAGTTCCAAGACTGGCCATCCTTCATTGTCAACGCTAAAGCAGCTGAAGTTAGCGCTGACAAATTCAAGCAGCTAGGAGTACAAATGTCTAACCCCGACCGGGATGAACATCAAACATCGGGTGGTGGCAATCGCCAGAACAACCGCAAAGGAAAAGAAACTTTGAATATCAACTTGATGAATAAGAACAAAGAATCTCTGGCGGTCAACGTAGCTCCCCCTACATCCACTTCTACTCCTTCAGCACCTCCACCATGAGAACCTCGTCCGAAAGTAGAGTACTCTTTTGACGAGAATGACACAGTGAGCATCTTTGATTGCTTGATCAAAAGCAATAAGCTCCAACTTCCAGATCCCAAGAAGCCTGAAGAAGTTGGTAAAACTGATCATCCCAAATACTGTGTTTATCACTGGTTCATTGGGCATCCCACTCGAGCATGTTATGTGCTCAAAGGCAAAATTCAAGAGTTGGTCAATGCTGGTGTTGTCACTCTGCAACAAGACGAGAAAACTGTTACTGCAAACATGGTTTCGGTTCAATTCGGTGACTTTCCGCCGCAGATGGTACAGCATGGTGTCATTCCTATCCCCAAAGCTACTCTTGAGATCGAGAATCTTCCTCCTCCACGAAGTGAAGGTCTCGTCCCCTTGTCTCTTAACAATGGCGAGATTATGTGGATTCATCCAGATTTAGCCTCGGAGTTCGAACTTCCCTCTTCGTCCAAGAAGAAAGACCGTTCCAAAGACAAGACAAAGATTTGCAATATGGTGTCTTTTGATCCCATAGTTGACGAAAAAATCTTATTGGGCACCAGATCAGGAAAAGCCTATCTAAAGGATTACCCCGAAGCTCAAGAGAATCCTGCTTCTTCTTCTGAGCCTACTCCAGTGCAACCTACTTCCACTGAGGATATTCTTTCTGCTTCTTCACCGGTTGTAGAGTCTACTCCTCCCAAGCCGACGGTATCCGACAAAGGCAAACAGCAAGTCCGCTTCGACAAACCGTTGAAGAAGTCATCTCCTTCCGGACTTGAAAAGCCTTACAACTTTGATATCTTGGCCCAACTAGCCAATACACCGGCCCGGCTGTCCATCTTCGAGCTTTTGCGCCTTTCTAAAGAGACTCGGGAAACTCTAAGCGAGGCTCTCATGCAGGCAGAAACCTGTTTAGCCCTTCTGAAGAAGCCGAAAGCAGAGCCAGTCTCTTGCCTCCATTGTCATAGTGTGTTAGAGTTAATTCCAAACATAACTTTCACACAAGATGACATGCTGATGGAAGACAACAGGCATGACCGTCCTCTCTACTATACAGGATATGTCGACTCGATGAAAGTCGATCGTATTCTGATAGATCCAGGGTTTGCTCTCAGTATCATGCCAAAGACAATGTTGGATGCATTGAAGATCTCAGTGCATAGTCTCTCCTGTACAATCACCACCATCCTCGGGTTCAACCAGGGAAGGAGTGAACCTCTGGGCAAGATTCGCCTAAAAGTCCAAATAGACAATCTTTGCACAAAGGTGACCTTTTATAGCATTGACAACCATGGTTGTTCTTATAATGTTTTGTTGGGAAGACCATTTCTGTACGAGCATAACATTGTCCCTTCGACTCTCCATCAATGTTTCAAATATATTGATGACAATGGAGAGGTACAAAAGGAAGTTGCTGATCTCTATCCTTTCAAAGGTGTCGAAGCATACTGCAACAATGCTCGTATGTACAAGGATGAATTCATGAAGGTTGTCCTGTCTCTGGATACTAAAGAAGTGCAAGAAACAGTGCCCAATGACACCCTCATCATACCTGTCAAAGGGCGTGTTTCTCGTCCTCAGTCTTCTAAGCCACTGGCTATTCACTTGCCAGTCCAGAAGCAACCAACTGATGATCGGGATCAAAGGGAGCTTACCTCTTCTGAGCCACTTGTTATTGACCTACGTCGTAACAAGGAAAAAAGGCAGCTCACCTCTTCTGAGCCACTTGTTATTGATTTATCTCATAACAAGGATAAAAGGGAGCTCACCTCCTCTGAGCCGCTTGTTATCGACCTTCGTCGTAACAAAGCCAATCCACCTCCTCGTTCTTCTTCTCCCCCTCTTGTAATCAATTTGACCAAGCCTGCTAAGGCTAAAGGTCATGCTGTAAATACAAATGTACAAATCAATGAAAAAGTATCTACTTTCCAGTATACTGATGTCATTTATCATGCTAAGTGCTATTTAGATATGTTAGATAGCTTTCAGTCATTTACAATGGGAGTTGTACAATCTCTTCAAACAGAAGTCTTATTTGAACACCCAAAGGATTTATATCGTATTGTTCCCGCTCGTAAAAAAGGCGAGAGTCCAATACTTTTTAGTAAAGGACCGGAACAACAATTCAGCTATACGGATGATAGCAAAAGTAATGATACGGGGCATCTTCAACTCCGTCGTTACAGTCAACAATCAAAAGACATCATCCGAAAGATGGGTTATGACTTCAAGAGTGGCCTCAACTACGATAAGGATAGAAGAACTCCTATCCGTACGACTGTTCCAAAAGGAAAGTCAGAGATGTATTACAGCAGGACTAAAAGAGGTCTCGGATATGCTTCTCCTCCAGTATTATCCCCAGCAGCTTCTGAATCCGATAGCGAAGAGCGCTCTAACTCTTCTGATTCCAGATCATAGGATTCTGACACCAGCATCGGTCAAGTTCATCGATTGACTGTATCTTCTAACATGGTCGCCGTCGAACTTCCAGAAGGCTATGACGAGGATATTGAAGAAAATCCCAAAATAGATCCTTGGGCTCAACGAATGGATACCCAATGGAAACTTTGATTTGAACAAAGGGAACCTCCTACTGAAGATCAATTGTTTCAAATTGATGTAGGAGAGAGCGGGTCACCTCGTCCAATATTCATCAGCAAGAACCTCCCAGAGGCAGATAAACAAGAATTAATTCTTCTGATTAAAGAATACATTGATGTCTTTGCCTGGAGCTATGAAGACATGCCAGGTTTAGATCCCAAAGTTGCTACTCACAAACTGAACATCTTGCCTAATGCAAAATCGGTCAAACAGCAACAACGGCGCTTCAAGCCAGAAATAATGGATGCAATCGATGATGAAGTCAAGAAACTCATCGCTTGTGGCTTTATCCGAGAAGAACAGCATCCTGATTGGGTAGCCAATGTCGTCCCAGTTCTAAAGAAAACCGACAAAGTTTGAGTATGCATCGACTTTAGGGATCTTAATGAAGCATGTCCAAAAGATGAATTTCCTCTTCCTATCACGGACGTCATGATTGAAAATACCTGTAGGTTTGAAAGAATATCTTTCATGGATGGATTCTCCGAATACAATCAGATTCGGATAAATCCTGAAGATGAAAAACATACTTCTTTCCGCACTCCTCGCGGAGTCTACTGCTATACTGTAATGTCATTTGGTCTCAAGAATGCTGGTGCAACATACCAACGAGCCATGAGTACCTTATTTCGAGATCATCTGTACAAGACTGTCGAATGCTACGTTGATGATATCGCTGTCAAAAGTCGTCTAAAGAAAGATCATATCCAAGACTTGAGAACTATCTTCAATCTAATGTGCCAATATCAACTCAAAATGAATCCTACCAAGTCATTCTTGGGTGTCTCTAGTGGCAAATTTCTCGGCTTCGTCATTACCTCTAAGGGTATACACGTGGATCCCGAGAAGATTAAAGCCATTCAAGAGATGCGTCCTCCACGCAACCTAAAAGAGCTACGAGGATTCCAAGGTCGACTTACGTACATCAGGAGGTTCATTTCGAATCTGCCTGGACGCTGTAGACCATTTACACAACTAATGAAGAAAGGTGTATCTTTCGTTTGGACCGAAGAATGTCAACGAGCATTTGACGACATCAAGCGGTATCTCATGAATCCACCAGTCTTGGTGCCACCAATCTCCGACATACCATTCTTAATGTATGTCCGTGCCATGGATCATTCATTGGGTACTTTACTTGCCCAAAAGAACAAAGAAGACCACGAACAAGCCATCTATTATCTTAGTCGTACTATGATTGGTGCTGAACATCGTTATAGTCCGGTCGAAAAAGAGTGCCTAGCTCTTATGTTTGCTGTTCAGAAGACTCGGCATTACATCATTGGTCAAACTATTCATGTCATATCCTGAGTTAATCCTCTTTGGGTACTGATGAAGAAGCCTAGCACACTCAATTCTCGGCTGGCTATATGGGCCATTCTGCTAGCCCAATATGACATAGTATATGTCTCTCAAAAATCTGTCAAAGGTCAAGCACTGGCAGATTTCTTAGCAGCTCATCCTGTTCCAGAGACATCTAAACTCTATGACGAAATTCCAGACAAGACATTGGAATCTAATACAATCTCCAAAGAATTTCCTACTTGGTGCCTATTCTTTGATGGTGCATCCAGGATTGGACCCAATTGTGCCATTGTCGCAGGAGTCAGAGTTGTCCTTGTTTCTCCAGATGGGTCAGCTATTCAAAGAGCCTACTCCATAGATGAGCCTTGCTCCAACAATATGGCAGAGTACAATGCTCTACTCATTGGCCTTCAGTTAGCCAAACAACTGGACGTCGAGTATCTTGAAGTCTATGGTGACTCCAAGCTGGTTGTTAACCAGGTTAGAGGAACTTATGAAGTTCGCCATCAAGATCTAGTGCCTTACTTTGAAGCGGCAGTCAACATGGTTACATCATTTAAAGCCTTCTTCATCGAATATGTACGCCGAGCTTGCAATACTAAAGCCGATGCTTTGGCCAATCTTGTAGCAATTTTAGCCATCCCTATCAAAAGACAGCAGGTGGTGGTTATATCTAATCGGGAATTGTTCTGTGTTGAAAACAATCATAATATTGAGTTCAGTAATCGTACTGAAGTCAATGTTATCAGTGAAGATTGGAGAACTCCTTTCATCGACTTCGTAGTCCATGACATACTTCCTGAAGATTCCAAGGAGGCTACGAGTATTCGTCGGCGGTCTCTGCGATTCTACTACAATCAGACCACCAAGACTCTCTACCGGCGAACTTATGATGGCCTACTCTTGCGCTGTCTTGTTGGTGATGAGGCGAAGCAAGTATTGCGTAAAGCTCACAACGGTGTCTGCAGAGCACATCAACCCGGTCCTAAACTGCAGGATCGCATTCGACGCATGGGTTATTACTGGCCCTCTATGATATCTGATGCCATCGAATATGCGAGAAAATGTCGAGCTTGTCAAATCCATGCAGATTTTATTCATCAACCATCAGAATTTCTTTATCCGACTGCCATTTCATGGCCTTTTGAAGCTTGGGGCATGGACATCATCGGTCCCATCAATCCTCCTTCTTCTAGAGGACATCGGTTCATACTGGCAATAACCGATTACTTCTCTAAATGGGCCGAAGCTATACCATTGGCTGAAGTCAAAACCAGCAGTGTCATCAACTTCGTCAAACATCATGTCATCTATAGATTTGGTGTACCTCGAAAGATCATCCATGACAACGGACCTCAGTTCATCAGCCAAAAGTTCACAAGATTCTGTGATGATCATCGAATTAACAATGTCGCTTCGACAGCTTACAATCCTGCTGCTAATGGCTTAGCTGAAGCTTTTAACAAGACTGTCATCAAGTTCCTCAAGAAGTTTGTATCTACTAACAAACGAAACTGGAGTGAAAAGCTTGGCGAATATCTTTGGGCCTACCGTACTACTGTCCACAATCCCACAGGTTGTACACCCTTCTTTTTGGTGTACGGTTGTGAAGCAGTTCTTCCTCTGGAACTTCAAATCCCGTCCTTAAGGATCGCCATCGCTAATGAGCTCACTACCGAGAACAATGACCTTCTCCGGCTTCAAGAATTAGAAGTGCTTGACGAGAAACGGTTAATGGCTCAACAGCATATTGAGTTATACCAAGCTCGTATCTCGAAGACTTTCAATCGTAAAGTTAAGGTCAGAGCCTTTCAGAAAGGAGAGCTCATTTTAACGGTCAGACGTCCTATGACTATGACTCACTCAAGCAAAGGCAAGTTCGATGCAAAGTGGGAAGGTCCTTACATCGTGAGCAAAGTCTTCTCAAATGGAGCCTATCAACTCACGGAGCTAGACGGTCGAGTTGCAATGATGCCTATCAATGGCAAGTTCCTCAAAAAGTATTATGTATAAATGTGATAGACATTGCTTGTAATTATCAGACAAGTTCATAAATAAAATTCAGTTTTATTTCATCTTGAATGATAGTACATGATATCAAGGAATGTCGCTATCATCCTTCTCAAAATTGGGACGCGGGCTACTACCGTCCTTATCAAAAATATGATCAGCAAAAGAGTCAAGAACATTCTTGCTGGAACCCACCAGAAACTTGCAAGCAGCTATCCTCATGGCTTCTTCTTCTTCAGTCTTTCCTGGTTCAACAAGGAAGTCTAAGATGTCCTTTGGCGGTTTGAGGGCAGATGAACCTTCATCCCCTGCCATCTGCTTTGGTTGAGCCGGTTCAACTGGATGTTCCTTAGCACCTGCTTTCACCTCCGAGGCAAGCTCGGCCTTCTTGGATGCATCTCCAGATGACATTCTTATGTTGAAAAGTGAAAGTGACCATTTTATTTGATTTTCTATTCTACTTATAGACAAAGAATTGTAAGACTATGAAGCGACACATTCATCCGACGGTTCATTCGTTCATCACATTCATCCGACGGTTCACCCGTTCATCACATTCATCCGACGGTTCATTCGTTCATCACACTCATCTAATGGTTCGTCCGTTCATCTGATGGTTCACCTGTTCATTCTATCCCTTTGACGGTTCGCACGTTCATCATAATCATTCATTTGACGGTTCACCCGTTCATCACATTCATCCGACGGTTCGCCCGTTCATCATAATCACTTATCTGACGGTCCATTCGTTTATCTCGATGATTCATTTCGTTTATATCAGCAACTTATCATCTTTGATTAAGTTGTCTATTGAAATAATGATATTCAATAAATTATATTTGCCACGTCCATATTACCTCTGAGCAGATATAATTGAATACGATTATTTTCTAAAATCAAGAAATATATCATGTCCTGCATCTCTGAATATATTTTCTATCGCTATTATTTATATCTGAATAAGATATACAACAAATAATAGGGCTACAAAAAATGTCTTTTTATTGATCAAAGATGAAAGACGTTACAAAGACACATATCATAAAAAAACAAGAAGATACAAAAGATCCTTCTACTCAGCCGGTGGTGTCATCAAATTGGTCATCTGCTGCTTCAAAATTTGTAGTCGTTCTTCACGAGATTCTATCACTCGTTTCCTAGCTACTTCCATCCCAGATTTATCATCGAAGGTTGGCAGGGTTATTAATCTGCGAGTGACTTCAGCTTGAGGAGCAGCAGCATATTCATCTCTTTCTCGAGTCAGAACACCAAGTTGTTGAATTACAGTTTGATGTTGGGTAGCCTCATCTTCCAGAGTTAATTGAGCAAGTCTCAGTTCTTCCTGAAGACGGGCAATTTTCGCTCGTAATTCAGCAACTTTCCTTTCTTTCTCTCCAGCAATAGACGCCACTGTTTCTACTTTGGAGTTGTACTCAGCAGATTTGGCAGTGAAAGTATCCAAGAGAACTTAGAAATTAACTTTCTCAACTGCGGCCTCTTGAGACATCCGTTCAAATTCAGCTTGCACCAGAGGCTCTACCTCTCCCCTTTTTAGCTCTTTGTAGCTCTTAACTGAAGTCTCCAACTCATCTAATATATGATCAAGAAAAGTAGCCAGAGTTTCATCGCCTTGGCTGCGGATGGCATTAATCAAGTAAGAGGTTGGACCTCTAACTGTAGAAAAAGGAGCCTCTTCCTCCTCTATCACCCTATCTATTAAGGGTCCCAAAGAGTTAAAGAAGAAGTTGGTGAAAGAGCTGATGAAAAATTGGTTGGTGGCTAAAGCACCAGGAGTAGCAGCGACTCCTGTTGATGATGAAACAATAGGACGTTCAGCCACTTGGACGGGAGGCTCTTTTAAATAAGGAAACTAAAGTAGAGCTGGTTGCTCCTCCCGGTTGTTCCTCTGCAAAAAAAAAGAAAAAAAAGATAAACTTTATCATTTTGTCTGTCATTTGCAGCTATTGAAAAGATCAAAAGTAAAAGCAGTCTTACCGTGGCTCGGTTCAGTGATGATTCGGTCATCTGCTGGCCCAGATTCCAATCTAGCAGAAGTAGCCTCAGACATTACTGCCTGGCTTCTGCCTGCCTCGGAGCCACCTGACAAATGACGACTGCTGCTAGCTATCGTCGTTACAGGTACTATATCCGTACACACTGGAGGAGCTGGGGAAGATTCGATTTCTGCATGGATCAAAGATAGAGATATCAACTATTAATCTATGAAAAGAAGATTGATAAATTCATTTTATACCTTTGGGATCAACAGTAGGAGTTTCCTTTAGGGCCACTTCCTCATCCGCAGCCTTTTCGGGAGATACCTGCACCTCAACATCCTTTTCAGGATCCAGGGTATTATTAGCAGCTTTGGGAGACACATGGACTTCAATGTCCTCTTCAGGATTCTGTGTATCATCAACAGCCTCTGATGATGTACTCTCCTCACTTTCATTATCCTCAGGAGCTTCTTCGCTGGCAGTTGCAGCGGCATGATCAGTATCATCTTGCAGACCGAAGTCGCAATCATTTAATGCATCAATCATTAGACGATCCTCCTCTTCACGAAGTGTTCCTGGCGTAGCAGGAAGCTGAGTCGTTTCTACCGCCGGTAAAGGAGATCGTAAAGCTTCATCTTCTCTAGGCTGTGCAGCCTCCTCTCTCTGTGCAGCCTCCTCTCTCTGCTCTGGACTAGGCTCAGAGGCAGGAGTAGGAGATGACATAGTAATTACAGCAGCAGCATTCACTACCACCGAAGATAGGCTCACTTTCTTTCTCTTTCTAATAGCCAGCTTCTTTCTATGAAGAGGCCTTTCTGTGCTCTCCACATCTACTACATCAACCGGCTTTTGAATAGAAGTCGGCGTGGTTGCCTCTTCTCGTTGAATTGACTCGGCCATCTGCCGAGATTGTGATCTAGTAGTAACTTTCTCTGGTTGATCTAGGATAAGTTTCTTCTTTACAGCTGGAGAAGAAGGTTCGTCAATCTTTTTTTTCCTCTCTCTGGCCGGAGATTTAACAACTTTCAGAGAAATTCCCAGTGGTTGATTTACTTCCTCAGGGAAGTTTGCTTCCCTGGAAGCTTCCAATAGATCGTCTACCGGTTCATGTTGTTCATCATTTGTTGGAGCTAGTATAGCAGTGGCTCCTTTCTTCAGACGCGTCACCGTCGCGAAGCTGTCCACCAGACTGAAATTCTCGGAAAAAGTATTTGCAGCTGTATAAAACAGTGAATATGTATATAACATTCTTGGGCCATTATCATTTTTGTTTGGCATCGAGAACAATGTCCTAGTGTCTCGAGTGTTGTAGTAGGCCCATGCTCTGGCACCATCAATCAGGTACCCCTTTCCTTGTAGGCAAGTTATAGCGTTGCCTACATGGAACTGGTCGTAGCCAAATTGACGAACGAAGCGACTCGGCAGATATGGTTCCAGATAGCACTCCTCTTCAAATCTGTACACCAAATGCGATGGTCTGATCGCCTTCAGCCAGTCAAAAGCTGCTCGACCTAGCGGTTGCCTCCCAAGGTCAACCATATTTGTTGCCATGAATTCATAACCAGCTGGAGGGGCAAAGCAATAAAAATTCCATCCCTTGCCAAGGTTCAGGGCACGTCTGCAGTCCTTCAGACTAATGTACACCCACTTGCTCCAGGAGAATCTCCGAAGAAAGCTACCACCGACTGCTCCCATGTCGGGGTTCATCAAAGACAGATGGTGCAGAAGCAACCATCCGAATAGATAGATGTGAGGCAACTCCAATCGAAGGAAGTTCCCCTTCTCACCCTTCCACTTGATCATGGAGTCAACATACAGACGAAGACCTGCATTTATTCTACAGGTCATCGCTGAAAGCAAATCCATCCGGTAGCCGAAGACTAATCGGACGGCAGCAAAAAGAACGCCGCGGTGGAAGCGGTCCACGGCGCTTGCTCCGGGCACGACGAATCGATGGAGCCAGTATGTCAAGAATCCTGCCAGCTGGGCTTCTCTAGACATGGACCTGTAGCCCATTCTTATAAAGCTTTCAATAAAGTCTTCGGTCTTGAGCGGAGGGTATTAGTGTTCATCATTAACTCTGATATCCATTCTCTTATTCTCTTCCATCAGTTTTATTACTTCACTGTGGCTGAGAGATTGGAAGAAAGTTGGGTTGCATGAGTCATGATCCTTGGTCTTTTTCTCAATGATATGGTTAAGAAAAAGATACGACAACCATTTCGATGAATAACAGGTGCCGGAAGAGCCGCTTTTATAGTACAGGGAGCATATGTTGTAATGGCACAGTAGTTCGTCGAAGACAGCTGCCATTTCTGCATTTTCTCGACGTAGTCTATCTAACTCGTCATTTGTGGGAACATACTCCTCAAAAGGGAAGTCTTCCGTTGGTAGGCATGAGATGTACTTCATCTCATGGAGGGCCAATCCCATCTCCCCGCAGGGCGTCATGAACGTCCCTGTCCTATAATTATACCTCTCTGCCAAAACCAAAAACAGATGAGGGTTCGGGTGGAAGCCATACACGGTAGCATATACCGCATTATAAAGCTCGATCTCTTTAAGTTTGTCTTCAAACTGAGCCAATACCCAGTTAGCTATGCATTTCCATCTCCTGTTCTCCGGGTTCACCAGACCGGTCAGCCGAATATCCTGATCCGGGTATCTGCCCTCCGCCTTTGCATACTCATTAGCAAAAATTGGTGTCCTCACCGGCAGCAACAAAGACGAGTTCTCTGGAGGGATACAGCCTGGCTTCAACCCTCTGAGTAAAGTGCTGTGTCGCTTAGAAGAGCTATAGAACATGTCTCTATTGTTTGGGCCTTTCTTGACACAGATCTTTCCTATCCTTGCATGTTGAAGGGGAGTAATGTCCTAGTCCATCCTCATGGGATGGCTTGCATGAGCATATCGTGCTAGAGGGAGGCATCTAGCAATGTCCGGTAACAGGATCAGTTTCTCCTTCCTTTGGAAAGTTCTCTTCTCAACACGGGGCCTTGGCTGAGAACTCTTGTCGATGGCTTCGTCGAATAAGAACATGGGTTTCTTGTGGGTGATGGCGTCAGCAGACTGCAAGGGCTGTCCATTCATCAAACTTAACAAAGTCTCATTATCCTGAGCTATCAAGATAGCCTGGCGAGAGGATGGCAGAGCATATTGTGGAAAGAGCACATGGGATAAGTCTTCTTTAAATTTCGGCTCAGCAAGGGGCCCTGCAAATATTTCATACTCAGGATCCTCTCTGATGTCAACTGCATCAAACAGAAAAAACAGAATTCAGTACAAGTAAAATCAAAGATTCTGTCATCAGATTGCGCAAACATCAGATTGCGCAACCATCAGATTGTGCAACAATAGCTTCTATGCGCAAACTATCCAGTGGCGCCAACTCATCTACTTGCGCAAGCCATTAGATTACGCTGAATAACTTGCGCAAAGTATCAGTTTGCGCTGGATAGCCTTGCGCAAATCAGCAGACTGCGCTGACTTTTGCTAGCGCGTTCTAACCGATTGCACAAGAAAATAGTCTTCATAAAAATGAAGATTATTGGTTTTGTGCAACCGAAACCCTAAACAGGGCGGCGCAACGTAACCAAATCTCTAAAAAGAGATTGGTTTGAAGGTGCAGCAATGACGAAGAACCCTAAAAAGGGTTTTCGATCGGGTGTCTACCTTGCAGTGCTGGATGGGCAACTTCATGTCGAGAAGGATGCGATGCAGCACGAGCCGAGGACTCGGCGGGGGCCTTCCCTTTCTCGACGGCGGAGCGCTTTGGAGCCATGAAGATCGACGGAAAGAAGAAGAATCGGGAAAGCTCAGGAAGTTTTCTCTTTTGAAAGTTCGAAAGCAAGTAAAGAATGGCAGAGAGAGAATGGAGAACTATTTATAGTTTTTGAGAAATGAACAGACTCCTCAGATTGTGCCGGATATACAGGAGCTAATTCCTCCGATTGTGCAGACAGGTCATCATATGCGCAACTTGATTTTCAAATCAAAATTCAAAATATTTCGAAGCTTTGACTATTTTCAAACTTCGAAAACTTTAAAGGGGGTCTTGTAGGTCCTAAAAATTAAGTTGCACCCATCAACAAAGTCATCAAAATCAAATTATACATCCTTCAAATGAACTGCACAGAAGACAGATTGCGCACCAATTCGATTACGCAGGCTGAACTGCGCACTCATCCAAGTACGTATGCTGACGTGGCCTCGTCATCATTACCTGACAGAGAATCAGATCTTCTGACAACTGACAGCACGAAGAACGAGAAAACTGTTCGTTTATCGTGCAGCACAGCGCTCGAGGACAGCTGTACATGCAGCACAATCTGCCTGCAGCGCAATCCAGCCCAGCGCGGTCCATCCTAGCGCAATCCGAAGCTAGCGCAATTCAGGTGGCGCACTCCATCACTACAACTGACAAAGTACACGTGGCCTTCATGCCATCAATGACTCATTACGTGGTAACTGTTTATACACGATCATGCGCATTTCAATCAAATAATGCCATGTGTCCAATACAGTTGGCCCACGATCAAGTAACTGCCAGCGCAGTCTGACGTCTGTGCGATCCAATGCAGCACAATTCAACTTACACAGTCCAGAATAACTAAAAGTTAGTTATTTCCAGAACTCTATAAATAGAGTTTCAAGTCCTTCCTAGAGGGGATCACATACGTATACAGAGATCAGATATCATTACCAGAGATCAGGAGTTCTTGCCAAAGTGCTGCTGCAATCTTCAGAGGCTACCGTCTTCAAAGTTCACATCGTCCAAAGAATAAAGCGATCGTCTTCAGATCGGATTCCTATAGTTGTACTTTCCCAGAATTCTTGTAATCTTCTTTACAAAGTTTGTTGAAATAAAGATCAACTTTTGTTTTTGCAAACACTATGCAGTACTAATCCAGTGCTTCCAAAGCAAGGCAAGTACACTGACTCGAACTTTTACTTTGTTTGTCTTACATTCATGTGCCATGTTCTCATATTAGACACGTGACACACACGATTGCATCGTCCTTATTCGTCATTGCATTGTGAGTCATTGTTATTGCGGGGATTGTGGAAAATATTAACTTTTGTGTGACCACACCCAACATAGGTATTATGGATAGCCTAATCGTACACCTCAAGTACGATTAAGCCGCACCTTGTAGAATTGATTGATTGTGGATTGTGGTCCTTAGCCGGTCACACATTAGGTTAATATTTCAAAAAGGTCACACTTGCATTGATTGTCATGTTCATCGTATTGTTCATTGATTTTTGTGTTCTTTGTCTTTGCATATTGATTGTCGTGTCCATTGTCTTCAGTTTTGTATTTCACTTCTGGTACCATAGTTTCATTTTCAGTTCTCGTACTCTAGTTTCACCTTGTACTCTGTAGTTCAGATTACATTGTATATTGTTCTTGTCGGGGTTGTACTTTGCTTTTTTCTGACATGATACGTTGCAGTTGAGCTTGAGGCCACATGGAGCACGGTGATATCATTAGATATTACAGGAATTATTTATTTGTTTTTCTGGAGATTGTATTTTGGATTTCATCATTGAATATTTTTATTTTACCGGATTTGTCTCCGGATAACATTTATAAATTGATTGATGGATATTGGTGATCTTTCTGGGACGTTTATAGATTCTGTGATTGTTTACATTATATTGTGATTTGGAGTTTTCTTTAGTATTGTACTGCTTACTTCGTCATGTCCATCGACGAAGGCTGGGCGTGTCCGACTCGTGTCCGATTATTCGGGAGCGGGTCGTAACAGCTTTACAACTTGTAGCCAAGCCTGTGCCAGTTTTGGTTCAATCTAGAAAATTGGTCGAGTTGTACAGAAGGCTTGAAAATATCCCAATTTTCATACTGTTCCAGAAGTCGACAAGTCCTTCGGATAAAGGCTTACAAGTTGAAGTAGTGCTCTTCGGATAAAAAAACACGTGTTGTAAGGAGCTGCAAATACTTCGGATTCGAAGCTTGTGTTTTACGAGATAGTGGATTCAACATTGAGCTAGAGTACTCGAGACTGAACTAGTCCTCTCAAAGGAAAACCAGTATAAACCTTGGTGTTTGTGTTTGCTTCTCTGAACTTATTTATATTACACATTTATTTAAATATTGCCTACTTCATATTAGAATGTTATTGCCTTAAATATTTTTAGAAGTGCTTTTTATTCTGCTGCACACACGCACTCTATTCACCCCCCTCTAGAGGTGCTCAACGGTCCTATATTGGTATCAGAGCATGTTATATTCAAATATAACACTCTAGAGAGAATACATATGGCAGCCTTGAAATCTATATTCAACGGTGAAGGACAGTCCACAATAGCCCACTATTTGATGGAACAAACTATACCTACTGAAAAACACGAATGAGTTTCTTTCTGAAATCTTTTGACTTTAATCTCTGGTCTATAGTCATAGATGACTACAAAAAATCACCTAGAATAGTGATTCATGGTAATCTTGTAGACAAGCCACATGATAGATACACGAATCTAGAAAAGACACAAGCCGACCTTGACGCAAGAGCGATAAATGCACTATTTTTGTGCCTTTGACAAGATTGAGTTTAATAGAGTATCTATATATGTCACATCACATGACATTTGAAAACTTTTTGAGATAACTCATGAAGGTACTTTACATGTGAATGAATCCAAAATAAGTAGATTGACACAAGAGTATGCGACTTTCAAGATGAAGCCAAATGAATCAATCACTTAGATATTTACACGTTTTCTTAATATTACTGATCCTTTATTATCTCTTGGCAATGATGACTCAGATCACGAAAAGATTCGCAAAGTGCTCAGGGGACTAACAAAAAACTGCAACCCAAAAGCTACTGCGATCATAAAAGGAAACGATCTCACCACAATGTCACTGGAGACACTCATGGGCAAACTAATAACTCATGAGCTAGACTTACAAGACTTGGAAGAATCTACTCTAAAAGAAAAGTCTATCGCCTTTAAAGTTCATGCTAAAAGAGTCTCAAGCGAAAACACGGATGATGAAGTTTCAGATGGTGAGGAACAAGCTCTTCTTGTAAAGAACTTTAAGAAATTCTTGAGGTTTGAGAAATCAAACCGAAAGAAGAAAGATTATCAAGAAAGCAATAAAGAAGAGACTATCTTTTATGGTTGTAAGAAGACTGTACACATCAAGAAAGACTGTCCAATGACAAAGAAGACGAGTCGATATAAACGATCAAGCAGAAAGTCTTTACCACAGAATGCTAATACCAACATCTGGCATGAAAGTGAAACCAATTAATCAGAGGAAGAAGACAGACCCAGCAGCTCTGTAAATGTTTGGTTGATGGCATTTGATCAGGTAACAACCAATCCTCTGTATGATGAATTTACATCTAATGAACTTTCTGATGCTTTTAGCGACTTGTTAGATGAACAGAAGAAAAGCTTGGACAAATATATGCAGTCTCGAAAAGAGATCAAAGTTTATACTACTGAAGTTGAAAGGTTGTCATCCCTATTGAAGGATATACGGGACACACCTTCCACCAGTAACACGAATAAAGAAATATCAACTCTGAAACTTATCTTGCATGATGCTCACAAAACTATTGAGAAAATAGATCATGACTATGACAAGCTGAACGAGTTATATAAGTTAGAGAAGAAGTATAGCATTGTTGCACAGAAGATTGATGTTATATCTATTAAGTATGATGAGGCATGTGCTTTCTTTAAAAGTTAGAGTTAATATTGGGAAAACAGGTTATACCTACTATTCAGCCAAAGATATGTCATATGACACAATATACACATAACATGACACGATCAAAGAAAGCACGTAAGCATAATGTTTCACCTGATAATACTTTGTTGGCAAGTATCCAAGGAAGACACACAAGCATCATGTCTATAACATGACACCAAGCACTAGCTCCCAAATTTTCTGTACATATTGTGATTCACATGGACACATCTCTAAGTTTTGCAGAGTTAGAAAGCTAGTTAACATGAATGTACATGCCTAAATGCCTAAGACTAACATTTTCGGATCCTTAAAGAGATAGGTACCAAAGGTCACATCTACTCATTTTGTTGGTGGGCCAACCCTCTCATGCTAAAAGTAAATGGATCCTTGATAGCGAATGTTCGCGACACATAACTGGTGATAAATCTTTGTTTTCTACGCTATTGATGAAGAAAGAATGATGTCTCCTTCGAAAATAATCTGAGAGGTTACATAATAGGTAACGATATTTTTGGTATGCCTCATTACCCAGTCATTAAAGTCATTTGTCTAGTCACAGAGTTAAAACATAACCTAGTAAGTATAAGTCATATTGCTGATAATGGTTATGGCATTAACTTCGTGAAAGACAAATGCTCTATATATGACATGACTATTGGGAATTTACTTTATGAAGGAATAAGGGAGGAGAATATATATGTTTTCTATCTATTAGATAGTACTAACAATGCAGGCAAGTGCCTTATAGCTAACAAAGATGAAAGCTAGCTATGACACATGAGACTAGGACATGCAAATATGGATACCATATTAAGACAAACAACGAAGAAATTGGTAAAATGATTACCTGAAATTTCATTCAAGAAAGACATGGTATGTTCTGATTGCGAGAAAAACAAAGCAACTAGGCCATCATTTAAATCCATAAACGTTGAAAGTACTTCAAGACCCTTGCAACTATTACATATGGATTTGTTTGGACCAAGTAGAGTCGCCAGTCTTGGTGAAAAACTCTACGCTTTTGTTATCATTAATGATTTTTCTCGTTACACTTGGGTTTTCTTTTTATCAAATAAAAATGACGCGATTAGAATTTTTTGTAAAAAGGTTCAAAACAAAAAGGGCTTCATGATAATCGCATCCGAAGTGATCATGGAGGCGAATTCGAAAATTCTGATTTTGTGATTTGAATGGTTATTTTCATGAGTTTTTCTGTCCTAGAACTCCCTAACAAAATGGTGTTGTGGAGCGGAAGAATAGAACTCTCAGCGAAATGGCTAGAGTTATGCTTAACCAGTATAATCTTCCGAAATATTTTTGGGCTGAAACTGTAAGTATAGCTTGTCATATTTTAAATAGGATTCTAATTCGACCTATATCGAAAAAGACTATATGTGAAATGTGGTTTAATCGTATTCCTAATATTTTATATTTTAAAGTTTTTGGATGTCGTTGTTTTATTTTGAATACCAAGGATAACTTAGGAAAGTTCGACTCTAAGGTAGATGAAGAAATATTCCTTGGGTATGCTGCCAAAAGTAAAGACTATAAGATTTTCAATAAAAGGACATTTGTTGTTAAATAATCGATTAATGTCACTTTTGATGAATTTAACAATCAATTGCCAAGTGACAGTGATGACGAGGACTCAGGAAAAACGTCCAGTAAAGCACCTGAAGATACTGACACGGGAACAAGTTATCTGGAGAGTTTGTCAAAGAAGATGAGGTTCATGTCAGACCATCCAAAAACTTTGATCATAGGTAATGTATTAAAAGGTGTAAGTACTCGGTCATCTGCTAAGAATGTAGCTATAAATGTTGCATTTATTTCACAATAGAACCTAAGTCAGTAGCAAATGCATTTGATGATGAATTTTGAATTTATGCCCTACAAGAGGAATTAAACCAATTTAAGAGAAATCAAGTTTGTGAACTTGTTCCTAAGCCTACTGGTCACTCTGTAATTGGTACCAAATGGGTATTCTAAAACAAACTAAGTGAGGCTGGACAAGTCGTTTGCAACAAAATACGTTTAGTTGCTCAGAGTTATAATCAAGAAGAAGGAATTGTTTATGATGAGACCCATGCTCCTATTGCTAGACTAGAATCCATTCGTATGCTTTGTGCATATGCATGTTTTCATGATTTTAAATTGTTTCAAATGGATGTTAAAAGTGCTTTTTTGAATGACTTTATAAAAGAAGAAACTTTTGTAAAACAACCTCCTGGTTTTGAAGATTTTAAATTTCCTAATCACGTTTTCAAGTTAAGAAATGCACTGTATGAACTCAAACAAGCACCTAGAGCTTGGTATGATCGTCTACTGGAAAATGATTTTTCTAAAGGGAAAGTAGACTACTTTATTTATCAAATCCCTTAATGATGATATTTTATTAGTACAAATATATGGATGATATTATTTTTGGTTCAACTAATGAGGTACTCAATCAAGAGTTTGCTAAGTGTATGCAGAATGAGTTTGAGATAAACATGATGAGAGAGCTCAACTACTTTTTCGGACTGCAAATCAGACAAACTTTACAAGGGACCTTCATCAATCAAGCAAAATATACGAAAGAATTGTTAAAGAAGTTCGACTCGACAATACAAAGCCTACCGGGACTCCAATGGCCACCTCAACCAAACTTGACATTGATGAAAGTGGCAAACCTGTCGACCAATGTAAGTATCGATATATGATTGGTAGTTTACTGTACTTAACTGCTAGTCGTCCTGATATAATGTTCAGTGTTTGCATATGTGCTAGATATCAAGTCAATCCTAAGGAATCACACTTATGCGTAGTAAGCGTATCTTTAGATACCTTAAAGGAACTTATGTCGTCGGCTTTTGGTATCCCAAAACTAAATCATTTGACAAACGGCTATTCTGATACAGAATTTTCGGATGAAAAGTAGACTGTAAAGTACTAGCGGTACGTGTTATTTTTTAGGAAAAGCTTTAGTCGCTTGGTTTAGCAAAAATAAAATTCTGTCGCATTATCAACGATTGAAGCTGAGTATATCATTACCGACCGTTGTTGTGCTCAAATTTTGTAGATAAAGCAAACTTTAGAAGACTGTAATTTGTATTTTCATAATATTCTTATTTTCTGTGACAACACTAGCACGATTAATTTGACTAAGAACCCGGTATGTCATTCACGCACTAAGCATATAGAAATATGTCATTATTTTTTTTCGTGATCATCAACAACACAGATAATTGTCTAGAATTTATTAACACAGATCATCAACTAGCAAATATTTTTGCAAAGCTATTAGCCGAGGACCGCTTCAATTTTATTCGTCGTGAGTTAGGTATTCTTGATATTGTCTTGGAAGCATAATGATTTATTTTCGGTAAATGACTTAGTATTATTAATTCAACAAATTTATTAAATCATAATTATTTTGGGTACAAGCCGAAAGTGCCCTTTTGTCACACAGGCGTAAATAACCTGAAGTGAGACGGTGTCAAGTGTCTTCGGACTACTGCTAGCTGGGATCCGGCTCCTACAGCTAACCCAAGATAGTTGAAATTTATTAAAAGTTTATGAATTTTATCTCATTCATTTTAAGTACATAAGTCAACGTATGTTGATCTAGATACAAAGAAACCGAACTCAGACCGAACTCTGTCCGAAATAGATCCCTGTGTACCAGATTTAACCCGAGAGCAGGCCCCGCTTTTTATTTCTGCCTTCTCCTCCATAAAACCCTACTTCCAGCCGAACACAGCCGCCCTCTCTTTATCCTCTACCTCCAAAACCCCTTCAAAAAGCATATTTTTTCAAACCCTAACCCTAGAACTCATCTATCTTAGGGTTTTCTATTCCAAAATCAAGATTTTGTGCTTATTTTGGGAATTCTCTTCCATCTGTGAGGTATATCTTTCTCTTTTTCTCTCTAATTTTTTTTGGCTCCAAAATTGGGGAAGAAGAAAAGGAAAGTAGATGAAGCTTCATCTTCTAATCCATCTCTGGATCCTTTTGAATCATTATTTAGTCCTCCTGATGATGATGACTTCAATAGTTCATTGTTTAGAAGCTTAGAGGTTTCAAATTCTTGGTTTGATGATTTCCAGAAGCGAAATATTTGTCTGGGCAATATTATTAGTTTTACTATTTTTTTGAATTATTTAGCTACTCTTACTGCTATAGGAATTCATGATCTGGTTCAAATTGCTAATCCGGCTTATTCGAATGCCATAGGAATGTTTTATTGCAATTTACAACACTTTCATAGTACGATCTACTCATCTATCTACGGTATCGATATTGAGTTTGATGATGACGACCTAAGTGAGATGCTCCAGATTCGTAATGCTAGAAATGCTTTTGCCGACATCACCAAAGTCAATTTCGGTAACGACATAACTCTAGAATCCTTTAAAGATGCCATGTGTGATCCATTTCCTAGACCTCCATGACGTTTGATGTCCAAGTATCTGAACCAACACTTTTATGAGTTGCATCGCATTATCTTTTTATCTATTTTGTCTAAGACCGGATCCACTGACGAGATCACGTATTTAGAGATATCAGCTCTCTACCATATTTACTCATATTCACTGCTATTCCTTTTAGTCTCCCAAAGACAATGATTTTAGTTATGGTAAACTGTCGCAAGAAAGGGCGCAACCTACTATATGCTATGTATCTACCGATTATCTTTCGTAGGTTTGACATTCCTTTGGACTCATGTCCTTTTGACGACATATCATCCTGCCTCCTTCGAGCCCATAGGACCCGACCTTCTCATTTGCTCCACATCCTGATGATTCCGATGATGAAAATGTCTAACATTATGTTCATGCACCACCTTCTCCTCCTGATGCTGAGGCCCCAGCCTCACTTGATGAGATTCGCACTATGATGCATGAGTGTTTTTGTCTTGAGGATGAGCATCACAGTGCTGATCTAGAGCATCACCGCCAGACAGATTTCAGGACCACTCTCCAGGCCCAGGTTCTTGGAAACTCTATTGCTGACATGCAATGGAGTTTGGCACATGCACCTGGTGGCCGTATTCTCCATCTCCATTACCCTCAGTTTTTCGAATCCAGATTTAAGAATCCAGATGCTCAACACTATTTCATTCCTAGATCTGCCTATTATGATCCTAACCGGTTAGTCGAGACTGATGAAGATACTTCTTGAGGATTGTTGTTAGCATTTTTGGACTTTTGATTTACTGCTGGTTGATGACACTATTTAGTGACACTTTAGTTTGGTGATGTTATCTTTTAGATATGCATTTCTTTTATTTTGCACTTTAATTATGTATCAGACTGGTTATGGTGTGTTTTTGTTTAAAAACTCATTATCGTTAGTAGTATTCTGTTTTTTGTCATGTATTCTGCTACTTGCTACATGTTCTAGTTGTTATCTCCTTATTTGTGGTTCATTTCACTCTTTTTGTTGTTTGTGTTCTTTGTTTGTGGGGGAGCTTACATTTTGCTCAATGACAAAGAAAGAGAAAGTACCATTATCAAGGAAGGTAAATTTTTTTGATATTATTTGGTATATCAACTTAAGTTTGTCAATTATCAAAATGGAAAAGATTATTGGCCCATTGGTCTAGTCGCACCTGATTTTGGTAACCGACAAAAACTACCATTCAATATACACAAATAATATACATGTACGGTACTACTGCTGAACGACTACTACCATGTTGCTACATTCAATCAGTCTTTGCAATGATAACCGCGTCGCTGATGAAGGCATTTTTTTCTATGTTATTATGTATTTTTCAATCTATTGAGTCTAGAAAAATATACGTTCGAACGAGATTGGTACCTGGCTCAGCTACAAGTAGACTTACAAAATAGCCTACCCAATCTACCCTTTGACCAATCCACAAAATCCAGCCCATAATTAAAAATGCTCAAAACCCAAGCCCATTTTTCATGAACACTTTCTGGAAGCAGGACAATCGAACTCGGACCGAGTTCTGCCTGAACTCGGCCCCCCCTAATCCAGTTCCTGAGGGATCAGGTCATCCTGAAGAACAAGCTCCAAACGTTCGAATTTTTGAATGTTGGACTACCGAACTCTGCCCGAGTTCTATCCAAAAAAACACTATAAATAGAGAAAAATTCTTCATTCTATTCACTTAATCACCTCTTCTCTTCTCTATCCATTCAAGTGTTTTCAAAGAGCTTTTTACTTTCAAATAAGAACTTTACAACTTCTAGCCAAGCCGGTGCCAGTTTCGGCTCAATCTAGAAGTTTGGTCGAGTTGTACAAAAGACTTGAAAACATTCCAGTTTTTATATTGTTCAAGAAGTCGACAAGTCCTTCGAATAAAATGCTTGCAAGTTGAAGTAGTGCTCTTCGGATAAAAATCACGTATTGTAAGGAGCTGCAAGCGCTTCGGACTGAAAGCTTGTGTTTCACGAGATAGTAAATTCAACATTGAGCTAGAGTACTCGAGACTGGACTAGTCCTCTCAGAGGAAAACCAGTATAAACCTTGGTGTTTGCGTTTGCTTCTCTGAACTTATTTACATTACACATTTATTTAAATACTGCGTACTTCATATTAGATGTTACTGCCATAAATATTTTTAGAGATAATTTTTTTCGCTGCACATATGCACTCTATTCACTCTTCCTCTAGAGGTGCTCAACGGTCCTATACAGAACAGTCTCTTAGACCCATTTACGCGTAGGGGTTCCTACTCCGTAAATGTCGATCTACTGAAAGAAGTTTACCTTCTAGGCGTACGGGTGCCTTGCGTACAAAAGCTTCGCCTAAAGAAGAGTCATATAGAACCGTCTCTTCAAAAGTCTCATTTAATGCAAACGTCACACGCATTGAAGAATGAACTCTGAGAACTGACAAAAATCATTCGTATTCCACAAAACGTGCGTCAAAGAATGCCGTCGAAATCGAGCTTACACTCAAGGGCGGAGCCAGAAATTTTTTTTAGGGAGGGCTAAGCAATCAATAAAAACAAAAACAAAAACAAAAAACAAAAACAAAAAGCTACTACCATAGGATTCGAACCAAAAACCAACGCTATCAAAGCCATTTAACTTAACCACCTGAGCTACAACTTTCACATGATATATATTGCTAGCTACTGCTAATTATTTAAGCCCGGGCTACAGCCCGGGGTAGCCCACCTTACGTTCCGCCCCTGCTTACACTCAAGTGCTACTTTCCTTTTCTCTTTGCATTAATGACATAACAGACAAAGCATGGCGTACGCACTCTGTATTTATGCTGAACTGACCAGGCATGGCGCTACACACTCCGCATTATTGATAGAATTTACCGATTGTGACACTTTGCACTCTGTATTAATGTCAGAATTGACGGACTGCTACATACGCACTTCACATTAATGACAGAGCTAATAAGGCATGGTGTTATGCTCTTCGAGGACAGCATGCAGTGATCGATGCATGTGTTTTAAATGCTCATCATAATAATGCAGACGTCAGCGTAAGAGCATCTCCAACCCTATTATCTTGTTATGTGTTGTAATTTTTATGTAGCATGAGACAATGTCTTCCATAGGTGGCAATATTATATTCAATAAGACAATGAGGTAAAAAAGTATTCTCCAAAGCAAAGTATTGAGAAGGCAATAAAAAGTACTTTTTTCAACTTTCAATACAACTACTCTTCCTTTTTTATAAATATTTTTATTCATAATTGATGATGTGGAGGTAAAATCATTGTCATGTGTATTGTCTAGAACTAGACAACCAACTTCATAATGTCTTTGCCCAGTGATGGCGTAATCTTACGTGTAGCAATGATTCTATACGTAAAAAAGGTAAAATCAATGTATTTTATCTTGTTTCTTACACAACAGTTGAAATGGCTATAATAACCCTGGATTGGTACTTCCTCAGAGATGGAAAGCTTCAAATCTTGAGCAAAAAGTCTACTTGCTGCCAATTTCTCTTCTCCATAGCGTTGTGAGCTTGAGGCTTGGCGAGTTCCTCTTCTCCACATTGTTGGAGCTCGTTGGAGCTCGAAGTTCCTCTTCTCTACATTTTGGAGCTCGAGGTCTCCCTTCTCCACAGTATTGGAGTTCGAAACTTATCAAGTGATTCTTCCCATCGCCGTGCCGAACGGTCAACGGAGTAAAGCGATCATTCTCCCCGGAATCTTTTTGTACCTCGAGTTTTTTTGTTGTAATCACAATAGTCTTTGTGGTTGGGAATTCTTTGTACATTAAAGGTTTTTTACAGAAGGAATAAACCAATTTCTTTGACGAAAATAATTATCTTGCACATAGATGTAATTATTGACTTTTGTATCCATGATTTTCAATGCTATCGGTTTGATTTTGTTTACCTTGGTTGCGATACTATATGAGTTTCATATTCGGATTTTGTATCTTCGGTTCGAGTTGAATGTGTCTTTCTTTTTCTTGTCTATGGTTGTGTTTAGATGCATTTAGACATGTTTTGTGAACTTTTCGTTTAGTATCACAAACATATGATGTTCCACTTGCACTAGTTAGACCATCGGGACACAATATCTCGTCTCGCTTAGGGCACGTTATGCCGTTTGTGAGTTGACATGCGATTGTACAATGACTTATGCTAGTGACTTGACTTGATTATATTTATACTGTATCGCAGGTACCATACTCTGGTATCATGCTCTCGCTTGCTCATCTATATGTTCCTGACATGGCTACCTAACTGTTGGAGTGGGTGGGATTTCCAACCTATGTGGAGAAGATCCCGGAGTGCGACGAGCGCCGTCCAATGTCGGAGAAGCTCGGGAGTAGTTGTTACTGCTGCTGCTGCCCCAAAGGGGGTTCTGGACCAAGTCTGCCGAGTTCGGGCCGAACTCGATCCCAGACCGAGTTCTGGCCGAACTCGGTCTGGCCGTTCCAGGGTTTGGCCATCCAGTGCTGGTTGCCCCACACAGAGTTCTGGCCGAACTCTGTGTGTCGGGGGGCTGAAGCGGATTTCAGGATGTGTTTTCATCATTGGATCTAATCCAACGGTCCAGGTTGGTTACGGGATTAGGGAGATATATTGAGTTTTCTCAACCCTAATTTATTATCGCATTATCGCATTGGACAACACAAGTTTGAGAGAGAAGGAGGCAAGAGTGCCATTGCAACTTCGGAGAAAAAGACGGAGGATCGAAGGTCGTTTTCAAAGGAGATCATGTTTCGGGTAATCTCTACTCGTCGTTCTCGTCCTTCGCAGCCTTGTGATCATTGTTCTTGTCTCTGAGTGTTGTGGGGATCCGATTTGGATCGGAAGGAGTTTGTAGAGGGTGTAATTCTTCTATTCCATTAGTGGAGGCTTCTCAGGGTTGGACTCCGATTGTCCCGTGGTTTTTCCCGCAAGGGTTTCCACGTCAAAAATTCTCTGTGTCTGCGTGGTTGTTTTTGTGTGTTTGTTTTTGGGTTCGTGCGTTGTTTGCTCGGTCCTCTCGCAGGTACTCTCCGGTTTGGGGAAAGGTTTCCTCGCTTCTTTCCCAACAGAGTGGTATCAGAGCATAGGTTTTGTTCTGGCTGATACTAACAGAGTGGTATCAGAGCTTTGGGTTCAAAGGGTGTCAGGAGTTGACAGAGGAACCAGAGAGGAGAGATGGACGCGAAGCCGGTGCGCATGGTGAACCTTAATGGCACAAACTATCATTATTGGCGGAGCAAGATGAAGGATTTGCTATTTGTCAAGAAGCTGCATCTACCTGTGTTTGTAACCGAGAGGCCCAGTGATAAATCTGAGGAGGACTGGAAGTTCGAGCACATACAGGTGTGTGGGTACATACGGCAGTTTGTTGATGAGAACGTGTACAACCACGTTGCCAATATTGAGCACGCGAAGACGTTGTGGGATAAGCTGGAATCCTTGTATGCGAAGAAGATCGGGGTAAACAAGTTGTTCCTGATCCGAACGATGATGGGTCTGCGGTACAAGGATGGGGCTTCTATTACGGATCACTTGAGTGAGTTCCAGGGCGTGGTTGACCAGCTATCTTCTATGGGAGTCAAGTTCGACGACGAAGTTCAGGGACTGTGGCTGCTGTGTACCTTGCCAGACTCGTGGGAGACCGTACGAGTATCTATGATCGCTTCTGCTCCAGAGGGCGTGGTCAGTCTGGAGTTTGCCAAGAGCGGGGTGTTGAATGAAGAGATGCGGAGACGTTCTCAGGGCACTTCATCCACATCCCACCCTCAGAGGCACTTGTTTCAGAGAGCCGCAGAAGGGGCAAAAGCAGGGGTCCAGGTGGTGGCAGAGACAAGAGCAGGGGGAAGTCCAAGGGTCGTTACGAGGACTCAGAGTGTTACCATTGCGGTAAGAAGGGCCATATCAAGCAGAATTGTTTCGCTTGGAAGAAGGAGAAGAAGGGCGACAAGGGGAAGCAAGAAGAGAACACTACAGCGGCGGCCTCGGTACATGGAGGCGATGTGATCGTCGTAGGTGATGAGGTCATTACTAACCTCGCCTGCGATGACAATTCTTGGCTGGTGGACTCAGGGGCTTCAGCACATGTATCTCACAATAGGGCACTGTTTGCCACTTACACGACAGGCGACTGTGGCGTGTTGAAGATGGGCAACGGAGATGTGTCGAAGGCGGTTGCCATTGGAGATGTGTATTTGAGAACGAAGACGGGTGCGGTTCTTGTTCTCAAGGATGTTCGTCATGTCCCTGATATCCGTTTCAACCTGGTGTCGGTTGGAAGGTTGGATGACGAGGGATTCTTCAGTCTCTTCGAGAATAGTCAGTGGAAGCTTTCCAGAGGTTCTATGGTGATTGCCAGAGGAAGCAAGAAGTCCGGTCTCTACTATATGGAGGGGAGCGCAGAGGGGGCACAGGAGGTGAACGCAGTCAGTGACGCGTCTACCGAGTTGTGGTACAGGCGGCTCGGCCATATCAGCGAGAAGGAGATGAGCTACTTGATGAACAGGAAAGTGATTCCGGGGCTCAAGTCTACAAAGTTGGAGAAGTGCACGCACTGTTTGGCTGAGAAGCAAAGTAGGATGTCTTTCCAGAGTCACCCAAGTTCGAGGAAGCCGGCATTGCTCGAGTTGATTCACTCGGATGTCTGCGGTCCTATGAAGGTAAAATCTCTTGGTGATGCTTCTTACTTTGTGACTTTTATTGATGACTGTTCCAGAAAGGTTTGGGTCTATGCCTTAAAGACCAAGGATCAGGTGCTGCCTACTTTCAAGGAGTTTTAGGCCTCCGTTGAAAGGGAGACGGGCAAGAAGTTGTTGTGTGTTCGGTCTGACAATGGCGGCGAATACATCGGTCCCTTTGATGCGTATTGCAGAGAGCAAGGGATACGACACCAGAAGACTCCGCCAAAGACACCTCAGCTCAATGGTGTAGCGGAGCGCATGAACAGGACACTGATGGAGAGGGTGCGGTGTTTGCTGTCAGAAGCAAATTTGCCGGGCAGTTATTGGGGTGAGGCTCTTCTCACAGCTGCTTATATTATTAATTTGTCTCCTAGTGCTCCTTTGCAGGGTGATGTGCCTGATAAAGTATGGTACGGCAAAGATCCGTCATACAGTCACCTGCGGGCGTTTGGTTGTAAAGCCTTCGTGCATGTACCGAAGGACGAGAGGACCAAACGAGCCGAAGACGAGGCGATGCGTCTTTGTCGGCTACGGTCGGGATGAGTTTGGCTATAGACTCTACGACCCAGTGGAAGGAAAGCTCTACAGAAGCAGGGACGTGGTGTTCGTCGAGGATCAGACCATGACCAACACTCAGGATTCCGAGACGCCTTCTGAGGCTGAGGAATTGCCTGAGTTAGAGTCATTTCGCTTCGAGCAGTTTCCAGAGGACATCGCGGAGGATCCAGTTATGGGGGAGCCGGTACATGGAGTTGCTCCCAACCTTGATCATCAGCCTGCTGATGGTGGTCAGGGTGTCCCTCAGGAGGATGAGCATGCCGGAGAGGTAGTTCCTGAAGGGGAGGAGGCTGTCGGTATACAGCCAGCACCAGTGGCTCCACTGAGAAGGAGCAACAGGGATCGTCGACCATTTACGAGATACTCGCCGGATGAGTATGTGCTACTGACTGACGGGGGAGAGCCCGAAAGTTTCGCAGAGGCTATGGAAGACGAACACAGGCAGGAGTGGATGGTGGCTATGCAGGAGGAAATGAGTTCCTTGCACACCAATTCTACTTATGATCTGGTGCGGTTGCCAAAGGGCAAGAAGGCTTTGAAGAATCGATGGGTGTTCAGAGTGAAGCAGACGGATGATGCTACTCGCCCTCGATACAAAGCGAGGCTGGTAGTCAAGGGCTACGGTCAGCGGAAAGACGTGGATTATGATGAAATCTTTTCGCCTGTCGTCAAGCATTCGTCTATTCGGGTGGTGCTAGCATTAGCAGCCAGTTTCGACTTGGAGGTCGAGCAGATGGACGTGAAGACGGCGTTCCTCCACGGTGATCTTGAGGAGGAGTTGTACATGGAGCAGCCGGAGGGATTCTGTGAGAAGGGCAAGTCACATTTGGTCTGCCGGTTGAGGAAGAGCTTGTATGGTCTGAAGCAGGCTCCGAGGCAGTGGTACAGAAAGTTCGAGTCGTTTATGGGGGAGCATGGTTATGCACGGACGACGTCGGACCATTGTGCATTTGTGAGGTATTTTGCCGATGATGATTTCATCATTTTGTTGCTCTATGTTGATGATATGCTATTAGTGGGTCGGAATGCCACTAGGATAGCGGAGTTGAAGCGCCAACTGGGCGCGGCCTTCTTTATGAAGGATTTGGGCACAGCGAAGACTATTCTTGGGATGGAGATCAGCCGAGAGAGAGAGAGTCCAAGCTGCTACACTTGTCCCAAAAGAAGTACATTCACCGGGTACTTCAGCGTTTCGGGATGGACGGGTCGAAGAAAGTGAGTTCCCCCCTCGCGGCTCACTTTAAGTTCACTGAGGAGCAGTGTCCATCTACCGAGGACGAAAAGGAAGATATGGAGCGGGTTCCATATGCTTCAGCTGTGGGAAGCCTTATGTATGCCATGGTGTGTACGAGGCCAGATATTGCTCATGCAGTTGGTACGGTTAGCAGGTATCTTTCGAATCCTGGAAGGGTACACTGGAGTGCGGTCAAGTGAATTCTACGATATCTTCAGGGCACTTCTGGTTGGAGACTTTCCTTTGGTGGTGACGAGCCGAAGCTGGTTGGGTATACCGACGCTGATATGGCTGGAGATGTAGACACGAGACGATCGACTTTGGGCTACGTGATGATGTTTGTGGGAGGAGCAGTGTTGTGGCAGTCGCGGTTGCAGAAGTGTGTTGCCTTGTCGACGACGGAGGCAGAATACATTGCGGCGACGGAGGCTTGCAAGGAGCTGTTGTGGATGAAGAAGCTGTTGCAGGAAATGGGACTGAAGCAAGAGCAGTATACTTTGCTTTGCGACAGTCAGAGTGCTATCCATCTTATGAAGAATCAGACGTTTCATAGCCGGTCCAAGCACATCGAGACTCGGTATCATTAGATACGGGATGTGGTTGAGAAGAAGGACGCGGAGCTTGAGAAGGTGCATACAGATGACAACGGAGCTGATATGTTCACGAAGATTCTACCAAGGGGGAAGTTTGAGTACTACAGGCAGATCGTCGGGATGACGACGTCCTCCCCATAGTTGTGAAGGGGGAGATTTGTTGGAGTGGGTGGGGTTCCCAACCTATGTGGAGAAGATCCCGGAGTGCGACGAGCGTCGTCCGATGTCGGAGAAGCTCGGGAGTAGTTGTTACTGCTGCTGCTGCCCCAAAGGGGGTTCTGGACCAAGTCTGCCGAGTTCGGGCCGAACTCGGTCCCAGGCCGAGTTATGGCCGAACTCGGTCTGGCCGTTCCAGGGTTTGGCCATCCAGTGCTGGTTGCCCCACACAGAGTTCTGGCCGAACTCTGTGTGTCGGGGGGCTGAAGCGGATTTCAGGATGAGTTTTCATCATTGGATCTAATCCAACGGTCCAGGTTGCTTGCGGGATTAGGGAGATATATTGAGTTTTCTCAACCCTAATTTATTATCGCATTATCGTATTGGACAACACAAGTTTGAGAGAGAAGGAGGCAAGAGTGCCATTGCAACTTCGGAGAAGAAGACGGAGGATCGAAGGTCGTTTTTGAAGGAGATCGTGTTTCGGGTAATCTCTACTCGTCGTTCTCGTCCTTCGTAGCCTTGTGATCATTGTTCTTGTCTCTGAGTGTTGTGGGGATCCGATTTGGATCGGGAGGAGTTTGTAGAGGGTATAATTCTTCTATTCCATTAGTGGAGGCTTCTCAGGGTTGGACTCCGATCGTCCCGTGGTTTTTCCCGCAAGGGTTTCCACGTCAAAAATTCTCTGTGTCTGCGTGGTTGTTTTTGTGTGTTTGTTTTTGGGTTCGTGCGTTGTTTGCTCGGTCCTCTCGTAGGTACTCTTCGGTTTAGGGAAAGGTTTCCGCGCTTCTTTTCCAACACTAACGTGATATGCTAGCATAGTTATGGCATTTAGCTAGTATCGTGAACTAGATTAGGAAGCTTGCTTGTGTGATTTCGTGGATTTATTTAGCTAGGATTTGCATTCGTAACTGGTTAACCTCAATACTAGACCCTCGATAAGTAGGCTTTACTATTTGTATTATGTTATCATTTCAGTATGCCTACCCATATCATAAATGTCACGGACCTAGTGGTTGGGTTGATGATTACTAACTGTTCTGATTTGTCTTGACATTTATGATCGCGTACGACTTGATTGATGAACGCGTGCCTTATCGTATCCTTGCAATATCTAGTTCTCCAGTACGACCTACCGATTATTCGAGTGTCCACGATTCGTGATATCGAAATATGACTTGTAGGGTTAACTAGCTAGTATATCACTTAGTACATTGGGAAGGGAGGATTCCTAGGACCACGCAAACTTCTTGTCTATGCATCATAGACTCAGTAGCCCGGTGTGGTGCTGTGATCTGACTCTCACAAGCTCATACATGTATATGATATGGCATCATGGATGGATGATATGTTTTCATGATATTATGTTATATGTTCTGCTTGGCCAACCTAGGTATCTACAACACGTGTTTCGATGAAATCCTTACAACATTAACTAGTACCATAACAAGCCATACAATTGATTGGTCATTCTATATTTGTCGGCTTGTCCTTGTTTATTCCTATAATAGTTAATTTCCTTTCGAGGTTAGTGCGTTGGTACCGAACTATCTCACTATCTACTACTAGTTTACTTGCTTACTTCCTGAGTGGCTATCAGATTGTGATTGTTGTTAGTATAGTAGATTTTGAGATGTAGCACATTGTCTTGAGTACAGTTTCCTCCCTTTGTCCTTGTTTGGTGCAGAGGTTTGGCCATTATCTCATAGACAAATAACGTATCCTGGTCCAATTTTTCTCATTAATGTTTTACGTACTAGGAGAATTAGGTCCCAAACAAGTGTATCGCAATCTCATATACTTGTCTTATCTTGTCAAACTTGTATATATACTTATATCATATCATGTATATATATTATAACATATATCATCACACATGGTAATCATCACTAGTGTATAACATGAATAAATTAAAGACAAAAAGAAACTATGAACTGATCAGTTAATCTAAAGAGAATATAATTAAATTAACATTTCAATTAGGTCACGAATCACATTAACCTAAAGAAAATGCATATAAAATCGAAAATGCACAAAACCAACCGATATTGAAAACAATCACATCTAAAACATCGTCAATGAAGTTGCGAACAACAATTTACCATATTATAACTTAATCTAGACGTTTCTAAACACTGAACTATATTTCATTGAAGATGACACAAAAATCGTGAACAAGACGAGCGAAACTTTCCTGGTTCTAGGATGAACGGTATACCACTGGCTCTGAAACTAGCAGGTATCGCACCAAGTCATGTCCGTTTTGCGTATCATATTCAATCAATTCTAGTCCTGGATTTAAGATTGTGACTTTTAGTGAATTTTAAGAGTTGATTAGATGTGTGTGTACAAGTGTACAATGTTTAGATGGATTAAAGTTTAAACCTTAAGAATTTAACATAAGGCTATGATTTGTTTACATAGCGATATCATGTTAGTGTTTTAAAGTTAAACATGACTAAAATCAAAACTAGCACAACTATCATGGTTAATTTGCATAATTTAGACAAAAAAAATTAACATAAGGATAACACAAGAAAGACCAAGGTCGAGGCCTCCATTACAAGCAAGATGTACTTGCTTTAGGGTAATGAAAACCTAATTAAGAGATTCTTCTAGTCCTCCTCCTTACTAGCCTTAGCAGGCACAAGCAAAAGTCCAGGCTCAAGGGTTGAAGTTCCAAACAAGAGGTAGAAAAAACAAAACACCACCCTAACTATAGCATATATAGGGAGGAGGATTTAGGATTAGATTTAGGTAGATTAAATCTCAGTCTTATATCACCAATCCTCCTCAAATTAGGTCTTCTAATTCATAACTTAATAAATCTAGGATTTATATCAAAACAAATCTCCACGAAATCCAAACATCGACCTCGATCGTTCTGGCCAAAACCGACCCCTGGTGGTATACCGCTAGTACTCGTTTTGGTCCACTAAACCTAGTTAACGTACACAAAACTTCTACCAGCGGGTCCTAATATTCTTTTAAGCCACAACTAGGGGCCTATTCATATTAGTGGGAGTCTAATGGTGGTTTAAAATACTGAAAAAACTCGAAAACTCATTAGGTTACATTAGTTGTTAATCGATTTAATTATGAACTCAAATCCATCAGATCGAATCTCTAAAGTAAAAATTATTCAATTTGGCTCAAGAAATCAAGTAAATCATGTAAATCAGTACTAGCATGAAATCACGTGGGCATGCAAGAATTAAAGCTAGAATCAGAGCAAGTATTGATAATTATATGAAAAAAATTCGAACTTACATGTGCTTATCCGTATAGTATACCAATAACGGGATATGTAGGATTTTATTTATGGAAGTTATCCAAAGTATCTATGTATCAAATCTTGGAGTAGCATGATTCATGTGAGCTGGAATTCCTAATTCGTACAAATTGTAGATATTCAAATTACCTTTCTGATTTTATCCAATAAGAATGTTTTAGCTACGGAATTGGAGTCTAATTGTCCAGTTGGATATGGAATTGGAGTCTGGGGGTTAGGACTCCTGAAATTATTAGATATGTCACTTTTTTGCTCTTAAATATATATGATTCAGTTTTCTTGCTCAAAATGTAGATTTGTCAATGTAATGTGTTGTCTCCCGCCACTTGTTGCTTATAATATAGATATGCAAGTTGGTTTCTGATTCACAATGATATGATATTTTTTTGTTAGTTGTTCTTTTTCCTATGTTGTCACAAAGTCTCTGTCATCGGAAAAACTAGCAATGTTCATCATCCTTTTTTCTACCTCATAAAATGTGGATATGCATAATGCATTGTTGTCTTGCTCACGTGTTGCTTGCGCTATAGTTACACTAATTGCTTTCTTGCTCAATGTAGAGTATTGTTCTATTACAGTATAAAATAATTACAAATGATCAGAAATGTTTTGTTAGTGTTGGTTACAAAAATCGTACAAAAGTACGTAGAAAATACAAAGTACAATTTCAAGATTACAATAACACAAAAATTGACGGATTACGACAACACACTGCTGGAAATAGAGAGCAGTAAAAATGATGCAAAATCGTCGCTACAACAAGAAACTGAAAAGGAAAGTCTGCTGGGGTGATGACGATCACCGTTGCTAAAAGAAAGATTCAATCATTTTCTGTAGAGATTTTAAGTGATTAATTATTATTGGAATAGAGACTACATATATATAGGAGAGGCTAGCCTCCTCTCCTATCATTCTAGGCAATGTGGGACTAAAGCCCAATAACACTTAACACATATATCAATACTCTCCCTCAAGATGGACGAAAGATATTCACTAAATCTATCTTGTCACATCCTCTCATCATGCTGATAGAACTAAGCCCATTTGTCAGTCCATCTGCTACCTGATCTTTGGTTGGAACGTAGCCCAGTTCTAGTACTCCTTTCTCCAGCTTTTCTTTGATAAAAAATCTGTCAATCTCGATATGCTTGGTCCTGTCATGCTGCACTGGATTGTTGGCAATACTAATAGCTGACTGGTTGTCACACCATTACTTCATCTTGGCTCCCTGGTCCAGCTTTAGCTCCGTCAGTATATTCTTCAACCATAATAGTTTTGTGACTCCCAAGGCCATAGCTCTATACTCTGCTTCAGCTATTGATCTGGCCACCACTAACTGCTTCTTACTCCTCCAAGAGACCAAGTTGCCTCCTACAAATATACAGTAGCCCGATGTGGATCTCCTGTCGTCAGCACAGCTAGTCCAGTCAGAATCACAATAGCCCTCGATGCTTACATGATTATTTCTTCTGAAGATCAGTCCCTTCCCGGGGGCTCCCTTCAAGTACCTCAGAATCTGGTATACTGCGTCCATGTGACCCTTCCGGGGGTCATACATGTAGCGGCTCACTACACTGACCGTAAAGCTGATATCAGGTCGAGTGTGGCTCAAGTAGATCAACTTGCCCACCAATCTCTGATATCTATCTCGGTCAACAGGTTCTCCAGCTTCAGCATCCAGTATGAACTTCTGGTCTATCGGCGTCGTAGCTGGTTTGCATCCCATCATCCCCGTTTTCGTAAGCAGGTCCAGTGCGTACTTCCTTTGAGAAAGAATGATTCCCTTATTATCTCGAACAATCTCAATTCCAAGGAAGTATCGAAGAGGGCCAAGATCCTTCACCTCGAACTCCTTGCCAAGCTTTCCTTTGAGTTGGGCGATCTCCTGCTCATCATTGCTTGTGATAATCATATCATCTACATATACCGCAAGCATGGTGATGTGGCCTCCACTTCGTCTGAAGAAGACAGTGTGATCAACATTGATCTGCTGATATCCTATCCCTATCATTGCTCTCCTGAACCTGTCAAACCATGCTCGAGGAGACTGCTTCAGTCCATAGAGGAACTTCTTCAGTCTGCAGACCTTGCCTTCTGTCTGTTTGGTACCAAATCCTAGTGGTATCTCCATGTACACCTCCTCAACTAGATCCCCATGAAGAAATACCTTTTTCACATCCAGTTGGTGTAGCTTCCACCCTCTATTGGCTGCCAGAGAGATCAAGGTCCTGACAGTTCTCATCTTCGCCACTGGTACAAAGGTCTCGTCAAAGTCGATATTGTACGTCTGACTGTAACCTTTTGCCACCAGTCGAGCTTTATAGCGCTCAACATGTTCATCTGGGTTCTGCTTTACAGTAAAAACTATTTGCATCCGACTGCTCTTTTCCCTTCTGGCAGTCTCAGCAGCTCCCAAGTATGATTCTTCTCAAGGGCTCCCAACTCCTCATGCATTGTCGTTTTCCACTTTGGATCGTTCTTGGCAACCTGCCAATTGTTAGGTACAGTAATATTATCCAAAGATGCTATAAATGCCCCATGAGAAGAAGAGATATGATCATAAGAAATAAACTTAGCAAGGTCCCAACCATATCTGTTCGGAGGATTTTCCACATTACTGCGAGTAGTCCTTCGTGTAGGTAGTGGTATGGGAGAAGTTGGAGGGATGATATCACCTGAGGAGGGTGGTGGTGTGGATGATGAGGATGGTGGTGTCTCAGGAGTTAGGACAGACGCATGCAAGGGACATAGCACTGGCACTGTAGGTACTGGTCTTGCAGTTTGCTTCTCTCTCCTGCTATAGGTAAGTAACTCCCCTGAGCCGTAGGTTTGATACTTCTTATCTCCTCCCCCTGTTCTGCTTCACCTTCATGTTTCTTCTCAACCGTGCCTCTATGCCATACTTCTAGATCGGTTACCACCAAGTTCTCTATCTCCCCCTCTCGCCTTATACTGGTAGTATTAGGCGTGTTGTGCGAAGTTCCCTCCTGGTGGTAATATGGCTCACGCTCTCGGAAGTGGACATCCATACTAACGAACTTCTTCTTCTCTATTGGACTCCAGCACACATATCCCTTCTGAGTCGCTGAGTAGCCCACGAAGATGCACTTGACTGCTCTGGGGTCAAGTTTTCCAACTGATGGTCTGTTGTCTTTCACAAAGCACACACACCCGAACCCCTTTAGTGGGAGTATCCCACTATTATTGTCTTGTAATACTTCGCATTGGGACTTCCATCCCAGGACTTTTGAAGACATCCTGTTGATAAGTTGAGCTGCTGTCAATACTACATGTCCCCATAGATTTTGTGGGACATTCATGTCGATCATCATACTTCTTGCGGTCTCTAGAAGGTGTCGGTTCTTCCTTTCTGCTACTCTATTTTGTGCTGGTGTGTATGCACAGCTGGTCTGGTGCTGTATTCTGTGTGCTGACAGGTACTCTATAAGTGTCCTGTTAGTGTACTCCGTTCCATTGTCAGACCTCAGTACCTTCACTACTGTATTATACTGAGTCTGGACATGTTTATGAAAGTCCCGAAAGCAAGCAAAGACTTCACTCTTATTTTTTTATTAAATATAGCCAGGAGACACGAGATGCACAATCAATAAAGGAGACAAAGTACTTATATCCATTCATAGTGTTAGTAGCACATGGACTCCAAACATCAGAATGTACTACCTCAAAAACAAGAGAACTCTTATGACCAGTACCAACATATGAGCTTCTAGTAAGCTTTCCTAACTCGCATGCATCACATACTAATTTCTGTTTATTTGATTTTGCATACATCTCTGGATACAACTTACTTAGAGTATCAAAAGAAGAATGTCCCATCCTCCTATGATGAAGTATCAAAGTATCTTCAGTCCTCTGCTGCAGCTCTCCCATTCCAGCCTTCTCTGCCATAGATATCAATGCTGAGTCCAGTCCTTCCCGATCTAGGTACCACAGTCCCTCATGCCAGGTGCCAGTCCCAAGTCTTCGTCCTGTCCCTTTCTCCTGGAAGATCACCTTAGAAATATCAAAAGAAACAGTACATTTTAGTTGGAGAATTATAGAACTAATAGACAAGAGACTGACTGGAAAGGATGGAGCATGTAACACATTAGATAATTTTACTGAACCAGTACAATTAACAGTACCCTTACCGACCACTGGTTGAAAAGTGCCATCTGCAGTCTGAATGGTGTCTGCTGGTGCTAGGTGAGTGTATGAAGAAAACTCACTAGCGTTCTCGATTACATACCGAGATGCTCCTGAGTCGATAATCCAGTCTGACGTTTTAAAGGAAGACATAGATGCAAGAGCGAGTGACTCGTCAGTACCGTCTGATGGGTGAGCATACATAGCGACGTTGCCTCCGAAGAATGTGGTGGATGTATCCTCCGCTCCTCCTGTCTCTTCGGTCGACGCTCTCTGCTTTCTCTCCAGCAGGTCTAGCAGTGCCTGATCCTCCTCAGTAAAGGTGCCACCAGCTCCTCCATTCCCTTATGCCACCAGCAAGTTTGCCCGATAGCCTCCTCGGCCGCCTCGTCGGCCTCCTCGACCACGTCCACGTCCGATATATATATCCTCGTCCTCGTCCACCACATGAGTCTCCCTCCTTAGGTGGTTTGGTATAAGCATATCGATGATGGCACATCTCCTCGCAGTTGTAGCACTGCCGATTGTGTTGCCAGAGCTCTCCCTTGGATCTTGTGTCGCTCGAGCTAGCAGCTGCTAGTGCTGATTACTTCAGGGGGACCACATGTCCCTGTCTATTGTTTGATTCGCATCTCCTCCTGGATCATGGCTGAGATAGCCTCCTCAAGACTAGGGATCTCTGGTTGGGCGAGGAGTAAGGCTGTCCTCTGTGCAAATGCGGCAGTCAGCCCTTTGAGGAAATTTATCGTCCTCTCCTGCAGACACACATGTCTCTTCTTGCACTTCGGATCCCCGCAGCTTGTCCGTTTCGAGGAGTGATCATAATCCAGCCAGAGATGCTCCAACTCCATAGCGTACTCCTGTACTGTCTTCTTCCCTTGTACGGTGTCATCGATCTCCTCTTTTATCTAGAAGATCCGTAGGTTGTTTCCCACGCTATCATAGGTTCTCCTCAACTTCTTCTATACATCTTTCACCATCTCAATGCCATCTACTGTGGAAGCAATAGACTGGATTAAGGAATTGAGAAGCTAGATGTAAATCACCAAATGAGTGGATTTCCACTCGTCCCGTCCTGTCGAGCCCTCTTTTGGCTCAGTCTTCTCGCCCGTCAAGAATCCCTTCAGGTTCTTTCCTGCAAGAGTTCTTCTCACCCGCCATGACCAACTCAGATAGGTGGCTGGTCCATCCAACTTTAGATCGATGGAGGGTAGTTCCAACTTTAGCGGCGCTCGTGTCGTGCTATTACCAGCTGACACCTTTATCAACTTCATCAACGTCGCCACATCATCAGCATCCAGCTTCTTGAGGATCGCCTTCATCGATGCTTCTTCTCGATCATGTCATACTTGCTCCATGACTCACGCTTGTCCTCGTCGTCCTGTCCTAAATCCGAATATGTCTGGTTTCATCGGATCTAGGCATCATCGACATCTCATTGAGAATCTCATATGAGATAAATCTTCAAGAACGATTTTAGGCTTCCCTACAATGTAGGTGCCATAGATGAAATAAATCTCAAGTTTAGGCTTACCTACACCGTAGGTGCCACAGATGAGATAAATCTCAAGTTTAGGCTTACCTACAAAGTAGGAGCCCTAAAAGTGGTTTGCACTCCCCGATCCTGGAATACGTATTTTAATACGTAAACCGATAATTTGTATTTACCTTGTATTTATAATATATTTATTATGCAGTATTTCTTCATGCATTTCCCAAAATATTTGGTAAAATATTATTTCGTAATTTATTTTCTGCATTTGGGCCTACAGTTTTGGCTCATTTGGGTAACCTATTTTTTTGGTTCACCAATGGTTCATCATGAACCCTTTGGTTCATCATGAACCCTTGGGTTCAAGATCTTTATATATATAACTCATCTTATTCTCTCTCCTCTCATTATTTTCTCTCATTTATTTCCTCCACCAACCAAGGCAAGTACCAACTTGCTCAAGAGATGGATCCATAAATTTTTGTCAATGTTTCTTACAAAATTACTTGTCAAAATATGTTCTTCTCCTCAACCTATACTAGTTTAGAACTTGGAAATTTTCATTTTGAAGCTTTGATTTTTGTAGATCTAAGTATTAATCATTTTCGAATTTCCTTGGTTTTGATCTATTTTTGTTGGGGTTTTGTGGGTTTTGATACTTCCATGTGGAAGAGAATTCAATTTTACTCAAGTTAGAACTTTGAAAACCGAGATTTGGTTTTAATTTGGTCAAGTTATGAGAATTGGAAGTTTTTGGTGTTCTTGAGGATGCCCTCGGCCTGGAGGAGAAGACCCTTCAGCCTGCGCTCTTTAGCGCAAGGTTGAACTGAGCAGCTCGTCTCTTGATGAATTGCGCAACCCCTCGGCCAGCGTATTGCGCTGGCGCTCCTTAGCTCCAGCGCCATCCGATCCAGCGTAAGTCAATCCGTGCGCGCTTGACTTCAGCGCAATCCATTCCCTGCACAACCTGACCCTGCGCAACCTGACCCTGCGCGATCTGATCCTGCGCAGTCTAACCCTGCGCAACCTGACCCTGCGCAACCTGACCCTGCGCGATCTGATCCTGCGCAGTCTAACCCTGCGCAGTCTGACCCTGCACAACCTGACCCTGCACGACCTGACCCTGCGCGATCTGACCCTGCGCTCTCTGACCTGGACTCCCATATATTTTTATATTATTTTTATTATATATATTGCTTATATATATGTAAATGTTTGTGTATGCTATATATCCTTACGCCTTTTGTCCTGAGCATGATATGAGCACTAATGTGACCCCGGTGAACAAAGTGTTCCTACCTGATACATGTACCTGAATGTCCCAGTTCTTGTTCATGCTCGACAAATGACTCGTAACTCCACGTGGCATATTTGCAATGATGTATTACACTAAGGAGGGTAGAACATGTTGATATGCTGATTGACATGGATCCTCTTTGGGGTACTCGTACTTGAGTACGACTTTTAGGAGGATAATCATGCAGGCCACAGCATGTGAGTCCAAGATTTCACCTAGGGTTAAATTAGGCAACTAAATATACTAGATGCATGGGGAGGGCAAAATCCCGAGATCGTGTTACACCAGCGCCTTGAGATATTGTCTCGACGCGCCGGCTGGTCTCCACGGATACTGTGTCATCTGCAACGAGTGGATGACTGTATCCGATTAATTCCTGCTATATATTACATGTTTTGGCAAAGTGGCCTTACGAGGGACCTGTGCTCAATCATACCTGTCTACGCAAACCCCTGGGTTGGCTAGCCTTGCTGGAAAGATACGATCTGAGGATTTTCTAAATGACATGATGCGAGGATAACCTCGTCCCACTAGAAACTCGTAGACTTGATTGGCCGTGAAAATGACTTGCTTGTGTCCTATTACCCTCCGTGAATAACCGAAGGAAGCGTACTGTCATGGCACGTGATCTAACCCATGTTCTTGTTTGATTGTTGGGTTGGTTATCGTACTACGATAGGCTGTGGACCGAAGTTATGAACGGAAGACTTATTCTGGTTGTGAAGTGCTACTTCTGTGAATGACTGAAGAACATGGTCTATCATGGTACATGATCCAACCCATGTTCTTGTTTGATTGTTGGGATGGTTATTGTGCTGCGATAGGCTATCGACCGAAGTCACGATCAGGAGATTTTATTGTTTATACCTTTTAACTTATGTGAAAGTTATAGAGTACGACACGTCCCGACTCCATGCGGCACCTTTTGTCCTTGTTTGGTTGTAAGGGTGCCACATGTGTTCGAGGATGTTGCGCTACCCTATAATAATAGCATAAGTATTACTATTATCAATCATTCTATTAACTGGGTTTTTAATCTTAACTCTTGTGCCCCTTTGGCGGTACTTGCTATTCGGGGCTGACCCCGCTGGTTTTGTTTGGCCAGATCTCGTAGCAGAGCCTGAGGACACGATCTTCCTCCCTGACATCCATGGTGCATACTAGGAGCATGGCGGTTCGGGGACTCGAGTGGGTTTCTTCTCCACCACTACTGCTTATACCTTGCGGCGTTTAGCCACCGGCACCTGTTAGCCGGATTACTTGATATTTTGTGTCAGTATATGATTGTAATTAAACAGACTGCAGCTGTGTATAATTTTGTACTCTTGACTCTCTGAGACAGCTAAATTATAAAGCTAGTCTCTCATGACCATTTTGATGAAGCGTCGGGGACGCCTTACTACTTTATCTTTAATGTTCATTTAATTGCTGATGTGACTTGATTGATTGAGACATAGAACTCTGTGGGACCATAGGAGACTTGATTGTAGCATGTACCCCCTAGTCTCTCGACAGCCACGATCACCGTATGACGTTACGTACCTCATATGGAGTAGCTGGCCTAGTCCGTCTCCGTATTTCGGTACTGGAGTGTGACAAGGTTTTAGTGGTGGCCCATGCAGGTCTGTTTTTCAGACTTGTGGGATATTACGAATTATTAGGAGTCTCAATCAAAACTTGTTCCCCTTGAAATTTTGTTTCGAATTCTCTGTCCTTGCCTTGATCTCTAACCTGACTTGTATCCTCGAAATCTTCCTCGTTCGGACTTGATAATCTTATATCTTTCTCTATAGGGGTGCTTCATTCTCAGTAGCGGGTGAGGCCCATGAGGAAGAGCAGCGAGAGCATGGCTCGACTGGGCACCAACAGGGGAGAGAACCTTCCCCAGGGCAGGCACGAGCAGAAATGGAACCAGAGGCAGTGCAGCCACAGGTTATTGAAACTCCTGCAGCACCAGCAGCGACGGCAGCACCAGAAGCCGTAGCACTCCTAGAGATCATCCGAGGGATTCTTGTCACTCACCAACAGCAACAGACTCAGCAGCAGGAGCAGAACGTGTTGCTAAACCAACAGATTCAGTTAGCTCTTGAGAGGAGTGCCGGGGTTGACTCGGGAGCATCAGGAAGGTTCCGTCGCTTGAACCCGAGGTATTTTGACGGCACGGAGGATGCCATCACTGCGGATGCATGGATTCAAGACATCGAAGCCATCCTTGTGGTAGCCAAGGTTCCAGATGATGAGAAGGTTGATCAGGTCAAATTGGTACTTCAGGATCTTGCCCGCGACTGGTGGGCATCAGAAGAAGTTGGTATAAGATGCCCTGTTCGTTGGACCACCTTCAATGAAAGATTCAAGGCCAAGTATTTTGGCGTAGTAGCTCGATATGAGCTCCAACAGAAGTTTATTAGTCTCAAGCAAGCAGGCAAGACCGTAGATGGGTATGCAGCAGAGTTCTGCAGATTGTGCCGTTTTGCACCAGTAATGGTGGCAACGGAGCCAGAGAAAGCTATGAGGTTCCAGCAAGGACTTCATTTAGAACTACTGCAGCTTGTGGAGGGACACGACTACCAGATATTTGACGCTGTTTTGACGGCCGCCCGGAGGCACGAGCTTACCCAGCAGAGGTTGGTATCGAGGACAGGAGGTCAGAAGAGATCTCAGTCTCAGGTTGGAGGAGGAGCCATGCAGCGAACATCGGCACCAGCACCTGGTGTACGTATTCATGATGCAGGAGCGCCACGGAGGACGGCCGTGTTAACTAATACAGTGCCAGTTCGGCATCAGCAGCCGAGGAACCAACAGCAGCGTCAGGGAGCACCCCAGGGCCGTATATTCTGTGGGAAGGCAGGACACACGAGGGAGGTGTGTCGGTCAGCGAATGGCTTATGCTTGAGGTGTGGTAGTTCAGACCACCGTATCTCCACTTGTCCTGTAATGCAGAGGCCAGGAGGGCCAGCTCAGCAGTTTCTAGCATTGCCAGCTCCGGTAGCAACCCCGAGTGGAGGGCCAGTATTAGCAGTAAGGCCCCTAGCCCAGCGTCTACCAACGCAGGCTCAGATGTTTCGCCAAGCACATGAAGTCGAAGGCCCTCAGAGGCAGCAACAGCATGGTCGAGGAAGGCTGCAACAAGGAGCTCAGCGGGGCCAGGGCCAGGCTCTCATATTATCCTTGGGAGAGGCTCTAGCGTCTAGTGACGTGGTGGCAGGTAAAATTCTCGTCACCTCATTTCCCGCTGTAGCATTATTTGATTCAGGCGCTACTCATTCATTCATCTCTGCACAATATGCTACACGGATTGGATTAGAGTTTGAGGCATTGCCGGAGAGGATGGATATACTCACCGGCAATGGGCTCGTAGAAGTTAGCAGGGTGCGCTTTTCATGTCCGGTAGAGGTGTGTGGGCATTTATTGCCCGTATCATTGATTGAATTCCCTATGGGGAATTTTGATGTTGTTCTTGGCATGGACTGGTTGAGAGACAGTCATACGACAATTGATTGTAGAGGAGGTAGGGTCATATTCAGTGTTCCTGGGATGGAACAGTTCATTTTTGCTCGAACCTTGAAGAATCAGACCGGAGGCGTCATCGCAGCAGCAGTGTTAGAGCCAGGACAGATTTCGAGAGTGGTCAAAGATTTTCTCGACGTCTTCCCTGATGAGCTTCCAGGGATACACCCAGTCAGAGAGGTTGAATTTAGCATTGAGTTGAACCCAGGAACGAGGCCTATTGCAGACAGAGTTTACAGAATGTCGCCGTTAGAACAGGATAAGTTGTATCAACATGAAGAAGAGTTGAAGTCTAAGGGATTCATCCCAGACAGTAAATCGCCCTGGGCTGTGCCAGTGATTCTAGTTCCCAAGAAGGATGGGTCGACGAGGATGTGCATCGACTACCGCAAGCTGAATGCAGTAACAGTGAAGAATAAGTACCCACTACCAAGGATTGATGACCTGTTTGACCAGTTGAGCAAGGCCAGCGTCTTTTCCAAGATCGATCTTCGGTCGGGATACTATCAAGTAAGAGTCCGGGAGCAAGACATACCGAAGACAGCATTCAGATCTAGATATGGGCATTATGAGTTTTTAGTAATGCCCTTTGGACTAACCAACGCCCCCGCAGTATTCATGGATTTAATGAACCGCATCTTTCTGCCGTATTTGGATAAATTTGTGGTGGTGTTCATAGATGACATTCTTGTCTATTCCAGCAGTAAAGAGGAGTATGAGAAACATCTTAGGACTGTCTTGCAGACATTGAGGAAGCATCAACTTTATGCGAAGCTTGACAAGTATGAATTCTGGTTAGACCACATTTCGTTCCTGGGACATGTAATTTCTGGAGCAGGAGTGTCAGTGGATCCGAAGAAGATTGAGGCCATAGAGCATTGGTCGATCCCGAGAACAGTTGCAAAAGTACGAAGTTTCTTAGGATTAGCTGGTTACTACAGAAGGTTCGTGGTGGACTTTGCCAGGATCTCTGCGTCCTTAACGCGTTTGACGCACAAGGACGTAGAGTTTGTTTGGTCAGCTAGCTGTCAGACATTATTTGAAGAATTGAAGAAGAGATTGATCTCAGCCCCGATCTTGACGCTTCCAGTAGGAGCGGGAGGCTTTACAGTATATTGTGACGCATCAGGGAAGGGTCTTGGATGTGTATTGATGCAACACGGAAATGTGATAGCATATGCATCTCGGCAGCTTCGAGACCATGAGAAGAATTACCCGACACACGATTTAGAGTTAGCAGCTGTGGTGTTTTCACTCAAGTTGTGGAGGCATTATTTATACGGGGATCGGATAGAAATCTATACTGATCATAAGAGTTTGAAATACGTGTTCACGCAGCAAGATTTGAACATGAGGCAAAGAAGATGGTTAGAACTGCTGAAGGATTTTGATTTGGATCTTCAGTATCATCCAGGCAAGGCGAATATAGTTACAGATGCACTGAGTAGGAGAGGCAGTGCCTTTATCTTGACCTCGTAGAAGCATATTTTAGAAGACCTTCAGAGTATGGGAATCGAAGTAGTTTTGCCAAAGGATATAGGAAGAATGACCAGTATGCAGATTCAGTCAACCTTAGTAGAGAGGATAAGGGCAGCACAAGCAGGAGATCCACAGATTTAGAAGTTGCGGTCGGAGTGTGAATCAGGCCGTAGGAAGGAGTTAGTGATTCATGAAGATGGTACGCTCAGGTTTGGAAACAAACTCTGTGTACCGAGGGGAGACCTTCGGCAAGAAGTTATGTCTGAAGCTCATAGTTCTATTTACTCCATTCATCCTGGAGGAACGAAGATGTATCGAGATATCAGACAGTTCTTTTAGTGGAATGGCATAAAAAGAGAGAGAGCGAGATTTATATCCAAGTGTCTGGTATGTCAGCAGGTAAAAGCCGAGCAGCAGAGACCAGCAGGGTTGCTACAGCCGCTTCCTATCCCAGAATGGAAATGGGAGCACATCACGATGGATTTTGTGACCGGTTTACCTAGATCCCCGACTGGTAAGAATGCAGTCTGGATAATAGTAGATCGACTCACGAAGGTCGCTCATTTCCTTCCCTTCCGAGTTGGACAGACTACTGAGAAGTTAGCAGAAATGTACATAAAGCAGATAGTAAGGCAGCACGGTGTTCCAGTTAGTATAGTATCAGATCGGGATACGCGGTTTACTTCCCATTTTTGGCGGAGCTTACACCAAAGTTTGGGAACCAAGTTAAGATTCAGTACTGCTTATCATCCACAAACTGACGGGCAATCAGAAAGAACCATTCAGACGTTAGAAGATATGCTACGGGCGTGTACCTTGGATTTTGGCGGAACTTGGGAGGATCTCCTTCATCTAGTGGAGTTCTCCTATAACAACAGCTATCAGGCTAGCATTCAGATGGCCCCGTTCGAAGCATTGTACGGAAGGAAGTGTAGGTCCCCTTTGGCATGGGACGACGTCGGAGAACGAAAGTTGTTGGGGCCAGAGATGATCACGCACACTGTGGAGATAGTTCAGTTGGTCAGAGAGCACCTTCGAGTTACACAGGACCGACATCGTCATTGGGCAGATCAGCATCGTAGGCCTCTAGAGTTTAGAGTTGGCGACCAAGTGTTTCTACGGATCTCGTCTACTCGGGGTATCATCAGATTTGGGACCTGAGGAAAGCTTAGTCCTAGATACGTTGGTCCTTTTAAGATTCTCGCTCGGGTAGGCGATGTGGCTTATCGATTTGCCCTTCCGCCTTCGTTAACTGGCATACATGATGTGTTTCATGTGTCCCAATTACGTGGGTATGTCCCAGATCTGAGTCATGTCCTCGATCATTCTGAGTTAGTCGTTGGTACCGACTTAACTTACGAGGAACAACCCGTGTCCATTTTGGACCGCGAGAGAAGGTACTCAAGAATCGGACGATAAGCCTTGTCCGTGTTTCTTGGAACCATCACTCTTCGGGAGAGTCAACTTGGAAGCACGAGGACGAGATCAGATCTCGGTATCCGTATTTGTTTGACTAATGAGGTATATTTTTACGCCTTATTGACACGATTCCATGCTTATCTACACCTACTTATTTTGTACTTTGTGATGTACGATAATAACTGCTATGATAGTTAACTTGTATATGATTGTGCCTTGCTTGCCCTGATTTCACTATCCTGTCTTGGCTGGAATTCCGAGGACGGAATTTTTCTATGAAGGGTAGAGATGTCACTCCCCGATCCTGGAATACGTATTTTAATACGTAAACCGATAATTTGTATTTACCTTGTATTTATACTATATTTATTATGCAGTATTTCTTCATGCATTTCCCAAAATATTCGACAAAATATTATTTCGTAATTTATTTTCTGCATTTGGGCCTACAGTTTGGGCTCATTTGGGTAACCTATTTTTTTGGTTCACCAATGGTTCATCATGAACCCTTTGGTTCATCATGAACCCTTGGGTTCAAGATCTTTATATATATAACTCATCTCATTCTCTCTCCTCTCATTATTTCCTCTCATTTATTTCCTCCACCAACCAAGGCAAGTACCAACTTGCTCAAGAGATGGATCCATAAATTTTTGTCAATGTTTCTTACAAAATTACTTGTCAAAATATGTTCTTCTCCTCAACCTATACTAGTTTAGAACTTGGAAATTTTCATTTTGAAGCTTTGATTTTTGTAGATCTAAGTATTAATCATTTTCGGATTTTTTTGGTTTTGATCTATTTTCGTTGGGGTTTTGTGGGTTTTGATGCTTCCATGTGGAAGAGAATTCAATTTTACTCAAGTTAGAACTTTGAAAACCTAGATTTGGTTTTGATTTGGTCAAGTTATGAGAATTGGAAGTTTTTGGTGTTCTTGAGGATGCTCTCGGCCTGGAGGAGAAGACCCTTCAGCCTGCGCTCTTTAGCGCAAGGTTGAACTGCGCAGCTCGTCTCTTGACGAATTGCACAACCCCTCGGCCGGCGCATTGCGCTGAGCTGAACTGCGCTGGCGCTCCTTAGCTCCAACGCCATCCGACCCAGCGCAAGTCAATCCGTGCGCCCTTGACTTCAGCGCAATCCATTCCCTGCGCAACCTGACCCTGCGCAACCTGACCCTGTGCGATCTGATCCTGCGCAGTCTAACCCTGCGCAGTCTGACCCTGCGCAACCTGACCCTGCGCAACCTGACCCTGTGCGATCTGATCCTGCGCAGTCTGACCCTGCGCAACCTGACCCTGCGCGACCTGACCCTACACGATCTGACCCTGCGCACTCTGACCTGGACTCCCCTATATTTTTATATTATTTTTATTATATATATTGCTTATATATATGTAAATGTTTGTGTATGCTATATATCCTTACGCCTTTTGTCCTGAGCATGATATGAGCACTAATGTGACCCCGGTGAACAAAGTGTTCCTACCTGATACATGTACCTGAATGTCCCAGTTCTTGTTCATGCTCGACAAATGACTCGCAACTCCACGTGACGTATTTGTAATGATGCATTACACTAAGGAGGGTAGAACATGTTGATATGCTGATTGACATGGATCCTCTTTGGGGTACTCGTACTTGAGTACGACTTTTAGGAGGATAATCATGCAGGCCATAGCATGTGAGTCCCAGATTTCACCTAGGGTTAAATTAGGCAACTAAATATACTAGATGCATGGGGAGGACAAAATCCCGAGATCGTGTTACACCAGCCGCCTTGAGATATTGTCTCGACGCGCCGGCTGGTCTCCACGGATACTGTGTCATCTGCAACGAGTGGATGACTGTATCCGATTAATTCCTGCTATATATTACATGTTTTGGCAAGGTGGCCTTACGAGGGACCTGTGCTCAATCAAACCTGTCTACGCGAACCCCTGGGTTGGCTAGCCTTGCTGGAAAGATACGATCTGAAGATTTTCTAAATGACATGATGCGAGGATAACCTCATCCCACTAGAAACTCGTAGACTTGATTGGCCGTGAAAACGACTTGCTTGTGTCCTATTACCCTCCGTGAATAACCGAGGGAAGCGGACTGTCATGGCACGTGATCCAACCCATGTTCTTGTTTGATTGTTGGGTTGGTTATCGTACTACGACAGGCTGTGGACCGAAGTTATGAACGGAAGACTTATTCTGGTTGTGAAGTGCTACTTCTGTGAATGACTGAGGAACATGGTCTATCATGGTACATGATCCAACCCATGTTCTTGTTTGATTGTTGGGATGGTTATTGTGCTACGATAGGCTATCGACCGAAGTCACGATCAGGAGATTTTATTGTTTAAACCTTTTAACTTATGTGAAAGTTATAGAGTACGACACGTCCCGACTCCATGCGGCGCCTTTTGTCCTTGTTTGGTTGTAAGGGTGCCACATGTGTTCGAGGATGTTGCGCTACCCTATAATAATAGCATAAGTATTACTATTATCAATCATTCTATTAACTGGGTTTTTAATCTTAACTCTTGTGCCCCTTTGGCGGTACTTGCTATTCGGGGCTGACCCCGCTGGTTTTGTTTGGCCAGATCTCGTAGCAGAGCCTGAGGACACGATCTTCCTCCCTGACATCCATGGTGCATACTAGGAGCATGGCGGTTCGGGGACTCGAGTGGGTTTCTTCTCCACCACTCCTGCTTATACCTTGCGGCGTTTAGCCACCGGCACCTGTTAGCCGGATTACTTGATATTTTGTGTCAGTACATGATTGTAATTAAACAGACTGCAGCTGTGTATAATTTTGTACTCTTGACTCTCTGAGACAGCTAAATTATAAAACTAGTCTCTCATGACCATTTTGATGAAGCGTCGGGGACGCCTTACTGCTTTATCTTTAATGTTCATTTAATTGCTGATGTGACTTGATTGATTGAGACATAGAACTCTGTGGGACCATAGGAGACTTGATTGTAGCATGTACCCCCTAGTCTCTCGACAGCCACGATCGCCGTATGATGTTACGTACCTCATATGGAGTAGCTGGCCTAGTCCGTCTCCGTATTTCGGTACTGGGGCGTGACAGCCTGCAATTTATAGCTGGAACTTCTCGATAGCTGCCGATTCAGGTCAGATGGGAAGATGCTCCATCATTAAACTTGAGATTTCTTGATTAAAACCGAGTATAGTTACCACTTGGAATACCACTTAATTGTGAATTTTTTATAACCCATTAAATATATAACACGATACATATACCCAAGCCTTTGCATGTAGTTTATGCAACACTGAAATGGACATCTGAACTAGCATATATATATATATATATATATATATATATATATATATATATATATATATATATATATATATATATATATATATATTTTCCATATATATATATATTTTATATATTTTCCATATATATATATATATATATATATATATATATGGAAAATATATATATATATATATATATATATATATATATATATATATATATATATATATATATATATAAAAAATTATATACATATATATATATATGGAAGCGGATCAAAAGCCCCCCTTAGAAAACCCCATAAAACCCCCCCTCATTCTAATCCGTAATTTAATGTTAATATTAATGTTAATATTAACATTAAATACTAAAATTAACATTAAACTTAACATTAAAATTAATATTAACATTAACATTAACATTAACATTAATATTAACATTAACATTAAAATTAATATAAAAAAATAAAAATAAAAATTAATATTAACATTAATATTAATATTAACATTAATATTAACATTAACATTAATATTAACATTAATATTACGAATTAGAGTGAGGCAGATTTTTAGGGGGGTTTCTAAGGGGGGCTTTTGATCCGCTCCCTATATATATATATATATATATATATATATTTATATATATATATATATATATATATATATATATATATATATATATATATATATATATTCTAAGGGGGGCTTTTGATCCGCTTCCTATATATATATATATATATATATATAGAGAGAGAGAGAGAGAGAGAGAGAGAGAGAGAGAGAGAGAGAGAGACTAGGACCTTCAAGCCTTGCAACAAGCAGCATCTCCAAACATCTGTAGAAACTGCAGCAGCATCTTCCTTCTCAGTCTCACCCAATGTGATCTTTGCTGTTATCGAAACTGAGAGATCAAACAAAATACAAGCAATCTCATCATATAACTAGCTAATAATCACTCAATCAAAATAATTCTAGCACAAGGTTTTAATGATTTCTTACCAAATCTCGTACCACGAAGGGATGTTGTCATCCTCCCATGCCAATCCTTGGAACCATTCCGCATCGTTGCCATTCCCCACATTCACCTTCTTTAGCTTAGGTGCACTCTCAAGCCCTATAGGGAGCCTCTTTATGTTTCGACAGTTCTCCACCTTAACGTACTCCAACGATGGCCAGTTGAAACATACTGCCTCTCGCTCCAAACTGTTGAAGCTTTCCAACATGGGAAGCTCTACGAGAGATACTTCTTTTAGTCGGGGGGGGGGGGGGGGGGGGGGGGGGGGGGGAACGCACCCTTGTCCAACATTACACCATCTTCCACAACAATTATTTCTTTCAACGATTGATTCTTCCTTACCTCCAATTTCTCCAACCTCTGGAGTTCTTGAGCTAAGCTCGACAAGAAGAGATGCGCAAGGCAAGGGCAACTGACTACACTGAATTCTTTCAAGTTTGCAAATGTCCCAGGAGGAAAAATCTTGAGATGAGAATATAGCGACTGCTGTGAGAACAGAAATTCGAGTTTATTGCAGTTTCGTACTTGAAGACAACTTAGATTCTGAAGGCTCCTAGACAGAGCAGCACCTGTCCAAAGTCTTACTATGTTTGGAAAGGATATTAGATTCAGTCTTCGTAACTGTGGAAGGATAACAGTTCCTTCCTCGATCCTCTCAATGTTAAATACCTCGGATATTTGACCACATGAGTTCATAGATAGGTCCTGCAGATTGCGATGAATTCTTCGCAGCAAGTGACACGGCATGACAGTGACCAACTTTTGGCAGCGAGATATATCCAATAACCTCAATTTCCCAAGTTGTTGCAGATTTCTTCAAGATTTTCTAAGTTTGCAAGATATAACTGCTCCAGGTTAGCTAAAGCATTTGGAGGACACTTTGGGTGTTCACAGTCCAGTAGTCTTCCTATGCTCCGACAATTCACAAGATAGAGTTTCTTCAGATTCACCCACCCACTGCCTCCGTCAAGATCCCAGCTGCAATCATCTAGCCTTAGGTCTTCGACTTCTCTCAGCAATACCTTGGTCCAATTCGCGACTTGATTTACTTTCTTGAGAAATAAGTTCTTCCTGTACAACGTAGCCAATGTGCACCAATATAATTCAGAATAAATAACAAATCTGCTCAAGTTGTTCCACCCATCAATGGCTTCCACTTCCTGAGAGAAGTATTTGACATCTTTTACATACACCTGTAGGTTGACCAACCTTTTCAAGGAACCAATCTCGACAAGTAGCAGTTCGTTCACAATATTACCCATCATGAATAGTTCCTCCAATCGAGATAGCTTGCCAATCAAATGGGGAGGTATCTTAAGAGAAGTGCAATGTGATATATCTAAGAGCTTCAAATTAGACACATTTCCTAATCCTTCTGGCAGAGTATTGACTGGGCATTTCTGTAGGCCGAGAATTTTATGATTCTTTAGTTGCCCGATCAAAGTAATATCGCGTAGCTTCTTGCATGTGTCCAGCCTAAGTGACCCAAGGTTCGTCAAAAGAGCAAGTGATGTAGGCAAAAGACTCGATATCTGTGTTAACTTAAATCTAAAACAGTTAGTAATGACATTCCTTCAAAGACATTACATGTCAACCGGGACAAAGATGGGTTAAAGTTCAATAAAAGAGTGAGTAACTTGGGGCAATTCGGCCGATCAGGAAGTTCCCAGATGTCATTGTACATCAATGAAATCCTCTTGTACACCTGCAATTCTTCGCACTCTGGCCAATCCCTCATTCCAAGCCCTGCCTTCACAATGAATCAATCTTCTCCCTTAGATGCAATGTACACAGCCACATCATGGACCACATCATGCATCTTCACATATCTCTCTTTGTCAGTACTTAATAACAAACAAGAAGAAACTAGCCCCTCCACCAGCAAATGAACTTTACTCCGTGCTTCGTCCAAAGTGTAGGTGTTCCTCAAGAAGCCATCCCCCACTGCATACCGTGTTAGCTCGTCTTCACTTATTTTGTAGTCTTCTCGGAACAAGCAACAAAACAAAAACAACAATTTCATCTCTACATTCTTAATGTAGTTGTAGCTCAATTCTAGAGACTTGAATAGTCGTTCTTCAACACTTAGAAGCTCATAAGGGATGGATCGTTTAAGCTGCTTCAATGAATCCTCCCACACAGTCGTTTTGTTACATCCTCTTAATGCTCTTCCTGTTAGTGTTTTTGCCTTTAGACTAGGAAAGATAGTCCCACATCGGCTACACCAAATGATAAGTATCTCAATATAATGCATTGCTTGTGTTGAGGTGTGCACATAAGGTGTAATAGGGCACAAGTGTGTGCCATGTGGGAGTATTTTCCAAGAAGGAAAAAGGATTAATTCTAACAATGATGTAAGTTAATTTTTGTTGATCGGACTCGGACTCGGACTCCAGGATGCCTCGTGCATGCACGGTCGTGTGTTCGGGGGGTAAGCATGGGCTAGCACTCGACTATGTTGATTGTGGGATGATGTAAATCATCAAACTCTATATTAGAGTATTGGTATTTTAGTCCCACATCGGATAGGAGAGATGGCAAAGTCTCACTCCACTCTATAAATAGAGCCCCCTGACCTTCTTTCTAAGATGCACCAAGAAGAGAATTAAAGGAGTCTGTAGAGTCCAAGTAGCCCGTTCAAGTCTCAAATATTGACTGACGAGCGTTCCAAAAGTTTTTTTAGAACTTGCTGGTTCCTGGAAGAGGATCGTATATAGGCGAATCTTGCTTTGAACAACGGTGATCTGATCACCCCAGCAAAGCTGACTTTCTCTTTCTTCTTTCCTTCTCTTCTTCTTTGATCTAATCAAAAACTTTTTGTGGGCTTTCGTCGCTGCTGCTGCTAGCAACTCGATTTGTACATACCTAAAAGAAGCTCTACATTCGTTTGTTGTTGTAACGAAATCTCTTTAGATTTTCTTTACACAAAATCCTCCAAGGATCTCTGTAGTGCACCTTCCTTAAAGTGTTGCTATAAAACGTTGTTACTATTTTGACAACTGTTTCGATTCTCTGTTTTTCATCGAAAATTACGCCTCGGGAATAACAATCTCAAAGCAAGATTTAGATTCGATGGAGAACAACCGTACAAACCTTTGCAACACAAGTTTTAAGAAACTTGAGAAGTTTGACGGGGAGCATTACAACGTCTGAAAGAGAAAGGTCAGCCTTAATCTTTAACTCGTGAGTGTTGACTACGTGTTGACAGATCCTGAGCCTTTAAGTCCAGAAGGTAAAAATGCTCGAAGGGTTGCTGAGGCCACTGCTCTGCAATCCAAGTGGAGGAGAGATAACAACCTTTACAAGTTACTTATCTTAAACTCTATGGAAGACTCTCTGCAGAGTCATACAACAAGACGGTCCATGCTAAGGACGGCTGAGAGTCTGTAGAGAATCTCTACAAGGCAGTTGAAAACATGAACAAGATCCACATGACCGAAAAGGTCTGGAAGATGCGATTTGAGGACGACAAGACGATGTTGCCTCAAATCAAAGAGTTTTTTAAGTTACATTAGAAACTTGAGGATGACGGCATACATTTGTCGATGCATTTGTCGTCGGGGACATTGTCGCCAAGCTCCCACCTAGGTGGAGCAATTTCATTACGGACTTGCACCACAAGAAGATGGAGGTGGATCTTGAACGCCTCTTGCACTGGACTCATGTTGAAGACGAGCTAAGGTTTCTCACCAGCTATAGGTGAAGTCAGTTCAATTCAAGCCAAAGACCTAAGGGCGATGGTGCTTGCTTCAACTGTGGCAAGAAGGGTCACTTCAAGAAGGATTGCAGGGCCAAGCCCAAACCAAAATAGCAGGTATAGCTAAACTTGGTTATTTTGATTACTTAACTTGGTTGCTATTGTTGCACAGGTTGAGTTATCTAGCGTGGTAGTGACTAGTGGTCTGACACTAGTGCATCTGACCACGTGTGCTCTCGAAGGAGTTGTTCACCAAGGACGAGCCGTGTTATGACGAAGGTCTCGATGGCGAATATGTACCTAGCAGAATATTTGAAGATCGAGACAGTGGTTATGAACCACCGACAAGGACATTGGATTACGTGTTAAACATACCAGATATTTTTGAAGATCTGATCTCAGGAAGTCTGTTATCTGATACAGACTTGAAAGATGGACATTTGTACTAGCCAGATGGTGACAAGGAACATGCTTCAAAAAGATGTTCGGTGCTGAAGGGATGTTCAAACTTCTGCTGATGGCGATGAAGTTACTTCATTGAATGGACTGAGGGTTGTTCTATGCTAGAAGCAGACTGAAGCTGTCCTACCGGGATCTTCAGAATGTGGGGGTAAGGAGATGGAGGGATTTAAGGTCTGTGCAGATATAAGACTGTCAGAAAGCTGTTCAGACGATTGAACTAAAGTACTGATCATCTGGAATTAGTACACTCAGATATCTGTGACTTTTATCAATTCTCTACAGAGGCCGGTTCGAAGTGTTTCTCGAAGTGCATGTTCGCATGACTTCTCAAGTAGAAGGATACAACATTCGAGTAGTTCAGAAACTTCAAGGATGAAGCTGAATGTTAAACCGATCTACAACTACTCAGAAGTGATCGAGGTGGAGAGTATAGGTATCATGAATTCGTATCGTTCTACAGAGAACATGTAATTTTTAATGAGACGACTGCTCCGTACTCCTCTCAATCAAATGGTGTTGCAGAAAGGAAGAACAGAACGTTAACAGAGATGATGAACCCAATGTTGTTGACTACAGGTCTTCCAAATTGCTTTTGGGGCGAAGCAGTACTTACTGCAACTCTCATTCTGTATAGAGTACCGTATGCAACTTTCGATGTCACTCCTCATGAACTCTGGTTCAAGGTCAGATCCAACTTGAATGTTATTCGAGTGTGGGGGTGTCTGGCGTATGTGAAGCTTCCGGATTTGAAAATTCAGAAGCTAGGTACAAGGACTACGAAGACAATCTTCCTGGGTTACGCTAATAAGAGTGATACTCGGAGGTTCTTTGATATTGACTCTAATCATATCATTGAGTCTCGCGATGCAGAATTCTTTGAAGATAAATTTGCAAGGCACAAGAACATTGTTTTCACGGATATTCCGGAGAACAGTGTGAGTGCACAAGAGGCTGAAGCTCCCTGTAGCGATATAGTCCAAGAAGTTGTTGTTGCAAGAACAACTATTGAACCAGAACTCATAGACCCTGTGTCTAAGCGAATGAGGAGACAGAATGACTTCGGAGAGAATTTTCTCACCTATCATGTGGAAGTAGATCCGCTTACCTATGATGAGGCTATGAAGACCAGAAACGCTGTCCTCTGGAAGGAGGCTATTAATGATGAGTATGACTCGATAACCTCCAATAACACGTGGGTGTTGGTCGATCTGCCTGAAGGAGCAAAACCAATCGGATATAAATGGATCTTTAAGAAGAAGATGAAATCCGATGGAACTGTTGATAAGTTCAAGGCTAGGTTGGTAGCCAAGGGATTTTCTCAGAAGCATGGAATTGATTAATTTGATACTTATGCTCCAGTAGCACGGATGACTACCATGAACAGAATGTTGACTGCTCTAAGTGCAATTCACAAGCTAGTTATTCATCAGATGGATGCTAAACTATTTTCCTGAATGGTGAGTTGACTGAAGAGATTTACATGCAACAACTAGAAGGATTCATCGTCAAGGGCCTCGAAGACAAAGTCTGTAAGTTGGTGAAATCTCTGTATGGTCTGAAGCAAGCTTCCAAGATATGGCATAAAAAGTTTGATAAAGTCATAAGGCCTCATTTGGTTTACGGATTCAAGGAATCCGGAAAGGAAACTTGTTCCTTTCCTTTGTTTGGTAGCCACAAATTTGGGAAACACTTTCCTGACATGGAGGAAAATAGGAGAAAAAATGGTTCCTCTCATGACCCATGGGATTCATTTTTCCTCCTCCTTTCCTAAGATTAATTACCAAACATTATGACAAAAGTAGCCATGATTTATTACCTATTTTACCGATTAACTCTTCATTATAATTATGTTGACATTGGATATTGTTGGAACAATGATATATTTTTTCTTTCCTTTCCTACACCAACCAAACATAGGAAAGGAAATTTGAAAGGAATTCTACTTTTCCATCCCATGGAAAATACATGGGAATTGATTTCCTTTCCGTGAACCAAACGAGGCCTAAGATCAAACGGCTATAGGCTCAGTGAGACGGACAATGTGTATACACAAAGTTCGCTGACGGGAGAGGAGTTGTTGTTTGTCTGTACGTGGATGACATGCTGATCTGGGATATAGATCTAGCAAGTGTCACTGAGATAAAGAAGTTCATCTCGTCTAAGTTCAGCATAAAAGACTTAGGGGAAGCTGATGTTATCCTAGGGATAAAGATCATCCGGAGGAAAACTGAAGTGGCATTGTCACAGTCTCATTACATTGAGAAGATGCTCACACACTATGAGTATCAGGATCTTCTAGGGATAGATACGCCATATAGGTGTGAGAAGAAGCTGAAGCCAAATCCAAGAAAAAGTGTCAGACAGTTGGAGTACTCACGCGTCATCGGGAGTTTGATGTATGCAACTGTTGCCACAAGGCCTGACATAGTTTTTGTTGTGAGGATGCTGAGTCGATTTACGAGCAATCCAGGTGTGGAGCACTGGAAAGCTATGAAGGTTATGAGATACCTCAAAAGGACTCAGAAGTATGTACTACTGCGGAGATCCAACAGTAGTAGAAGCCTTCAGTGATGCAAGCTGGTGTTCAGAAATAGAGAGTGTAAGATCCACATGAGAATACATATTCTAAATTAGTGGAGCTGCTATATCGTGGAAGTCGAAGAAGCAGCCTAAGCTCTCACACTCGTCTATGAAATCTGAGTTTTATGCACTAGCAGCTGCAGCAGATGAAGCAGAATGTGTTCGGAAAATCATGTATGATCTTCCTATGGTTGGTATGCAGATTCCTGCAGTGCCAATTTACTGCGACAACCAGACGACTGCAGCGGTGGCATCAAATGACCTCTTCAATGGTAAGAAGAGGATTGTGTGAGTCGGTCAATGATCTTATTAGAAAAGGAGTCATTGCCATGGTGGATGTTCGGATCCAGAAGAATCTGGCGGATCCGATCACCAAAGGTCTCAAGCGTCAGCTGGTCAAGGACTTAGCAAGAAAAATAGGCTTGAAGACGTTCTGTATTGTATCTCTGCAATCCTACCATAAAGTTTTATGCTATTAGTTCAAAGAAAAATCTACTAGGCATCTAGCTTTTGGTTCAAGGGAGGACCATTGACTGGAAGAATATCAGGTGCAGTGGGCAATCCTTTGGTATATTACGGGGCCACGGACCTAGAACCACTGTTAGTAGGCAGTCATCTGGATATTGCGCGGTCACGTACCCAGAACCAATGTTAGTTGGCAATCCCTTGAGGTATTGCGGGGTTTCAGACCCAGAACTATTGTGAGTAGACAATCCTTTGGGACCTTGCGGGATTGTGAACCTAGAACCACTGTTGTCTACTGTTTGTTCATTGTAGATAACAAAGTCCTGTGAGAGGATGGCTTGGAAGCCTTAATGAGTTCTCGGGCATTTAGGATGTCTAGCGTACTTTACAGGAAGCACGGATAGCACAGCACTACAAAGAAGCGTAGTACTCCATGCTACAGTGGGGTGACACCACATGAGGTACCTAGTGAGGGTAAAGCCTCGATTTCGGGCCAAGTCACAGCGGCGTAGCACCGCACATAGGCAAGTGGGCTTAATGCTGTAGAATGAAGAGTGGTAGGCAGCACTACAAAGAGGATGAGCCTCATGTTACAGTGGTGTGACACCATATGAGACAGTGCCTCGGCTTTGCAAGCCATGTCATGGCGGCGTAAAAAGGTTTCATGCTGGGTAGTTTGGCACTACAAAGAGGCTGGGCCTCATGCTACAGGTGGTATGACACCACATAAGGCAGTGCCTCGGCTTTGGGCCATGTCATAGCAGCGTAGCACCGCAAGGAAGCAAAAGGCTTCATGCCAAGACTCTTTAAAAAAACTCACCTAGAGTGTATAGATAGTGATGTAGACCGTCTCTTGAGGGAAACTTTGTAGACACCCAACATACATACACCGAGGCTGGCACAAGGCCTTTAATCTACAGCCAGAAGCACAGTTGATGTCATTATGTGAGTTGAAAGAATTGCAGTTATGGTACAGAATTCAAGGGTTAGTCTATTCTTGTATCATGCTGTTATTTAACCTATGCGGAAAGATTCAAGTCGTAGCGACATCTCTCCTAATGCATAATGGGCAGTCACTGTGGGGAACGTTCAACCCATATATTAAGATATATGGAGAATTGTTGGTATTTTTGCCTTTAGACTAGGAAAGATAGTCTCACATTGGTTACACCAAATGATAAGTATCTCAATATAATGCATTGCTTGTGTTGAGGTGTGCACATGAGGTGTAATGGGGCACAAGTGTGTGCCATGTGGGAGTATTTTCCTAGAAGAAAAAAAGGATTAATTCTAACAATGATGTAAGTTAATTTTTGTTGATCGGACTCAGACTCGGACTCGGACTCGGACTCGGACTCCAGGATGCCTCATGCATGCACGGTCGTGTGTTCGGGGGATAAGCGTGGGCTAGCACTCGACTATGTTGATTGTGGGATAATGTAAAATATCAAACTCTATTTTAGAGTATTGGTATTTTAGTCCCACATCGGATAGGAGAGATGGTAAAGTTTCACTCCACTCTATAAATAGAGCCCCCTGACCTCCTTTCTAAGATGCACCAAGAAGAGAGTTAAAGGAGTCCGTAAAGTCCAAGAAGCCCGTTCAAGTCTCAAATTATTGACTGACGAGCGTTCCAGAATTTTCTAGAACTTGCTGGTTCCTGAAAGCGGATCGTATATAGGCGAATCTTGCTTTGAGCAACGGTGATCTGATCACTCCAACAAAGCTGCCTTTCTCTTTCTTCTTTCCTTCTCTTCTTCTCTGATCTAATCAGAAACTTCTTGTGGGCTTTTGTCGCTGCTGCTGCTAGCAACTCGATTTGTACCTTCCTAAAAGAAGCTCTACATTCGTTTGCTGTTGTAACGAAATCTCTTTAGATTTTCGTTACCCAGAATCCTCCAAGAATCTCTGTAGTGCACATTCTTTGAAGTGTTGCTACGAAACGTTGTTGCTATTTTGACAACTGTTTCGATTCTCTGTTTTCCATCGAAAATTACGCCTCGGGAATAACACTTCCGAGTACAACTATAGCTAGAGGCAGGCCTCCACATTCATCAGCCACCTTCCTTGCAACAGGCTCAATATCAGGGAACTCAGAGACCTCTCCAACTTTGCTTTTGAAAAAAATTCCAAGAGTCCCGTTCAGTCAGGACATCAACCAAGATGGTGGCATGGCATTCCATTAGTTGGCATGCTTGCAACGTCCTGGTTGTGAACAAGATCTTACAGCCCTTGTGCTCCTCCTTATTTGGAATACCAATCTCTCTCAACTCTAGCCTGTCCCATATATCGTCCATCATTATCACAACATTGTCCTCCTTCTTTAACCTATCAGCCAGTTTCCGAGCGGCAGATTCGCCATCTCCCCATAATTTCATGCCAAGCTCTTCTGCTATTTCCCGTCTAACTTGAGCTATGTTAGGGTTTTATGACACAACCACCTTTAACACAATACCAAACTCCCCGTCCTTAGCGAATTTCCTACCAAGTTCATCCATCAAACTGGTCTTACCTACACCGCCCATGCCATATATGCCTATCAAGTGTTTCTTCTTGTCTCTCATTTCGTCCATGACCTTGTCCATGGCATCCCTGGTGGAGCTAAAAGCAACGAAATCTCTCTCGGGCATCGAGTCAATCCTTGGTGGAGGGGAAGGTTGAGACACTGCCGGAAAATTTCCTTCTTCTCGGAGCTTCTTATTATCATCTTCTTTCTCTGTAGCCTCCTTGCCTAGCTTGTAGCGCCAGGACCAATCAGGACAGCACCCCTTGAAGCACCTCTTGTTCTCTTCAGCTTCTATCACCAATCTACCAACACATTCCTCCAATTCACCAACTCTCCATAACCAGTTAGTCACTGCATCATTGACAACGTCGCTGTTTCTCTCAGCCGCCTCTACCCTGCGCTGTATATCGTTTTTTTATTCTTCAAAGCCTCGAAGCTTTTTCCGAGTTCGTCGACTTTCTTTCTTTCTGTAGTGGAGAAGATAAGAAGCCCGAGACTGTAAACAACCCCAGGAATATTTCACAACATCGTTACCAAGTCCAGATACCATTCCATTTAGCCATGCACAAGAATAGGGCCATGGTTACCTGCACCAAAACCTAGAAGGTTGGTTTATTTGGTTTAGGGAACTGAACTGGAAGCTAGTATTAGATTAGAAAATGAAGAAAAACAAAACCTGTAAACTCATGAGCTCACAAACTGCCAAAGAACTGGCAAAGAGCTCATAATGTTCTTCCATATGTGCGGAACTTATGATGTTCGCAGAGCTACTTCTTAGTGTTTGGTTGGATTCCCATCCTATGTGGCGAACGTCAGAAGTGCTACGAGCGCATTAGTGTGTCGAAGAAGATCAGGTAGGTCGAGTTTTCGAGTATCATGTCAATATCAGCCCTTTTTTTGGGACTATCGAGTTCACCGATATATGTCGGCAGCATACCGGTGCACAATGTAGCATGGAGCGGCATACCACTCTGTAGGATATTGGTTATCCCGAGAGCAAGGTGGATTTGGAGCGGCATCTAACCAGTATACCGGTCCATCTGTGTCGAGAAGAAGTTGGGTCTGGGTTTGTGGTTTGATCCGAATTCGACGGCCCATATTATCTCAATTTTTTGGAAGATGGGTATATGTTTATTCCCTGACTAATTTGAGATTAGAACACAATATGAAGGTGGGAATCACACAAGGAGGTTGTGCAACTTTCAAGAAAAGTAGGAGATTGGGGAACTTTGTGGTTGATTCGAAGGAGATCGTTCAAGGAGATCCATATCGGTTTGTCTATGTGTTCTCATTTTTAGTAAACCCTATATTTCTCCATTGTAATATGTTCCTATCGTTGAGTAGTTGTGGTTGATTCGTTTGTCAGATCGGTGGGAGAAGTTGTAGAGGAGTGGTATATTATTTTATTCTAATTTTGGAGGTTTTTCGGGTTGGACTCTAATCGTCATGTGGTTTTCTCCCGCAATAGGTTTCCGCGTAAAAGTCGTTATGTTTGCGTTTGTGTGCATTTTAGTATTGTTTGCAATTATGCATTGCACGATACTACGATTTAGTTTGTTTGTGTGCATTGTGGTATTCTTTTCCACTACGTTCCTTACTATATTCCAAATAAAGTAGTATTAACAGATTAAACGATATAAGTGTTTGACCGATTGACTGAAAGGAAAGATGGATGTGAAACTAGTTCGTATGATTAATCTGAATGACACGCGAAAAAGATGAAGGACCTTCTTTTCTTTAAGGTGTTTGCTTCATAGAAGGCAAAGATAAATCCAATAACCAGTGGTTGTTCGAGCACAAACAAGTCTGTTGATACATCCAATAGTTTGGAGATGAGAATGTTTACAATCACATTGCAAACATAGATAATGTAGTAACTCTATGGGAGAAGTTGGAGTCCTTATATGCTAAGAAGACCAACATCAACAAGTTGTATTTGATCCAACAGATGATAGGTCTGAGGTACAACACACTTATTATGGATCATGCGAATGAGTTCTAAGGTGTGGTGAATCAGTTGTTGGCAATGAATGTTAAGTTCAGTGGCAAAATTTAGGGACTTTGGTTACTAGGTACTCTATCAGATTCGTGGGAGACTGTATGAGTACCTATGATCACTTATGCTCCCGACAATATTGTGACTTTGGAGTTCGTCAAGAGTGAGTTGTTGAATTAGGAGATACACAGGAAGTCTCGGGTCACGTCTTCTTCATCAGAGTATAAGATGTTAGTGTCTGAGAACAAGGAGAGGAGCAAAAGTAGGAGTCTAGGAGGGAGAGATGGAAGCAGGAAAAAGTCCAAGGGTCGGTACAAGGACTCCAAGTGCTATTACCATGGTAAAAAGGGCTACATTAAAAAAATATTTTGCATGGAAGAAAGACAAGAAGGAGAAAGACGTCAAGGAAAAGGAAAACAATGAGAACATTGTAGTCTCAATGTTGGTACATGGAGGTGACATTATTATTGTAGGAGACGAGGTAACTATGAACCTCACCGGTTATAATACTAGTTAGCTGGTTGACTCGAAAGTTTCGCACATGTATCTCACAATATGGCATTGTTTGTCACATATACAACATGAGACTGTAGAGTGTTAAAGATGAACAACGGAGATGTGTCGAGGATGATTGTCATGGAAGATATGCATTTGAAGACAAACTCAAGAGCTACTTTTGTCCTCGGGGGAGTATGTCATGTTCTTGATATCCGTTTCAATATTCTCTCGGCTAGCTGGATGACGAATGATACTTTAATATCTTTGGAAAGGATTAGTGGGATCTTAACAAGGGTTCGATGGTGGTTGCCAAGAAAAGCAAGATTTTTAGTCTCTACTATATGGATGGGAGTGCCTGGAGTGCACAACAGATCATTAATGCGGTTCGAGACAATGCGAACACCGAGTTGTGGCATAGGTAGCTTATTTATATTAGCAAGAAGGGGATGAACTATTTAGTGAACCTGAAGGTGCTTCCAGATTTGAATCTTACGAAATAGGAGAGATGTTGACACTGTATGACTAAAAAGCAACACAAGGTGTTGATCATTAATGCGGTTCGAGACAATACGAACATCGAGTTGTGGCATAGGTAGCTTATTTATATTAGCAAGAAGGGGATGAACTATTTAGTGAACCTGAAGGTGCCTCCAGATTTGAATCTTACGAAATTGGAGAGATGTTGACAATGTATGACTAAAAAGCAACACAAGGTGTTGTTTAGAGTCATTCGCCTTCAAAGAAGTCGATATAACTCAAGTTGAATCACTCGGATATCTGTGGTATGTTAAAGGTAAAATCTAATGATTGTGCTTCTTATTTTGTAACATTTATTGATGATTGTTGCAAAAAAAGATTAGATTTATGTCATAAAGATCAAGGATTTGAACACTTTCAAGGAGTTTCAGGTCGATGTTTAAAGGAAAACCGGCAAGAAGCTCAAGTACGTCCGTTCTGACAATAAAGATAAGTACATAGTTTTTTTTGATACTTATTGTAAAGAGCAAGGGATACAACATCACAAGACTCCTCCAAAGATGCATCAACTCAATGGCATAGTATAGCGAATAAACCAAACATTAGTGGAGAGGGTGAGATTGTGATGTCATAAGCAAAGTTGTCATATAGTTCCTGGAGTGAGACTATTTATACTACAACTTATATTATTAATTTTTCTCCTAGTGCTCCGTTGCAGGATGAGGTACTCATAAAGTATGGTACGACAATGAGATGCCATATAATCACCTGCGAATGTTTGGATATAGAGCCTTCGTGCCTGTAATGAAAGATGAAAGGTCCAAACTTGAGGAAATGACCAGACAATACGTATTTGTTGTATACGCTCAGGACAAGTTCTGATACATCTAGTAGAGAAGAAGCTCCAAAGAAGTTGAGATGTGGTGTTCGTCGAGTACCAAATAGTACCCGACATTAGATAATCCAAGATGCTTTATGAGGCTGAGGATTCGTCTGAGATCGAGCCCGTTCCCCCTATCACTGCAGATGTGCCAACCAAGTGGAGCTAGTACATACATGAGGATGCTTAAAACCTTGATTATCAGCCCGTTGATGATGATCATGAAGATCTTCAAGATGATGAGCATGCAGATGAGACAGTTTCTAAAGAAGATGATGAGATTATTGATGGTCAACAACCAGCATCGGAGGCTCCATTGAGAAGAGGTAACAAGGAGCGTCAACCATCAAAGAGGCATTGGACCAATGAATATGTGTTATTGACTAACGGGGAAGAACCATACGAATGTTTGCAAGCGATGCATGAGGAGATAAAGTTCCCTTTATGCCAACAACACTTACGATATAGTGTTGTTTCCTAAGGGCATGAGGGCCTTGAAGAATCATTCGTTGTTTCGAGTGAAGAAGGGAGATGATGTTACTCACTTGTGATGCAAAGCTTGACTAGTAATCAAGAGCTACAGTCAGCGGAAGGGAGTAGATTTTGATAAAATATTTTCTCTTATAAAGATTTTGTTGATACGTATGGTGTTGGGTTTGGAAGAAGCTCAGATTGGAGATTGAGCTGATGGACGTGAAAACGACATTCCTCAACGGTGATTTGGAGGAGTTATACATAGAGCAACCCGATGGTTTTAGTGAAAAGGGTAATTAATACATGATTTGTCAGTTGAAGAAGAGACTCTATGGTTTGAAGTAGGCCATGTGGCAGTGGTATAGGAAGTTTGAGTCGTTTATGGGAGAGCATAGGTATTCAAAGATGACGCCGGACCACTGTGTGTTCGTGAAGTATTTTTCTAATGATGACTTTGTCTCTCTATTGCTCTATGTGGGTGGCATGCTCCTAGATGATTGTAATGCTTGGAGCATAGTGGAGTTGAATTGCCATCTAAGAAGGGCTTTCTTGATGAAAGACATGGGTGCACTAAAGACGATTCTCATGATAGAAATTAGCCGGAGAGGGGGGTTTAAGATGATGTGGTTGTTCAAGGAGAAGTACATAAAGAAAGTGCTTTAGAGATTCGGTATGGACGGGTCAAAAGAAGGTGAGCATGTTGCTTGTAGCTCACTTCAAGCTTAGCACCGAGCAATGTCCATTGAGCGAGGAGGAGAAAGTAGGTAGGAAATATTGCCTTATGCTTCAACGGTAGGAAACTTAATGTATGTCATGGTTTGTACAAGACCAGACATTGCTCGTGCGGTTGGATTAGTGAGCCAATATCTCTCCAATCCAAAGAGACAACAATAGAGTGTGATCAAGTGGTTTTGTGATTTCTTTAAACAATTTCACCTGGAGGCTTTCTTTTAGAACTGAGGAGACAAAGTTAATCGGATACACCGATGCTGATATGGTTGGAGACGCCGACACCAGAAGATCGACATCGGACAATGTGATAATATTTACATGGGGAGCCGAAGTCTGAAAGCTATTATTACAGAAGTGTGTTGTCTTGTCTACGACGAAGGCGGGGTTCATTGCATTAATAGAGGCATGTAAGGAGTTGTTGTGGCTGAAGAAATTCCTGAGACAGAGTTGGGAATGAAACATAAGCAGTATAGTTTGATATGTGATACTCAGAGTGTGATACACCTTAGTAAAAATCCTACGTTTCATAGAAGGTCCAAGCATATTGTCAGTGTTCTAAGTGGCGGTTGAGGCAGCCGCTTAAGCAGCGCCCACTTGGTAGGAGATCTCTGTCCGCACTACCTTTGCGGTCGACGGTAGAGTAGGCAGCCAACTGAGATTTGGCGACGTAGGCGGAGGTGAGGTGGCGTAGGCGGGCGCCTAGGCGGAGCAATACCTAACAAGATATTTTGGCCAAAAGGTTTGCAAGTATTATGGGCATATGATTCACTTTTACAAAACTAAACTTCATAAATTTTTGTTCTACAACTTAGTTATGCATGGACCACCCTTAAAATATGCATATTATGAAAAAAAATGGTAAAATAGTAAAAAAAATGTTCAAAATGCATCAACCGTCTAGGCGGCCTAGGCGGTAGGCAGACTCTCTCCGCCACGCACCCGCCTACCACTATTTAGAAGCTTGCATATTGTGACTCAGTATCACTGGATATGGAACATATTAAAGGAAAAAGACAATAAGCTTGAGAATGTCCATACAGACGACAGAGCAGATATGCTCATAAAGATTTGCCGAGAGGAAAATTTGAATTATACAGGAAGGTCAGAATGACGAGCCCCTCCACCTAGTTGAGAAAGAAGACATTTATTGTAATGTCCCACTTCGTACGGTGCAATGTGCTGGATTGTTGGCTCGAAGGGCTTGATTGGACTTGGATTCATGCAGAGAAATCATGTAAATATTTTTGGTATTCGAAAAGGTTATTCGACGAATGATAGGTAGTTTTGATCATTCTCTCATTTACTTTCACACTTAATAAAAATATGTTACTGGTCTTTGTTCTATATGTCATCAGTTTGTTAATGCTAAATAAAAAGAACTAACATACAAGAGAATAATATTACTATTGTTAACTTGCTTATTAGAAGTAATAGATTATTGTACTGTTGTTATGGATATGTGAAATGTTATATTGTTGTCATAGATATTAGGGTATTGTACTGTTCTTTTGGACATGTAATTTTCAATTGTTGTTGCAAGGAGATAGCAGTGTGGAGAAATTTTTGGAACCGTTAAGTTGCCAATATAGTCCCTGGATTGGGAAGTGGTACAGATGTGGTGCGGTACTACAAAAATTATGTTGAATATGGTGTGGTAAAACAAAACTGTTTGGATGTGTTATGGTACCACAAAATATTTGGGGCCAATGGATCGCCAATCGGAATATCGAATGGAAGTAGAGATTTATATTGTTTTATTTATGTTTATGTACCATGCATATATTTTATAGTTAAACTGTTTACGTATTTGCATGGTCATAGACAACTTGTGCACAATGTTTGGTTTTCCTCTTCTGTTCACCAGGGCACCGGAAAGGATTCGGTCTAGGAAGAAATTATGTGGAACGTGCTTCACACACGGGGTATTGTGTAGTGCCCCGTCCCTCCATCGTGTCCCATTTCTTGTCCACGGGGTGCGCGATAAAGGAACACTGTCGCTCGGAACCGATTGGCCGGGATCGATTGAACGGGACCGATTGAATTAAGATCTTTTCCTCGTTATGGAATGGCTTCTTTGGAATCAAGTCCCATATTCAGCAGGTTGTACCTCGAGGATGGACTCTGCGGTTGAGTCGGAAGAGACCTCCCTGCTCTACTTTTTATGCAGCACTTGCTTCTTTAGTTTTGGTTTTCTGAATGCGTTTTTCTGAATATTTTCGATGGTTTTCATGGTTTGCGTTCTTCGAACTTCATATTTCCTATCGAACTCATTAAATAAGACAGTGTTCTGACCAGTTGCTTATGCGATTTCAGGTAATCGCGTAGGCGCCGTCTAAGCGCAACCAACTGGTCTCTCGCCTAAGCAAAATCAGAACTCATTGAATAAGATAGTGATCTGACCAGTTGCTTATGCGATTTCAGGTGATCACGTAGACGCCGTCTAAGTACAACCAACCAGTCTCTTGCCTAAGCAAAATCAAGGTGAGTGGTTGGACCCTTCTCCCCCTTTGTCCCTCTCGTTCTCCAATCAATCAATATAATGTCAGCTAAATATGCAAAGGACACGAATGCTTATTTTCAATAAATGTCGCACGATTCCTCACGTATGTCCGCTATAGAAATGTTATGCCACGAAAGTGCTACATGCTTAATATGTTATTCCTGTTATAGAACTATGATAAGCGAAGTTTGAGTCATTGAATAATTGTCGCCATAATACGGCAAAACAACGATGAAATTGGTTATGTTGCTCACAATTAAAGATCATGCTTGAATAACTAGTCTAGCCTTGCATGGTCATGGACAACTTGTGCACAAGGAAAGGCTTCCTCGAACGATACTCCAGGACACGGGATCGATTTGGCCTACGAGGAAGAAAAAGATAGTTCTGCTAGATAAAAGCAAAACTTGGTTATTCGACGAACTTTCAGCGGAGCTCGCTACTCACGCTGAAAGGGGTGTCGTCTAAATCCAGCTATAGTCCAAGATGGCTTGTGATGCTTCACATATACAAATTGCATACACTATGCTACTAAATGATACAATTGACAGGGAAGAATATGGACTGAACTTGACTGAACTTGTATACTGGCCATCAATGTCATATTGGTAGAAAGAACAATATCTATTCCCATCTTCTGAAGATCTGCTAATAACTCTGGCTGTGTTGTTAGAAAATAAGCTCCTGCTCTTCTACTCAACCATCTGCAACTATGTTGGCCTTCCCAGGATGATACTGCAGGTTGATGTCGTAATCCACCAGTAACTCTAGCCATCTTCTCTGACGCATATTGAGATCCTTCTGGATAATCACATACTTAAGACTCTTGTGATCGGTAAAAATCTCTACCCGATCTCCATACAAGTAATGCATCCAAAGCTTAAGTGCAAAAATCACTACTGCTAACTCCAAGTCATGGGTTGGATAATTTTTCTCATGATCACGAAGCTGACGTGATGCATAAGCTACTACCTTGCCATGCTGCATCAAGATACATCCCAATCCTATGCCTGATGCGTCACAATAAACTGAAAATCCCCCAGTCCCATCTGGAAGCGTGAGAATGGGTGCCGTCATCAGCCCTTGCTTCAACTTCTCAAATGAATTATGGCACTCTGTTGTCCAAGCAAACTGCACCTCCTTGCAGGTCAACCGCGTTAATGGTGCTGAAATCCGAGCAAAGTCTGACACAAATCGTCGGTAATAGTCAGCAAATCCTGGGAAACTGCGAACTTCTGCGATGGTGCTAGGTACTGGCCATGTCTCTATAGACACTATCTTCTGGGGGTCAACTTCCACTCCACCTCTGGTGATGATGTGACCTAAGTCCGAAATGCGATCAAGCCAAAATTCATACTTACTGAACTTCGCGTACAACCAGTGCTCTCTGATAATCTGAAGGACTACTCGGAGATGCTGCTCATGCTCTGCTTCATTCTTGCTATAGACCAAGATGTCTTCTATAAACACTATCACGAACTGATCCAAATAAGACATGAATATGCGATTCTTGAGATCCATGAATACTGCTGGCGCATTGGTCGCCCTGAATGGCATAACGAGAAACTCCCAATGCCCATATCTAGATCTGAATGCTGTCTTCAGGATGTCTTGCTCTCTGACTCTGATCTGATGGTACCCCGATCGCAAGTCAATCTTCGAGAATACTGCTGCTCAACTGAGTTGATCGAATAAGTCATCTATCATTGGTAGAGGATATCTATTCTTGATTGTTACAGAATTCAAGATACGATAATCAACACATAATCTTGACATATCATCCTTCTTTTTAACAAGAAGCATCGGGGCTCCCCAAGGTGATCCACTAGCACGAATGAATCCCTTGGTTCTGAGTTCTTCAATCATCTTGTACATGATCTCTAACTCTGATGGTGCAATTCTATAGACTCTCTCTGATATTGGTGTCATCCCTGGAATCAAATCAATGGTGAACTCTATTTTTCTTTCAGGCGGCATGCCTGGAAGCTCTTCGAGAAATACGTCAAAAAATTCTTCTACTACTCTGGAAAACTGAACTGTTGCTGCTACCGCCATCCGCAAGACTGGTGGAGAAGGTTCTACTTCACCTCTGGAAAATGAAAACTCTTCTTCGTCGGGAATACCAAAAATAATCATGCCAACATGGCAGTCTATTCTTGCGTATCGATCCTTCAACCAATCCATTCCTAAGACCACATCATAGTCGTCCATCGAAAATTCTATCAATCTAGCAGAAAACTCTCTACCGCTAACTACGTTTCGACACGAGGAAAAGACTCTATCTACTCCCACAAGACCGTTACCAGTAAGTATATTGAGCCTTACTGATAATGACTCGGGCTCTAGTCCTATCCGTATCGCGAATCGTACAGACATAAATGAATGTGATGCACCCAAATCAAATAATACTGATGCTGGAAAAGAGTTGACGAGAATAGTACCTGTCACCACCTCACCTGATGTTAATTCTTCTGCCACGGTCAGAGTCATAGCATGACCCTATCCTCTTAGTGCTGGTCCCCTCTATTGGTAACCTCTCTGCCTGATCTGAATCTGAGCTTGGACCTGAGCATACTGTTGAGCCTGAGGCAGTAACAGCCTCGGAGGCTGGTACTGCTGCTGCTACTGCACTGGTGCTGGTGCCCTAACCGATGGACTGGTTAGGGTTGATGAAGATGAACTGGCTCTATACGGACAGGACCCAATTTTGTGATCCGGTGCCCCACAAGCCAAGCACAATCCCTGTGCCCTGCGACACTCAGAAACCACGTGCCCAGGCTTCCCATAATGAGTGCAGCACATTGCGGAAGACTGCTTCTGTTTCTGCGGCTGAGGGTACGTCGATGTCGAGTGCTGAACCGACGAAACTGTGTTCGCCCTCCTAGGAGCTCCATAGTCAAAGCCCTAGCTGCCGGGGCTGGTGCTGATGACTGAGATAACTGTCTATGAGGCCTCTTTCGTCCTCCAATTCGATCTACTATCCTCTGGGAGGTATATTCATGCCTCATAGCTGCTCGCAAGACAGTATCAAATGTCTGGTGCTCAAACTGCTCCACTGCTAGATTGATCTCTAGGTGGAGTCCCTGCTGGAATCGCTGTACTCGGTCCAATTCGATCGCCACCAAGGTGGGAGCAAACCAACTAAGCCCAGAAAACTCAGCCGCATATCCATTGACCGTCCTACCTATCTGCTTGAGATTGTTGAACCTTGTTTGCAGATCATACCGAGCTACTGCATCAAAGTACTTCGTCTAGAACTTGTCACTGAATACCTCCCACAGGACAGGCATCACCAAACCAACTGGTAGCATCGTCCACCAGCTGCGGTCTAAGTCCAATAACTGTAGTCACACAACGGCCACCTTCTCTTCCTCTGGAATCCAAGCTGGCTCCAAAATAACCTCTCTATCCTGTATCCAAGCATTGGCAGCAATAGCATATTCACTGCCATCAAAGAATGGAGGGTTCAGACGCTTGAAGCTGTTGGCCGCATTGTTCCTTGATAGCCAACTCTGCCTATAGTATCTTGTACTGTCTGGTGCAGGACATCGCCCCGATGATCTTGTGATGCCAGCAAGTCCCGGATGAGTTCCATCAAGGTTCTATTGTCAGGCTCTACAGGCTGGGCTGGCTGAACTAGCGGCTCTGGATCCCCGGAATGCATGACTCGGAATGCTGCTCCAGAGTGCTAGGCTTGGTCCCAGGTTGCGACTGGTTCACTTGTTGCTAGTTCTCTAGGGGTGCTCCACCTGGCTGATCGGTAGGACCAGGAACAATGCTACTGAAGAAAATAACATGAAGAACAATAAGAAAGGACCAAGATTAATCAAGGATATAAGTATGTGATCAGGTCAAGATTTCAGGAAGATTAGAAGGCACGAGTAGAGATCAAGGAATAATGCTGATTGAGACATCTATTCGGTAAAACCCTCATACATCTTCATTTACAAGACCTGCATGGGCCACCACTTAAACCGTGTCACGCCCCAGAACCAAAATACTGGAGAGCGGGGGACAGACACAGCCAGCTACGTACATTGAAGTAAAACCCACCTCGCAATACGGTCACAGCTGTCTAGATACATGAGGGTTATCTACAAGCCAACAGTCTCTTATGGTCAAGAACAAGCCTAGTGTCTCAATCTCAAGCAAGCAAATAAATGTACAAGATGTTAGATCATCAGACATACAAAGTAAGACGTCCCAAACATTTCATATTCAGATGATCATGAAGCTAGTCATACAAAATGCGAGACTAGCAAGAGTTTAAGTCATACATGATCAACCCTAGGATTTGTCAATCATGTTACAGCCCTTAGGCAACAAAAATTAAGTTTCAATACGAGCTAACACTTGCTCAGCGACTAAACGTCCCAAAAGAATAATTTACAATAGAGTGGGAAAGAAAAAATAAGAAACCCACTCGTTGCCAGGATTACGTCTGGTGTTCACCATCTGGCTGATAAGCAGGAAGATCCTCGGGTATCACTCCAAAATCTGGCCATAAAAAACCAGCTGGATCAGAACCCAGAAGAGCAAGTGCCACAAGGAAGGCTTCATTAAGGAACTAAAACCAGCAGATAATAAAATAGAAGAATAAATAAATGAACATGCTTAAATGACAAGAAGACAGGGTTTGAATAAAACAATAGCTTGCATTAGGAAAAATGATAGGCGGAATATAATTCCCATGCTAATCACGAGCAAGCATTCAGGCACGGCCAATCAAGTCCTACGGCTTGCTATCATTAGCTAACTAAGGTTATCACAGGCCTAGTTACTAGCAAGATGCAATGAGATGTTCCTGCAGTCACAAGCCCTGCAGGTATCCAGGTTATCCAGGCGAGGTAATTTACAAAAGTTATCAAGATTACTGGTGTACTTTCAGTACTTATGTTTTCAAGAAGTGCCACACATGACAGTGGGCTGGAAATGTGCCCTACTCGTCGGCAGGCTACAAGTCCCTCAGGTATGGCCGGGATAACGGGATCGCCTGTAACTGGAAAAATCTCTCTAAATAGACTACTTGGTCAATCTAGTCATTTAACCTAGTCAGATTCATTATGAATTCCTGATCGTGGTAACCAGAAATCCATGTCCTAGACATGATACAAGACGAGACATGTAGCTTGTACAGGCACAATCAAGATTATACATGTCATGTCACGTTACTTGTTACTTATCAGGAGTACTTGTCAGGAGTGCGCCTCGACGGACCACTATCAAGCTTATATATGTCATATCAAGTTTACTTGTTACTTGTCAAGAGTGCACCTCGACGGGCCACTATCATGTCATGTCGAGACGGGGTCATGTTATCATGTTCAAGTCAAGAGCAATACTAGCAAGTCATACTCATGCTCAACAAGTTATCAAGTCGGGTCATTGCAAGTTAGGCCAAGTGCAAGACACATGCAAGATCATAAGCATACACAACAAGAACTAGGAGAACAAGCATGGGGGTATCGAGGCAAACAAGTGGCGCTGGTCAGGTGACGCCAGGAAGGTAACAGGTGGCACCTAGTCAAGAGGAGCCATGACAAGCAGGGTGCGCCTGGGCCAAGGGGCGCCAAGGCAACCAGGGTACACCTGGGCCAAGGGGCACCAGAGCAAGCAGGATGCGCCTGGGCCAAGGAGCGCCAGGGTGCCAAAGGATGCCTAGGTGCCAAAGGGCGCCAGGGTACAGGTGGCGCCCGGGTACGTATGACGTCAGGGAGACAGGTAGCACCAGGGTACAGGTGGTGCCAGGAAGACAGGTGGCGCCAGGGAGACAGGTGGCACCAGGGTACAAGTGGCGCCAGGAAGACAGGTGGGGCAAGGGTACAAGTGGCGCCAGGGGCGCACACGCTAGGTTGTGCGGCGCTAAAGAGAGCGTGCAAGCAAGGGAACACGGCGCCAAGGGGGGGCGCACTGCTCATCTTCTCCTCCAACAGACCGAGAAGAGCTCTAAAAACCCATAAACCTTAAAATACCATAACTTGCTCAAAATAAGTCGGAATCGAGACTTCCAAGGGTCTAAAGTGGGTAGAACGAGATTTCCTACAGCCTGGGATGACTGGTTTTTGGAAATACCAAGCTTTATTAGATCAAAACCAAGAAAAACAAGAAAAGATTAAAACCTAGATTTACAAAAGTCCATCCATCAAAACCAAAAATGTCAAGTTCTAATGAGGCTTAGAATCTTACAAAGAAAAGAATAGAAAACTAAAATTTGAGATCCATCATGAAGCAAGTTATACATGCCTAGGGTTTCTTGGGTGTAGGTGGAAAGGAGTTAATGAGGAAGATGAAGAAGTAAATGAGAAATAAATGAAGGAGAGAGAGAGAGAGGAGCTGACTTATATATCAACCATTCTCATCTCAAACCAAAATGAACCAAACTAAGCTAAGCCAAGCCAAGTTATGTTGAACCAAACCAAATAAACCAAGGCAAGTTTAAACCAAGATCAAGCTAAGCAAGACAAGTCTAACTACGGTCCATCTGACAATTGCTAGAAATCCGTACACAGAAAATACGTATAACGGAAAACGGGAGTGACAATGCCTATGCGGAGAGTCACCAGATTCGGAGTTAAAGGCAAACTTAGTCCAAGATTTGTGGGTCCTTTCCAAATATTGAAGCGAGTCGCCCCAGTAGCTTACCAAATTGCCTTGTCACCCGTACTGTCAGATGTGCATAATATCTTCCATGTCACACAACTGCGGAAGTATGTGCACGATCTGAACCACGTGGTAGATTTTGGTCAGATGGAGATGAAAGCGGACTTATCATATGTGAAAGAATCGGTCCAAGTCTTAGAGCGCAAGGACAAGCTACTTCGAAATCGTGCGATGCCCCTCGTTCGCATTCTTTGGAGAAACCATTCGGTCGAAGAGTCGACCTGGGAACTCGAATATGAGATGTTGGAAAAGTTTCCTTCCCTATTTTCCTAGCGGTAGGTTCTCTTCTTAAGTTTCGAGGATAAAACTTTTTCTTAGTTGAATATGGTGAAGTGTCTCGTCCCTATATTGTGCTCCGTTTCTCGTCCATGCGATACACGATATAGGAACATTGTCGCTATCGATTTAATCGGTACCGATTGGTCGGGATCGATTGAATCGATTGAACGAAACCGATTGAATTAAGATCATTTCCTCGTTATGGAATGGCTTATTCGGAATTATGTCTCGTATTCAGCTGTTGCGCCTCAAGGATGGACTCTACGGCTGAGTCGGAAGAGACCTCTCGTTGCTCTGTTTTTTATGCCGCACTTGCTTATTTGGTTTTGGTTTTCTGTATGCATTTTCGTGAATGTTTTCGACGGTTTTCATGACTTGCGTTTTTCAAACTTTGCATTTTCTATCGAACTCATTGAATAAGACATTGTTCTGACCAGTTGCTTATGTGATTTCAGGTGATCGCGTGGCGCCGTCTCAGCACAACCAACCGGTCTCTCGCCTAAGAAAAATCAAGGTGAATGGCTGGACCCTTCTCCTTCTTTGTCCCTCTCGTTCTCCAATCAATCAATATAATGTCAATTAAATATGCAAAGGACACATGCTTATTTTTAATGAAATATCACACGATTCCTCACGTATAGCCACTATAGAAATGTTATGCCATGAAACTGCTACATGCTTAATATGTTATTCTTGTTATAGAACTGTGATAAGCGAAGTTTCAGCCATTGAATAATTGTCGCCACAATACGGCAAAACAACGATGAAATTGGTTATGTGACTCACAATTAAAGATCATGCTTGAATAACTAGTCTAGCCTTGAACGGTTACAGACAACTTGTGCACAAGGAACAAATTTCTCGAACGATACCCCGGGACACGGGATCGATTCAGCCTAGGAGGAAGCAAAAGATAGTTGTGCTAGATAAAAGCAGAACTTGGTTACTCGACGAACTTTCAGCGGAGCTCGCTACTCGTGCTGAAAGGGGAGTCGTCTAAATCCAACTATAATCAAAGATGGCTTGTGATGCCAGTGACCTTCACATATACAAATTGCACACACTATGCTACTAAATGATACAATTGACAGGGAAGAACATGGTAAGCTTCACATTGCATGGCACACTCTGTCGTGGATAAGTTCTAGCGTAATTTATATATTTATGCCTATCAAATGCTTGCATGAAATTTTACTAGGATGGCTAGAAAGATCATTGAATATATATATAGCTCATTTCACTTAACTTCTTGAACAAATGAGAGCTTGGATTTAAATTAGTCACCCACCAGTACATGTGAACGTATTGATCTTCGCTCTCCATAGGTGCCACGAATCAAGAGGAATGCACCAACTAGCAAGGTGACGTTCGGGTTTTGAAGCTTCGGCCGCATGCCGAAGTCTTTCGTTGAATCCTTTTTGAAGACTCTATATCAGTCCAAGAAAGATATCGCGACTCCTTACCATTCCAGGTGGTTTATAAATGTTGGTTGTATAAAAGGGATGTAATGTATGGAATGACTATCTCATCATCATTCATTTTGTAATTTAGTCAGTTTGTAAGCCCGTGCGGCAACTCTCATTTGTACCTGTGTCAATGTAAAGTTAATTGTAAATTCAGTATTATCAATAAAAGAAGTTTCCTCTATACAAATGTGTTTAATTTACTTTGTGTACTCTATTTGTTGTTGTGTTTCGGATAACCTTATGAACGTGCCTTGTACGAGTGCAACCTAGGCTCGTACGACATCACGTCCGGAGGACGACTATCGATTCTTCGAAATTGGGACGTGACATATTACGTGACCTTCAGTGGGGGTAGCTACCTGGACTGGAAGGACTCGTCGCAAAATAGATATTTTTAAACCTTCAGTGGGACTCGCAACCTCCACGCGAAGGATCGTCTTACTAGATATAGTCCAAGATGATTGTCACTAGTGACCTTCATATAGTTAGGTTGCATGCGAATATCAATCTATTTGCCAGCCTATCTAGTTGTTGACATGGGCAACTTACGAGCAGGGACACTCTTGTGACACATTTATATATTATGAATGATATTATTGTTTGCAGGAAAGGATGGTAGCCTTGGGTAAGCTTTACTACGTCAAGTGACACATTTATGTTCATGTATATCTGTTTATGAAACTATTAACCGATGACACATTTATGTTTTATATATCTGCTCATGAACTGTTAACTGATCCTAAGACAAGAATAGAAATACCACTTAATAATTTTTATCTGCTCTCACATGATTACCGTGTTGGTCTAGGTGAGTCGGCTAAAAACTGCTCACCAGTGCATTCTCTAATGTACTGACATCCTCCTTTATAGGTTCCCTCCTTTACAGGTCCGGAGAGTCGCTTGGACGTGCTGAGACGTTGGAGCTCATCTGGCAACTTGAAGATGTTTGGCTGGAAGATGTTATTCTTTTGTATATAAAAAACATGATATATGAAACATCTTTATTTGTAATAGTTTTTCGAGTTGTAAGCCTTGTGGCAACGTTCATTGTAAAAAGATCCATTGTTTGTAATCGAGTTATTATTTTGGCTAAGAGTTGTTGTAATTTTGCTACGAATTATTAATAAAGAAAATCGTTTTCATATATCTTGTGTCTATTAACCTTTTTGCTTATTTTTACTGCAATGACTTTGTTCTGAAAGGTTTTAATTTATCGATCGTGTTTGTTCTTGTCTTATACAAGTACAATATAGACTTGTACGAAATCATGTCCAGTAGGGACTTTTGTCCTGCAGAACCGAGGCATGACATTTATTGGGTTAGATTTCCTTCCAATATTGAGAACACCCTGGAGTACGGCGAGTGCATAAGTATATCGGAGAAGCTCGAGGCGGTTGAGTTTTCAATGAAACTTGTATTAAAGTCAATATCAAGCATTTTTTAGGGAGAATCAAGTTCCACGATATACCAACGACATACTAGTGCATAATGCAGCATACAGTAGCATTATACACTGCAGGAAACTGGCTTTAATGAGAGCAAGGGGGATTTGGAGCGACATCGAACCGGTATATCGACTGTATGTCGATCATTCTCGGCTGAGTGGAAGTTGGGTCTGGACCAGTGATTTGATCAAATTTTGATGGTCTAGATTATCTCAAATTTTTGGAGAGGGGTATATATTTATTCCCTAACCTAATTTGAGATTAGAACATAATTCCAAGGTATGAATTACACAAGGAGGATGTGCAACTTTCAAGAAGAAGGAGAAAGAGATCGGAAGAGATTTGCGGTTGATTCAAAGGAGATCGTTCGAGGAGATCCACATTGGTTTGTCTCTGTATTCTTGCTTTCAGTAAACCTTGCATCTTTCCATTATAATATGTTCCTATTGTTGAGTAGTTATAGTTCATCCATTTGTCGGATCAGTGAGAGAAGTTGTAGATGAGTGGTGTATTCTTTGATTCCAGTAGTGGAGCTTTATGGGTTGTCCTCTAAGCTTTCGGGGGGGTTCGTATTGGGTTTCAATGTAAAAAATAGTGTTTGTATACATTGTGTTAATGTTGGTTATTGTGCATTAAAGGATACTATGATTTATTTCAGTACTCACATAGTATTTTCGATATTTCGGTAGGGAACGATTGTATTCCGATGCGTTCCTTACTTTGTTGCCAATAGTCAGTTAGTAAGGAAACACACCACAAACTCACAACAAAATCTTTATCCCAAGGTTTTGGGGTTGATAGATTATATTCCATTCAGCTATGTTAAGGGCCGTTAGAAACTTTATATATATATATATATATATATATATATATATATATATATATATATTCCCTGCTCTCGCACGATGCAGCAGCCACACGAAACTAGGGTTTTGCTGACCCCTCCTCCCCATCCGTCGGACCCACTCGCGGAGGGGAGGAGGAGGCCGGGAAGGAAGGGAGGGGGCGGGCGGCCCCCCCGGCAGGCGGCGGCCCCCCGGGCGGAGGGGGGTGCTGGCGGAAACAGGGGGCCAGGTGGACCCCCTTACACGCAGGCGGAGCCTCGGGAGGGTCCGGCGACGGCCAGGGGGCGGCCGACGCCTCCCAGGCGGTGGCGGCGGACAGGGTGGCCCGGGGACCTGCGGGTACTCCGGCGGTGGTGGGATCCGGGTCCGATGTACCTATTTTCGAATTCGGATCGGTATCCAGGCCTGGGGATGGCCGGATTGATGATGATGGTTGGACGACGGTGGTGAGACGACGTCCGGGAGGGAAAAGAGGGGCTCAAAATCAGGGTATGAGTCGGACGGGCCCTGGAAGGAGCGGGAGTAGGTCTACCATCGGCCTTGGTAGCACACGACGACATGGAGGAGGTCCGGGGCGCACTGCGACTGGATGGCGGCCAAAGGCAACGGCAGCGGAGAAAGGAAAGAGTATTGCTGGAGAAGTTGGGAGTCAGAGGCCCCAGGCTGCCACTCCCCGGACGGGCACAGACGGGCCTCGTCCCAAATCCTGGAAGGATGTATGTATGCCGGGTGGGAACAAGTGCCCGGTGTCGATGGAGTACGTGCCACCGATGCAGGTAGGAGGAGGCCTTCAAGCATATTTCCCGGTAGAAGAGATAGCGGAGGTCACGGGATTCTGGAAGAACACGCTGGTGATGTATGTGTTGGGAAGTAAACTGTTCTATGGGCAGATACGGGGTTATGCAGAGAGGGTATGGCAGCCCAAGGGGAGTATAGAGTTCTTCTCACGTGAGAATGGGTTTTACTGTGTGAAATTCGGCTTAGAGAAGGATGTGTCCAGGATTATTCAAGGAGGGCCCTGGTCCTTTGACGGGCGGCTTATTATCCTGAAGGAGTGGACACCGGAGTTAAGATGTGAGAAGGAGGTGCTGAACACGATTCCCATCTGGATTCGCTTTCCTGAGTTCCCGGTGAAATACTGGAGGATCCTGCTGCTTATGAGATTAGCTAGCTTGGTCGGTAAGCCGATCAAGGCGGACGAGGCTACGGCTTTCCGTACCAGACTGATGTACGCCAGAGTATTTGCAAAGATAAAGGCGGGGACGGAGCTTTCGAGTATTTTCGAGTATCAGGTGGCATTCGAGGAGGTTTTGACTCAAGTTGTGGAGTATGATTGGGTCCCTCCAATGTATTCCTTCTGTGAGTGCTTTGGTCACTCAACTAGTGCTTGTCGGACTAGTGGGACAGAGACAGCTAGGTCCTCGGTAGCGCAGATGGAGATAGTTGAGGCAGAGGTGGCACCCAGTCCCGTGGCAGCGACGGTCAGGCCGATGGAGGGGGACAGGAGGTCCGTGACTGTCACCCCGCAGAGACAGGAGGGTTCTCAGGATACAATAGTCCCGTTCAGGCCCCAGAGGAGTATGGTGACCAAGGGTATGAGTTTCCTGGAAAGCAGACAGGATGGGATGGAGACTTCTATGGTGGAAAAGGTATATAGCAGGAAAAGGCAAGCCCCGTCCCCACGAGAAGAGGAGCTCCAGCCAGGGGGGCTCGATGATCAGACCGTGGCCAACCCAGACTGGGCCCTGACTCTCTCCAGGATTCAGGCCCATCTTGCACCTTCCTCGGGGACGGGGATGGGGGAGGATATAGATCTGACGGACGGGACACTTCCCTCGGGTGTCAGTCCAGATGGAGTTCAGGGGGACCCCACATTAATTAATTAATGTCGATCCTTGCATGGAACATTCGTGGTGGGTGTTCCACTGGAAGATGGAGGAAGATTAATAGAGTTCTAAAGAGGGATAAGTGTGACATTTCTATTCTTCTTGAGACGAAGATTAGAGGGGAGACTATGCTATCTCGTAGGACGCCTGCAAACTGGGCGCATATCCATAACCTGGACCTTTGTGATATGGCTAGGATCTGGGTTCGGTGGAACAGAGATAGTTGGGAAGGGGAACCGGTTCTGATAACAGAGCAGCTTATTAGCATTTCCTTTGTTAACAAGGGAGGATTCCACTTCATTCTTGGAGCAGTTTATGGGCACAATGATAGGCGGCTTCGGAAGACCTTGTGGGAGGACATTGTACGAGTAGGCCGTATGGTGGAGTACCTGCATCTCCTCCTGCTGCTTATGGGAGACTTCAATGCCATACTGCATCGACAAGAGAAGGTGGGAGGTCGTCCAGTGCCGGATCCGATCTTATACGACTTCTAGAGGTGTCTCCTCTTGTCTGGGCTGAGGGGACTGGAGAGAGCTGGACACATCTGGATCTGGCACAATAAGGTGGTTCACAACAGGATTGCCTGTCAGCTGGATCGGGCTTTAGAAAATAGCGAATGGTTTTGCTACTTTCCAAATTCCTTGGCAGAAGGGCTAGCGGCTGGGACCAGCGATCACTCCTCTATCCGGGTTGGTTTCTCTGAGAGGCCCACTTGGAAGACTCGGCCATTCCGGTACAACAATGGCTGGTACCTTTCTGCTGGATATGAGGAGGTTGTTACGGGAGGGCTGCAGTATACTCGGGAGGGCACGGCTCAGTTTCGTATGGCTCACAAACTCAAACAGGTCAAGAGAGCTATTCGAGATTGGGTGAAGAAGATGTCGTGGTCTTCTTTGGAGGATAAGGAGGCCGAGCTTCAGGAGGTTCAGGAAGCTTTGCAGTCTGACATGCTGAGCGAGAATTTGGCGGCTCGGGAGCGGGACCTGATTGCGGAGGTCAACATCATGAGGCTTCAGCAGGAGATTAGTGCGGCCCAGAGGGCCAAGTGTTCATGGCTCGAGGATGGGGATCGGTGCACCAAGTTCTTCTATGATGTGATCCGAGCCAGACAGCACCGGAACAGCATCCCCAGGCTGCTTAATGGCGAGGGTAGGCTTGTTGGCAACCCAGTGGAGATTCAGGAGGAGGCAGTCAGGTTCTATTCTGACTTATATCAGCAAACTGATTATCCCATCATGTTCACAGGTCTAGTCACGAAGAGGCTGGTGACGCAACATGGGAATAGCTTGCTGTTGGCCCCTGTGAGAATGGAGGAGATGGAGGATATTGTGATGAAGGCTGATCCAAATAAGGCTCCGGGGCCTTACGGTTTCTCTTGTGGGTTCTTTAGACGCCATTGGGGTGAGCTAAAGTTTTTAGTTCTGGAGGCGATGTAGGAGTTTTTCTTGGAAGGGAAGTTGTTGAAGGAGCTGAATCACACGTTCTTGACCTTGGTTCCGAAGAAGGAGAGTGTGACCTCCCTCACCGACTTCAGGCCTATTGCGTGTTGTAATTATATGTACAAGATAATTACTCACCTCATGTGTCAACGTATGGAAGGGAATATTAAGGGCTTGGTGTCTCGGAATCAAGCGGCTTTCATCAAGGGGCGCTCGATTGCTGAGCATAGTCTTCTTGCACATGATATGGTGAGAGATTTCAACAAGCCGGGGGGATGAAGGCATGTGTGAAGCTGGATTTGCGGAAAGCCTATGACACGGTCAACAGGGACTTCCTCTGCCACCTTATGCTTGCTATGGGATTTGATGAGAGATGGGTGGCACGGATGAGGAAGTGCATATGCTCCCCCACATTTTCGGTCCTCATTCAGGGTACTCCATATGGATGTTTCTCGAACAACAGGGGACTGCGGCAGGGGAATCCTCTCTCTCCATACCTGTTCACTCTGGTGATGGAGTACTTCACTTGTATGATGGACCTGGCTGTGCATAGTAAAAAGATTGTTCCTCTTTTCAGGCAGGTCAAGCCGGTGGTGTCTTACTTGATATATGTTGACGACCTCTTGGTATTCCTGCATCCATCTATGAGGGGGATAAGGGCGCTTTCAGATATTATGGAGGAGTTTAGGAGGATGTCCGGTCTGCAGCTGAATAGGGAGAAGAGCAGGGTCTATTTCAGCTCTCAGTGCACTCTCAAGGAGGAACGGGCCCTTGCTCTGGGAGTGAAGAAATGAGAGTTACCGATGAAGTATCTGGGGGTTCCGTTGACGGTCAATTATGCCAGGGACCAGGATTGTCTCAGCCTGGTGGATTTTGCCCAAAGGAGAGTGGAAGGCTGGCAGGCGGCTGGACTGTCCTTTGGTGGCCGTATTGAGCTGGTGAGGTCTGTTATCTCTGGCATCGCTATGTTTTGGTTGCAGTTGATTCAGATTCCGGTAGCTACCATAAGGAAGGTGGAGTCCATTTGTGCTAATTTCATCTGGAGAGGAGGTATGCATACGATCGCTTGGGAACAACTCTGCCGGACCCGGAAGGAAGGAGGAGTGGGATTGCGACCTCTTAGTGCGGTTAGGGAGGCATCTGGGGTGCGGATGGCGTGGCGGTTCATCAAGGGAGGTTCCCTTTGGACGGAGTGGTTGGCTAGCAGTTATGTGCAGCGGATGAATTTTTGGACTTGCAGGATTGATAACAATTTCTCAGTCTCATTTAAGGCTATCCATAGATGGGACGAATACTGATCTCTGGCTGGACCCATGGATGAAAAATGGCTCCCTTTTGGAGATCTTGGGTGCGCAAATGGACAGAGAGACGAGCAGGGGGTGAAATATAGTCAGATCATCAGGGATGGGAGCTGGAGGCCTGAGGAGTATCCTTTCACGGCTCAGTTTGGAGAGGTGATTCGTCGGATCACTATCGATACTAGCCAGACTGCGGACTCCTGGAGTTGGGTTGATCCTGGTTCGGTTGGAGGGTCAGGGATATTCAGTTTTAAAAGTTGCTATAATCTGGTTCGTACTCCATATAACAGGATTGCGGAGTATGACTTTATCTGGGCGAAGGGGATTGCACGCAAAATACAGCTTTGTTCATACAGACTCCTTCTAGGCAGGTTGATGATGCGAGACAGACTTATTAGGTTTGGGATGCAGATTCCAGACCCAAAGTGTGTCCTCTGTACGGGTGACGCAGAATCTATGGGCCACTTATTCTTTGAGTGTCCGTGGACTTGGCACATCTGGGAGGAGCAGTGCATGCGATCGATGGGTGGAGTTGGCAGTGCCAGAGATATCCGGGGGATTCTCAGCTGGATTAGAGACCGCCGAGGCATGGACCTTGGTTAGGCCAAGATGGCTAGAGTTAGACTTGCTGCATCAGTTTGGCATGTCTGGAGGGAGTGCAACAGGCGTATCTTTGAGGGACTGGCTACTCCGCCAGTAGAAATTCTACATAATATAGAATTCGATGTATCTGTAATGGCCCTTAACTGGGGAGGGAGATGTGAGAATAGTGTATTGTAATACCTTTACTGTGATTTATGTGGAATAAAATTATATATATATTTTTTCTATATTTTTTTTTCTATATATATATATATATATATATATATATATATATATATATATATATATATATATAATCTGCATTAGGAACTATAGGGACATCTTTCAGTGAGTAGTTTGACTACACACACACACACACACACACACACACACACACATATATATATAGGTCAATGGGGCTTCAACGATCTTCTTTAGATTTATATATATATATATATATATATATATATATATATATATATATATATATATATATATATATATATATATAGAGAGAGAGAGAGAGAGAGAGAGGAGAGAGAGAGAGAGAGAGAAAAAAAAATATAGAGAGAGAGAGAGAGAGAGGTGGGATCGGATTCACCCCCTATTTTTTCCACCCCCATTGTCATCCATATCTCCTCCGTCCGATTAGATTTAAAACTAAGGTTTTGATCAATTCTCTACATGACAAATAGAAACTCCAAATCTTCCTAATCTTCTGAATGCTATATTAATATACAAGAGAGAGAAATTGAGAAGAAAAGAAGAAAAATAAAAATATACGCTCGTTTAATTTAGAGAATAACGAAAAATTAAATGACCCATTTTTATAAAGAAACTAAATTGGGATTCAAATGACCATAATATTTTTAGAGAATATTTTTTAAAAGAAACTAAATTAGGCTTCAAAATTTAAATGACCGGTTCTTTTTAAAGAAAATAAATTTTGTAGAGAATACCCAAAATTTAATAAATTTAAATTAGGTTTCAAATTTTTTTACGGAATATCAGAATTTTAAATGACCAAATTTTTTAAAAAATTAAAAAAAGTAGGCTTCAAAATTTAAATGACCGGGCAAATTTATGAAACAATTTTTTTTTAAAGAACATCGAAAATTTAAAAGATTTAAAATAGGCCTCAAAATATTTTAGATAATATAAAAAATTTAAATGACCGATTTTTTTTTAAATGAAACTAAATTAGGTTTCAAATGAACGCAACTTCTAGACAATATTTTTTAAAAGAAACTAAATTAGGTTTCAAATGAACGCTTTAGAGAATATTCTCTAGAAGAAACTAAATTAGGCTTCATAATTTAAATGACTGAAAATGTTTAATAGAAACTAAATTTTGTAGAGAATATCCAAAATTTAATCGATTTAAATTAGGTTTCAATTTTTTTTTAGAGAATATCAAAAATTTAAATCACTGATTTTTTTAACATAAACTAAATTAGGCTTTGTTCTTGAGTTTGTTTCGATGTTCTTTAAAAAAAAATTGTTTCATTTAAATTTGCCCGACTATTTAAATTTTGAAGCCAAATTTATTTAATTTTGTTACCAAAATGGTCATTTAAAATTTTGATATTCTGTAAAAAAAAATTGAAACCAAATTTAGAAAAAAATTGGTCATTTAATTTTTTTCTATATTCTCTAAATTAAACAAGCAGAGTTTTTTTTCTTTCTTTCTCAATTTCTCTCTCTTTCTTCCTAATCTTCGGTATGCTATATTAATATACAAGAGAGAAATTAAAGGGGAAAAAACTACGCTCGTTTAATTTAGAGAATAACGAAAAATTAAATGACCGATTTTTTTACAAAGAAACTAAATTAAATTTCAAATGACCAGAATATTTTTAGAGAATATTTTTTAAAAGAAATTAAATTAGGCTTCAAAATTTAAATGACCGGTTCTTTTTAAAGAAAATAAATTTTGTAGAGAATAAAAAATTTAATAGATTTAAATTAGGTTTCAATTTTTTTTTACGGAATATCAAAATTTTAAATAACCAATTTTTTAAAAAATTAAACAAAGTTGGCTTCAAAATTAAATGACCGGGCAAATTTAAATGAAACAATTTTTTTTAAAGAACATCGTTTAAAAGATTTAAAATAGGCCTCAAAAGAACTAAATTAGTTTCCAAATGAAAGCAATTTTTAGAGAATATTTTTTAAAAGAAACTAAATTAGGTTTCAAATGAACGCTTTAGAGAATATTTTTTAAAAGAAATTAAATTACGCTTTAAAATTTAAATGACCGAAAATATTTAATAGAAACTAAATTTTGTAGAGACTATCGAAAATTTACTCGATTTAAATTAGGTTTCAAATTTTTTTTAGAGAATTCAAAATTTTAAATCACTGATTTTTTTTAAGATAACTAAATTAGGCTTTGTTCTTGAGTTTATTTCAATTTTCTTTTCAAAAAATTGTTTAATTTAAGTTTGCCTAGCTATTTAAATTTTGAAGCCAAATTTATTTAAATTTGTTAAAAAATAGTCATTTAAATTTTTGATATTCCGTAAAAAAAAAAATTGAAACCAAATTTAGAAAAAACATTGGTCATTTAATTTTTCTATATTCTCTAAAGTAAAGGGGAGGTTTTTTTTTCGTTCTTTCTCAATTTCTCTCTCTTGTATATTAATGTAGCATATGAAAGATTAGGAAGATTTGGTGTTTCTATTTTTTGGATGTAGAGATTTGATCTAAACCTTAATTTTAAATCTAATCCTGTTTTCATCACCCCATTATCATCCGTATCTCAAAATTAAGGTTTAGATCAAATCTCTACATCCAAAAATAGAAACACCAAATCTTCCTGATCTTCCGTATGCTACAAGAGAGAGAAATTGAGAAAGAAAGAAAAAAATTCCGCTCGTTTAATTTAAAAAATATTGAAAAAATTAATGACCAATTTTTTTCTATTTTTGGTTTCAAATTTTTTCAAAAATTTAAATGACCTTTTTTTTTAACAAAATTAAATAAATTTGGCTTCAAAATTTAAATGGCCGGGCAAATTTAAATGGAACAATTTTTTTTTAAAGAACATCGAAATAAACTCAAGAAAGAACATCGAAACAAACTCAAGAACAAAGCCTAATTTAGTTTATGTTAAAAAAAATAGTGATTTAAATTTTTGATATTCTCTAAAAGAAAATTTTTGAAATCTAATTTAAATCGACTAAATTTTCGATATTCTCTACAAAATTTAGTTTCTATTAAATATTTTTCGGTCTTTTAAATTTTGAAGCCTAATTTAGTTTCTTTTAAAAAAATATTCTCCAAAAATTGCGTTCATTTGAGACCTAATTTAGTTTCTTTTAAAAAAACAGGTCATTTAAATTTTCGATATTATCCAAAATATTTTGAGGCCTATTTTAAATCTTTTAAATTTTCGATGTTCTTTAAAAAAATTGTTTCATTTCAATTTTCCTGGTCATTTAAATTTTGAGCCAACTTTTTTAAATTTTTAAAAAATTTTGGTCATTTAAAATTTTGATATTCCGGAAAAAAAATTGAAACCTAATTTAAATTTATTAAATTTTCGGTATTCTCTACAAAATTTATTTTCTTTAAAAAGAACCGGTCATTTAAATTTTGAAGCCTAATTTAGTTTCTTTTAAAAAATATTCTGGTCATTTGAAACCTAATTTAGTTTCTTTGTAAAAAAATCCATCATTTAATTTTTTATTATTCTCTAAATTAAACGAGCGTAGGTTTTTCTTTTTTTCCTTCTCAATTTTTCTCTCTTGTATATTAATATAGCATTCGAAAGATTAGGAAGATTTGGAGTTTCTATTTGTGGATGTAGAGGTTTGATCTAAATCTTAGTTTTAAATCTAATCCGACGGAGGAGATAGGGATGATAATGGGGGTGCAAAAAATAGGGGGTGAATCCGATCCCACCTCATATATATATATATATATATATATATATATATATATATATATATATATATATATATATATATATATATATATGGGAAATTTATGAAATGCCCAAAAAACAAAAAAGTTTTATGAAAAACCCACCGCGCAATAACATTTCATCGCGTTCCCAGAATTAGGAAAAAATATATAAAGAGGGTTCTGAATGACCGTTTTGCCCTTCCTTCTAATTTATTGAAAATACCCATGAAACTACTCTTAAAAAACATGTTTCGATACTTCATCTTCTTCAAAACGCTGCTCACTTTCGAATCTAGGTTTTCTCCTCAAAAATCTTCAAAAACTCGTCGGAAAATTTCGGAAAGACCGAGACAAACGGCAAAAGTGCTAAAACGGAGGTCCAAACATCATTTTTTTGTGATTCTAAAATTTCGGAAGGCCATCTAACGATAAAGCTGTTAATCTCAGGCTCCTCGAAGATACGCTCATTTTGCGACAAACCGGGCCTCGTTTCGACCTCCTAGTCAAAAGTTATGGCCCTTCAAAGTTTCAACTGACCATAAAATGCAGGAGAATGGCCATTCTCCGTGTTAGAACACGAAGAATGTTAATTTCGCATGAGGGTGGTCATTCTCGTGTTAGTAATACGGAGAATGACATTCCCCGTCTTAATTTACACGGAGAATGGCCATTCTCTGTGTTAGTAACACGAAGAATGGCATTCTCCGTGTAAATTAAGACGGAGAATGCCATTCTCCGTGTTACTAACACGGATAATGACATTCTCCGTCTTAATTTACACGGAGAATGACCATTCTTCGTGCTAAATTACACAGAGAATGGCCATTCTCCGTCTTAATTTACACGGAGAACGGCCATTCTCCGTGTAATTTAGTACGGAGAATGGTCATTCCAGTGTTAAAACGCAGGAGAATGATCATTCTCCGTGTTAGAAACACGGAGAATGCCATTCTCCGTGTTAAATAAAACGGAGAATGGCATTCTCCGTGTTAATTTATACGGAGAATGGCATTCTCCGTATTAATTTACACGGAGAATGATCATTCCCAGTGTTAAAACGTAGGAGAATGACCATTCTCCATGCTAAATTACACGGAGAATGGCATTCTCCGTGTTAAATGACACGGAGAATGGTCCTTCAAATGTTAAAACAAAAGAGAATGGCCATTCTCTGTGTTAGAAACACGGAGAATGTCATTCTTCGTGTTAAAACACGGAGAATGCCATTCTCCGTGTTAGTAACACGGAGAATGCCATTCAACACGGAGAATGCCATTCTCCATGATAATTTACACGGAGAATGACATTCTCCTTGTTAAAATGCAGGATAATGACTATTCTTCGTGTGATATCAACGGAGAACAGTTGACAGAAACCTAATTTTTTTTTTTTGTTTTGTGGAAAAATATTTGACATGAATAAAGATTCAAGAGTTTTCGTTCTTCTTTCAAAACGATGCTAACTCTTATGGAAAAGAAGAAGAAGAAGATCTTCTCTCCATAATTGACCTAATTGTCGGAGAAAAAGAAGAAGAAGAAGAAGAAGAGGAAGAAGAAGAAGAGCGATGATCGAGTTCGACTGAAAAAAATATGGTGAACTACGAACGATCTTTGCGATCTCTGCTGAAGATGAGAGCAATTGAATTCAGATCTCTCGTGAAGAAGAAGAAGAAGAAGACGACGAGAATCGCAATCCAAATCTGAGTTTGTGCGAAGGGGTAGTTATGGTATTAATTTTGTAAATACAGAGCATCTAAAGGGAATCTTGGAATACTTAATGTGGAAATATATAATTCTGGGCATTTCATAAAAGTCATCCTGCGGGTGGATTTTTCATAAGAACCAACCCCGAAATTGGGTTTCTCAGCAATATATATATATATATATATATTTTATATATATATATATATATATATATATATATATATATATATATATATATATATTTATATATATATATATATGTGTGTGTGTGTGTGTGTGTGCCTCCCGAATCAGGTCAATTGGGGCTTCAAAGATCTTCTTGCCTCTTGGGGTAAAGCATCGCACGGCCACCAGATCGTCGTAGCCGCCATTACTTGGGTCATTTGGAAAAACAAACACAGATACGAGGGGCCACAGTTCACCTCCGATCAACTGATTAACGAAGATCACAGACAGATATACAAGACTAACAGACACTGCAAGCACGTACAAACGGACTTTTGGGCTCCCCTACACAGATGTCTTTCTCTTTCAGGCCCTTGATTGGGGATTTGTTCCCCATTTTTTTGCTTTTTGGGCTACTTGTAAAGGCTTCAGCATTTTGCGCCTTCGTATTGAATAAAATTTCCGTGTTTTATATATATATATATATAAATATGTTGGTCCCGGGGCTTGACCAAAAATAAAAAACTAATGCAATCGAGATCTGAGAGTCACACAAAACTTTGCAATGATCAAACTCAAGATCTACGATGATACAAAAACCAAATAGCCAGATTACAATATGAAGGAGGAAAATAGAGAAGAGAAGATCTCTCGTTCTTCCTTGCAAACGTGTTGCAATTGGGACAGAACGAGTTACAATAATCTAGAGAAAGATGAGATGAAGAAAAGTTGCTGGGGTGTCAAAACACCATTGCTCAAAGCAAGATTCGCCCCACACGAATTGCTTCCAGGAACTAGCAAGTTGAAGAACTTGTGGAACGCTCGAAGTCACCTCTATTCTGACTCCTCGGATGGACTTGCAATGGCGGCAGCAGCTCCCTCTCCCTCTCTTTTTCTGACTTATAAAATTCGTAGTCACCCACAAAGGAGGCCAGAAGAGAGTATATATAGAGAGAGGGTGGAAACCTTAGCTGCCTCTTCAGTTATGGAAAGATTGAATCAAATCCCACAAAGATAGCAACGAAATTAATTCAAATCCCACAAAAATAGCAACAAAATTAATTCAAATCCCACAAAAAGTGGATCTGAATTAATCGCATTAATCAGCCTTTCCATAACTGACTTGTAGCCTGCACAGTCAGCAGAGCCCTCCATGCTGCAGCAGCAGCAGCAGCCTGGCTGCATGAGCAGCATGGCCTCATGGCCGCAAGTGCCGCATAGACCGCATGGAGCGCATGAGGCCGCATGAGCCCATGAGCCCTCCAACAAAATGCTACATTACGCCTCATGAGCCCATGAGCCCGAGCCCGAGCCCGAGCCCGAGTCCGAGTCCGAGTCCGAGTCGCTAAGCCCCTTTGGGGCTTAGCTCCAAATGGAATTAATCCTAGAGAATGACAAAAGCATTAATGCTTAATCCTTGGAGCCATATTCTTACCTCCTAGTAAAATCACCCACATGGTTCCCTCCTTAGGGTCACCACCCCATGTGCATCTCTCAACAACACAACCAAGTATATATGTTGAGATAACTCATGGTACATTTCCGATGTGGGACTAAAATTTTACAAGACATGTTGAGAGCAAGCTCTCTCCATGTAAAGAAAGCACCAACAATTCCCCACATATCACAACATATATATGTGTCCAGGGTTGAGCGTTCCCCACAGTAACTGTCCATTTTGCATTAGGATAGATGTCGCTGACGACTTGAATCTTCCTGCATGGGTTAAATAACAATGTGATACAAGAATGGACTACGCCTTGAATTCTGTACCACAATTGTAATTCTTTCCACTCACAAAATGCAGTTACGTGTGCTTCTGGCTGCACATTAAAGGCCCTGTGCCAGCCTGGTTTCAGTGTATAATTTTGGGCGTCTACAAGTTTACCCTCAAGAGATGGCCTGATTTCTCTTTCCATACACTATAGGTGAGTTCTTTATTAAAGAGACATGGCATGAAGCGTTGCGCTTCCTTGCGGTGCTACGTTGCTATGACATGGCCTGAAGCTAAGGCATTACGCCTACCTGGGAACCTCATCGTAGTGTCATACTACTGTAGCATGAGGTCTCAGCCTCTTTGTAGTGCTAATCTACTCAGCATGAAGCCTAAGGCTTCCTTGCGGTGTTACGCCGCAACGACATGGCTTGCAAGGCCGAGGCTTTACCCCTACCTGGGTACCTCATCGTGGTGTCGTGCCACTGTAACATGGGGCCATCCTCCCTTTTGTAGTGTTGTCTACAACTCTTTAATTACGTCATGCAGCATTAGACTACTTGCCTATTTGCGGTGCTACGTCGCTATGACTTGGCTTACAAAGCCGAGGCATTACCCCAGACCTGGGAACCTCATGGTGGAGTCACCCCACTGTAGCATGGAGTTTCACTCCTTGTAGTGCTGCTCTACTGTGCTTCCTGTAAAGCACACCAGGCATTCACTCTGCCTGAGAACTCATTAAGGCGTTTAAGCCAACCTTCCACAGGATCTATTTTTTTCGCAGAAAATATATAGTAGACAACAGTGGTTATGGGTCCGTATCCCTTCCATGTTCCAGAGAACAAGTACCCACTGTTACCTGATAGTTTCCCAGTCAGTGATCCTCCTTTGAACCAAAAGTTAGATGCCTAGTAGATTTCTCTTTGAACTAATAGCATAAAACTTTATGGTAGGATTACAAAGACACACTATCAGAATGCCTTCAAGCCCATTTTACAAGCTGTGTCATCGACCAACTGGCGCTTGAGGCCCTTTGTGAACGGATCTGCCAGGTTCTCCTGACTCCGAACATCAATCACTGTAATTATACCTCTTTTGATAATATCGTGTACTGCCCTGTGCTTCAACCGCACAGTCCTCTTCTTTCCGTTGAAGAGGTCATTTGATGCCACCGCCGCAGTTGCCTGGTTGTCACAGTATATCGGTATCGCCGGTATCTGAGCCCCAACCACTTGAAGATCATACATGAGCTCCCGAAGCCATTCTGCTTCATCTGCTGCAGTTTTAAGTACATAGAATTCAGATTCCATGGAGGAACGAGAAAGTATAGTCTGCTTCTTCGACTTCCACGATATAGCAGCTCCATCCAAGGAAAAGACATATCTACCTGTGGATCTCTCGCTTTCCACCTCTGAACACCAGCTAGCATCACTGAAGCCTTCCACTACTGTCGGATACCCGTTGTAGTACAGTGCATATGACTGAGTCTTCTTGAGATATCTCATCACTCGCTTCACAGCTTTCCAGTGCTCAATCCCTGGGTTGCTTGTGAACCGACTCAGCATTCCCACGGCAAAAGCTATGTCAGGCCTTGTGGCAGTGGTTACGTACATCAAACTTCCGATAATGCTAGAATACTCCAGCTGTCTGACGCTTTCCCTCGAGTTTGGCTTCAGCTTCTGATCACACCTGTATGGCGTATCGATCCCTGGAAGATCCTTATACCCATAGCGTGTGAGCATCTTCTCAATATAGTGAGATTGTGACAGTGCTACTCCAGTGTCTGTCCGGATGATCTTTATGCCCAAGATGACATCTGCATCCCCCAAGTCCTTCATATTGAACTTGGCTGAGAGGAACTTCTTTGTCTCCGTGACACAGCCTATATCCGTCCCTAGGATTAGCATGTCGTCCACGTACAGACAAACGATGACTCCTCTTCCATCAGCGAACTTTGTGTAAACACATTTGTCCGTCTCGCTGACTCTGTAGCCGTTTGACCTAATAACTTTGTCAAACTTCTCATGCCACATCTTGGGAGCTTTCTTCAAACCATACAATAATTTTACCAACTTACAGACTTTGTCTTCAAGACCTTTGACGATAAATCCATCTGGCTATTGCATGTAAATCTCTTCGGTCAGCTCCCTATTCAGGAATGATGTCTTTACATCCATCTGATGTATCACCAACTTATGTATAGCTGCTAGAGCAATTAACATCCTGATGGTGATTATTCGAGCTACTAGAGCGTACGTGTCAAAGTAGACTATCCCCTGTTTCTGAAAAAATCCCTTGGCTACCAGCCTGGCCTTGAACTTGTCAATAGTTCCATCTGCCTTCATCTTCTTCTTGAAGATCCATTTACATCCGATGGGCTTTTTTCCTTCAGGTAGATCTACCAACACCCATGTGTTATTGGAGGTGATAGAGTCAAACTCGTCATTCACTGTCTCCTTCCAGAAGATAGCATCTCTGGTCTTCATCGCCTCATCATAGGTAAGCGGATCTGCTTCCACATGATAGGTGACAAAGTCATCTCCAAAGTCTTTAGGTCTTCTCGCTCGCTTTGCTGACGGCTCTGCGAGTTCTGGTACAGGAGTTGTTTTATCAACAACAGCTTCTTCTTGGACTACTGGCCCATATAAGATTTCAGTCTCATTTGCACCTACATCATTTTTCGGAATGTCCGAAAGAACAATGTTTTTGTCTTTTGCAAACTTGTCTTCAAAGTATTCAGCATCGCGAGATTCGTTGATATGATTTTACTCAATATCAAGAAATCTCCGAGCATCACTCTTCTCGGCATACCCCAAGAAGATCGCCTTCATAGTCCTTGTCCCCAGCTTCTGAATCTTCATATTTGGGAGCTTCACATACGCTAGACACCCCTACACTCGAATGACATTCAAGTTTGGTATAACTTTGAACCAGAGTTCATAAGGAGTAATGTCTGAAGTTGCAGATGGCACTCTATTCAGAATGAAAGTGGCCGTTAATGCAGCTTCTCCCCAGTAGCATTTTGGAAGACCTGCAGTAAGCAGCATTGAATTCATCATTTCTGTTAATGTTCGGTTCTTCCTCTCTGCTACTCCGTTAGATTGAGGAGAATATGGAGCAGTAGTCTCGCATATGATTCCATGTTCTTTACAGAACGATGCGAAGTCATGAGACCTGTACTCCCCACCTCGATCACTTCTCAACCTCTTGAGTTGTTGTCCAGTCTGCCGTTCAGCTTCGGCCCTGAACTCTCTGAACTTCTCGAAAGCTTCATCTTTAGTCTTGAGCAAGTAGACAAACGCGTATTTTGAGAAGTCGTCGATGAAGGTTATGAAATACTTCATCCCGGCCTTCGTGGAGAAATGTTTGAAGTCACAGATATTGGAGTGCACCAACTCCAGAAGATATGTGCTTTGATTGACCCGATGAAAGGGTTTCCTTGTGATCTTCGTCTGAGCACACACTTCACACTTCTCCACCTTACCCCCACATTTGGAGATAAGTCCTAGACTGGACATTTTGTTAATTCTTTTACAGTGAACATGTCCTAGCCTATTATGCCACAACTCAAGAGAATAATCAGAAAATACAACTGCATTAATGTCATTAAACTGGTTGACAAGCTAAATTTTAAACATTCCTTCGGTTTGATAAGCCTTTCCGAAGTATGTTCCCTTCTTGGACATCACTATCTGACCAGCATTGATGTCCATCCTCAAGCCTGCGTTGCAGAGCAGGCTCCCAGAGATCAGGTTCTTGGCAATCACCGGAACATGCTTCACACCATGAAGAGTCAGAGTGTTCCCAGAAGTGAGTTTCAGCTCCACAGTCCCGATTCCCAGAACTTCAGCTTGGGCCTGATTCGCCATGACAACCTTCTCAGATATCGGCTGGTACGTGTCGAACCATTCCTTGCCAGAACAGACATGGCAAGTCGTACCAGTGTCTATCCACCAGTCAGAGTCAACCCCCACAGTTGTGACCTGTGCGATCATAGCAACAATGTTAGAAACCAATAAAACCTTACTAGGCTCACCTTTCTCTGATTGTTTAGGCTTGGATCTGCATTCACTCTTGTAGTGGCCTTTCTTGCCACAATTGAAACAAGTCACTTGGGACTTGGACTTCTGTTGCTTGAATGAAGGACCCTTCACTTTTAGATTGGTGAAGTCCTTCTTCTTGTGATAAGAAGCCACCTGTTTCCCCTTGGGATCTCTCGTCTGCACTAGATTGGCCTTAGCCATCTGTTTGGACAGAGTGTCCATCTTCTGTTGGGAACGTATCTCGTCCTCAACATGGATCTCTTGAAGTAGATCTCCCAAGCTAATGTCTAGCTTCTTTCTGAGCATCCTTGCATAGAAGGTACTCCATCCAGCAGGAAGTTTTGAGACGATCCCTCCAACGACAAACTTGTCGGAAAGGGGCATCTCTTCGTCTTCCAGTTTCTGACACAGCTTCAAAAATTCCTTCACTTGTGGCAACATGGACTTCTCGTCCTCAAAGAGCAATTTGTGATATTTTTCAACCACAAACATCTTGCTCCTGTTTCTGTCTTCTTCATACAGTTTTTTTACAGACTCCCATATGTCTCTGGCAAATTCCTTCTTCGAGTAGGATTCTGCCAGGGAATCCTCCATAGCATTCAGGATGAGAAGCCTGCAGATGCTATTTTTCCTTTTCCATTTGGCCTGGAGTTTGGTAGCCGCATTGATTACGGCAGTAGACCCAGTGTCTGGAACAGAAGGTTCTTCCTCCAACAGTATATGATCAACGTCTTTGAGTTGAAGAGTTAGATAAACCTTCCTCTTCCAGACTTGATAATGCTCTCTATCGAACTTTTCCAACTTGCAGTAGTCCGACTGGACGAGCGAAGCATTAATGTTTTCTATCTACAAGGATCTTGCTTTGAGATTGTTAGTCCCGGGGCTTGACCAAAGATGAAAAACTGATGCAATCGAGATCTGAGAGTCACACAAAACTTTGTAGTGATCAAACTCAAGATCTACGATGATACAAAAAACCAAATAGCCAGATTACAATATGAAGGAGGGAAATAGAGAAGAGAAGATCTCTCGTTCTTCCTTGCAAATGTGTTACAATTGGGACAGAACGAGTTACAATAATCTAGAGAAATATGAGATAAAGAAAAGTTGCTAGGGTGTCAAAACACCGTTGCTCAAAACAAGATTCGCCCCACACGAATTGCTTCCAGGAACTAGCAAGTTGAAGAACTTGTGGAACGCTCGAAGTCACCTCTGTTCTGACTCCTCGGATGGACTTGCAATGGCGGCAGCAGCTCCCTCTCTCTCTCTTTTCTGACTTATAAACTTCGTAGTCACCCACAAAGGAGGCCAGAAGAGAGTATATATAGCGAGAGGGTGGAAACCCTAGCCGCCTCTTCAGTTATGGAAAGATTGAATCAAATCCCACAAAGATAGCAACGAAATTAATTCAAATCCCACAAAGATAGCAACGAAAATAATTCAAATACTACAAAAAGTGGATCTAAATTAATCGCATTGAATCAGTCTTTCCATAACTGACTTGTAGCCTGCACAGTCAGCGGAGCCCTCCATGCGGCAGCAGCAGCAGCAGCCTGGCCGCATGAGCCGCTAACGTGCTAAGTGCGCCAACAAAATGCCACATTACGCCTCATGAGCCCATGAGCCCGAGCCCAAGTCCGAGTCCGAGTCCGAGTCGCTAAGCCCCTTTGGGGCTTAGCTCCTAATGGAATTAATCTAAGAGAATGACAAAAGTATTAATGCTTAATCCTTGGAGCCTTATTCTTACCTCCTAGTAAAATCACCCACATGGTTCCCTCCTTAGGGTCACCACCCCATGTGCATCTCTCAACAACACAACCAAGTATATATGTTGAGATAACTCATGGTGCATTTCCGATGTGGGACTAAAATTTTACAAGGCATGTTGAGAGCAAGCTCTCTCCATGTAAAGAAAGCACCAACAATCCCCCACATATCACAACATATATATGTGTCCAGGGTTGAGCGTTCCCCACAGTAACTGTCCATTTTGCATTAGGATAGATGTCGCTGACGACTTGAATCTTCCCGCATAGGTTAAATAACAATGTGATACAAGAATGGACTACGCCTTGAATTCTGCACCAAAATTGTAATTCTTCCCACTCACAAAATGTAGTTACGTGTGCTTCTGGCTGCACATTAAAGACCCTGTGCCAGCATGGTTTCAGTGTATAATTTTGGGCGTCTACAAGTTTACCCTCAAGAGACGGCCTGATATCTCTTTCCATACACTATAGGTGAGTTCTTTATTAAAGAGACATGGCATGAAGCCTTGCACTTCCTTGCGGTGCTACACGGCTATGACATGGCCTGAAGCCGAGGCATTACGCCTACCTGGGAACCTCATCGTAGTGTCATACTACTGTAGCATGAGGTCTCAGCCTCTTTTTAGTGCCAATCTACTCAGCATGAAGCCTAAGGCTTCCTTGCGGTGTTACGCCGCAACGACATGGCATGCAAGGCCGAGGCTTTACCCCTATCTGGGTACCTCATCTTGGTGTCGTGCCACTGTAACATGGGGTCATCCTCTCCTTCGTAGTGTTGTCTTCAACTCTTTAATTATGTCATGCAGCATTAGGCTACCTGCCTATTTGCGGTGCTATGCCGCTATGACTTGGCTTGCAAAGCCGAGGCATTACCCCAGACCTGGGAACCTCATGGTGGAGTCAACCCACTGTAGCATGGAGTTTTACTCCTTGTAGTGCTGCTCTACCGTGCTTCCTGTAAAGCACACCAGGCATTCACTCTGCCTGAGAACTTATTAAGGCGTTTAAGCCAACCTTCCATAGGATCTGTTTTTTCTACAGAAAATATATAGTAGACAACAGTGGTTATGGGTATGTATCCCTTCCATGTTCCAGAGAACAAGTACCCACTGTTACCTGATAGTTTCCCAGTCAGTGGTCCTTCTTTGAACCAAAAGTTAGATGCCTAGTAGATTTCTCTTTGAACTAATAGCATAAAACTTTATGGTAGGATTACAAAGACACACTATCAGAATGCCTTCAAGCCTATTTTACAAGCTGTGTCATCGACCAACTGGCGCTTGAGGCCCTTTGTGAACGGATCTGCCAGGTTCTCCTGACTCCGAACATCAATCACTGTAATTACTCCTCTTTTGATAAGATCGTGTACTGCCCTGTGCTTCAACCGCACAGTCCTCTTTTTTCCGTTGAAGAGGTCATTTGATGCCACCGCCGCAGTCGCCTGGTTGTCACAGTATATCGGTATCGCCGGTATCTGAGCTCCAACCACTGGAAGATCATACATGAGCTCCCGAAGCCATTCTGCTTCATCTGCTGCAGTTTCAAGTGCATAGAATTCAGATTCCATGGAGGAACGAGAGAGTATAGTCTGCTTCTTCGACTTCCACGATATAGCAGCTCCACCCAAGGAAAAGACATATCTACCTGTGGATCTCTTGCTTTCCACCTCTGAACACCAGCTAGCATCACTGAAGCCTTCCACAACTGTCGGATACCCGTTGTAGTACAGTGCATATGTCTGAGTCTTCTAGATATATCTCATCATTCGCTTCACAGATTTTCAGTGCTCAATCCCTGGATTGCTTGTGAACCGACTCAGCATTCCCACGGCGAAAGCTATGTCAGGCCTTGTGGCAGTGGTTGCGTACATCAGACTTCCGATAATACTAGAATACTCCAGCTGCTTGACATTTTCCCTCGAGTTTGGCTTCAGCTTCTGATCACACCTGTATGGCGTATCGATCCCTGGAAGATCCATATACCCATAGCGTGTGAGCATCTTCTCAATGTAGTGAGATTGTGACAGTGCTACTCCAGTGTCTGTCCGGATGATCTTTATGCCCATGATGACATCTGCATCCCCTAAGTCCTTCATACTGAACTTGGATGAGAGGAACTTCTTTGTCTCCGTGACACAGCCTATATCCGTCCCTAGGATTAGCATGTCGTCCACGTACAGATAAACGATGACTCCTCTTCCATCAGCGAACTTTGTGTAAACACATTTGTCCGTCTCGCTGACTCTGTAGCCGTTTGACCTAATAACTTTGTCAAACTTCTTATGCCACATCTTGGGAGCTTGCTTCAAACCTGTAAGCCCCCTGAATTTCTAGGATTATTTTGAAATTTCTAAATGAATTATTTTTCGATAATTTATTTTTAATTTAATTAATTTTGATCATTAAATGCTCTTTACCGTGACTTAGAATTCTAGAGCATCAGGGATGCCAGTCTCTAGAAACTTTCTTCTTGAAGTTTGTAGTAGACGAGATTATCTTCATATTGATATATCGTGTCCCACTCGTACTTGTTCCCTTGTACTCTTTTTGCTTCGTGCAAGTTCGGGTCAATTTAGACCATTTAATTATTAATTGAATTCCCACTCTTTTCCTTGATCATCATATGCACGTTACCGTGACTTTTAATTTAGGAGCACCAGAACAGTCATTTTCTCAGAACCAACTTGCCATACATGATCTACTCGAGACCCTCTTCACCCATGACCTTCGTGTCCCACTCAGACACACCATCTTGTGCTTCATTTTCTTAGCACAACTTTCGGGTCAATTTAGGCCAATTAATTATCTACCGTAAAACCTGATTTAATTTCCCATTTAATTTCGGGATCCGACATCGACCCAATCCAGTCGACCCAATATATGGCCCTAGCCTGTTTTGAGTCTACTAGGCACGTGCCACTTGCGCACCATCGAACTGATTTTCCTTGTGCTCCAATTTCGTCCATGATTTTAAATAGTTTAAAATTATTATTTTAATTAAATCTTGGCCCCAAGCTTGTCCAAACTTGACCGAACCTGATCCAACGCCCAACCAGATTTTATGTGATCCCTATTATGACTATTCAGATACTCCTCATAATTTATCTCTTTTTCCTATTTTAAAATATCTTATTTTCTCTCTCTTTATTATATATATATATATATATATATACATATATATATAATACTCTCTATCTCTCTCTACATTTAAATCCTCACATCATACTCTCTCTCCACACACACAAAATCACCACCCCCATGTGGTCAGCCGACCTCTCCTCTCTCCATTTTCTCTCTCCCCTCTCTATCTAATAATATCTCTCTTTCTCTCTCTCTCCATTTATATTTTGTATATAATATTATACATATATACATCTCCTACACTCTCTCTCTTCTCTCTCACACCACACCTCTCTCTCTTTACACCTCACAGCAACCTCCCTCCCACTTGCTGTACGAGCAACACCCCCCCATCTCTATCTCACATTCTCTCTCTCCCTCTCTCATTAATAACACACACACTCCACCCTCACCATCACCATTCATCATCACCACCCTCACCATCATCATTCATCATCACCACCCTCACCATCACCATACCATCGCCGCGACCGGCCGTCGTCGTCGTCGTGTCCCGGTGCCGCGCCAGGCCGAGCAACCGCACAGCAGCAGCGGTAGCTGCCGCGCCACCGCAGTGCCCGAGCCGCCGTGCGTTCGTCGCCACGCCGCCGCGCGCGAGGCTGGCCGCCACACCTCCCGTGAGCCCTGGCGCGCCCAAGCGCCCCTCCCCCTCGCTGTTGCAGCGTGCACCACCGCGACTCTCCGCGCGCGCGTGACGCGGTCGCGCTCGCCGGCCACCCCGCACGGCCATCTCCGGCCGTCGTGCCACCACCCTTAGGCCGGCGCCCCATCGGCGAACTCCCAAGCACCACCGCGCACCACCCCGGCAGCGACCAGTTCGACGGGAAGTCGATTTCGACTTCGGGATCGAAATCCCGTCGTGACGTGCGTATTGGAGAGGCCAGAATACGTGTCTCGAGGCAGCAACTTCGCACGTATTTTCTGGGCAATCCAACCGTTGGATCGCCGCACTCCTTGCTCCGTCACAATCTTGATATATCCCTCTTCACCTCTGTCAAGTTTGAACCGTTAATTTTATCGTTTGATACCTCAAATCTGGCCGCCAAGTTGACGTTTTAATTTGTACTATTTTTGGACAGTTTTGCGATGCCAACTTCGCGGGTTCGTATCTTCGTCGTCGCAACTCCGTTTTGCATGCTACCAGTTCCTGTGCGCAACTGGTATAACCCTCTTCCTGCCTCCTTTAAGTTTCATTTTATTATAATCACGTTTGGTTGGTCGAATTCGACGCCAAAGTTGGCCGTCCGAATTCTTTAATTTGCACTTGTTAAATTCTATTTTTGAACCCGGGACTCCGGATTCAATTTCTGACACCACCAGTAGACTCGTGGCGTCGTTCTGGCAGGTGTTCATATAAAGTTTGTTAGATTTGGAGGACGTTGGCCCTAACACGCATTTCGGTGTAAAGCGGGCCCCACAGTCCGGGTCAACTGGACTTTTTGACGTCGGCTCATCGGAATCCAATTCCGGATATACCGTTGAGTTCGTATCGTCATTCTGGACTCGTTGACATATAATTTGCTAGGTTTTAGTGGACATCAATTCTGGCACGTATTTCGGTGTAAGTCGGATACCAATATCCGGGTCAACGAGTCATTTTGAGATCGGCTCATCGGAATCCAATTTCGGATATACCGTTGAGTTCGTATCGTCATTCTGGACTCGTTAACATATAATTTGCTGAGTTTTGAGGACTTTGGCTCCAACACGCTTTTTCGTGCAAATTAGAATTTCAATGTCCTGGTCAACGGACCAATTTGAGATCGGGTCAACGGAATCCAATTCCGGATATACCGTTGGGTTCGTATCGTCATTCTGGATTCGTGGATATATAATTTGTTAGATTTTGTACACTTTTATTTCAGCACATTTTTCGGTGCAAAGTGGGTCCGACACGGACACCATTTTGGCCCGAAATTACCTTTTTACCCCTGTGTCCAAATTGGACTTATGGACAGGCTATTCTAGCTATTTCGACCATTCTGGACACGTTGATAATGGTTGTTTCACCATCCGACAACATTTGTAGGTTCTCACCATATTATTATAATCTTTCTCCTTTTGTGGTATTTTGAGATCCATCGATTCCAGTGATTTCACAACCACTGAAATTGAATGTGTTGACCCTGTAGATGTTTGTAGAGACTAGATTTGACCCAGTTTGACCATGGTTGACTACTTTGACTGAACGTCGAAGTAGAGTCAACATTTGACCTAGGTTAGACTAGTTTTGACCCTGGTTGACCACAGTTGACTATTTTAACCAAAGTCAACCGGAAGTCAACCGTAGCCTACAATTGACTAGAACTGAACCAAGTTGACCAGTGGACCCAAAGTCAACTGTTATTCAACATTAGTCAAGTTTGACCCGAGTTGACCTAGGGTTGACCAGAGTTGACCAGTTGACCAAAAGTCAACTGTAAGTCAACCCTTGACTTAGATTGACCTAGTTTGACTTGTCTTGACTTGTCTTAACCTAGTTTGACTTAGTATGACTTGATTTACTTCCAAACCCTTATATTGATACAGTATTCCATCTATAGGTCATCGAGACACTGTTCTTGGACCAGTTGACATATTCCACCAGATCTCAGGCGAGTACATTCTCTGATAATATTTCTGTTTTATGATATCGTTTATGTTTCTTGTATTTAGTGTAGATACCCTTGTTCTCTTGACACAATGTTCACACGGATTGGTATTTCTCTGGATCCCGTCATGAGATGTTATTCCTCGCTTTCCTTGGTATATCTTGTGCAAGTCTTTCTTGTTCCTTGTGCATTGTATAGACACGATTCCTGCAAAGGCTAGCTACCCTCTCAGGGAATCGCGCGTCATGATGTGTCATGGTTGGATCCACTATACTAGTCGGAGACGGGGAGAATTAATGTAGATGTGTGGTCATTATCCGCCTTATTTATTCTTGTAGACCTTGTTTGATAGCCAATCCTACACTCCACGTATGATTGGCCGGATCATTAGACCTTGTGCAGACCCAAGCCGGCCACATGTTGAAACTAGTACTCACACACTTAGATAGATGATTCTTGATTCTTGTACATGCCATGATCAGTTTTACTTGCCTTGTTCTAGCTCTAGATTTACAGCTTACCTTGCCATAATACTCATATGTACATTTCATGATTTCTTGTATATTCTCTCTATTTACTGCTACATTTTCAATATCGTCTAATTAGAACTGTTATTTGATATTTGTGCTCGTTCCATCCTGACTGGATATGTTGACAAAATTTTAGGAGTAGTTGTGCCCTCAGTATTGGACTTCATGATGTTGCTAGCTGAGGTGGATCTCACTATTCTTCTATGTGAGTTGCCTGGTAGTTATCCTTAGTTAGTCTTGTTGTTCCTTCTTTATTTTCCTGTCTTATGATCATTATAGATTCTAGTTGTTCTAGTGATATTGTTATTAATTCTTGTCTTATCTTTCTTAGTTTTTGTGATGTGACATGAGTACATTCTAGTTATGGATCCTTAGATGTTGTAGTTAGTATAGTATACTTGACAGCGCTCTACCGCCGATACTGCGGCGTAGGCTGGGCGTAGCCCACGTATTCGTACCCGTATATCCGGGTGCGGGTCGTGACACATTTTTAGTGGTGGCCCATGCAGGTCAGTCTTTGCAATTAATGCGAAGTCGTGGTAGTGCTTGAGCTTATCTACACTACTACGAGCCTGCCCTAGGATTAAGGTTGAGTCATGGAATCACTACAACAAAAAACCCTTTTAATGACGCTCGACAGGGAGTTTTAATGACGGCTGATACATAAGCGTTATCAAGTTGAAAAATACCTTTTTTCTATGACGGTTTGGACTAATTTTGGGCTTTTTATAACGTTTATAAAACAAAACGTCATTAATTCGTTAGAGCGGTGGCAAACTTGTAATTTTTTCACTGTATAAAAGCTAAGTGGGAGAGAGAAAATTTATTTCTCATCCATTTTCTAAGGAGCAGCATCTCTCCAAACCTCTTCTCCCCCAATTTCCTCAAGAGTTAGGTTAGGATTTCTGATCGATGGATCTTAGCCGAGGTGCGATCTCGACCATATCGGAGGGGTCGTCGGAGGACCTGAAGCCGGTGATGGAGGTCCGGCTGGTGAACACCGTGCGCACATGCTGGAGATCGGCGGCGGGTGTGACGTCTTCGGCTCCGTGGCCGCCTACGCCCGCCGAAGGTTAAAAAAGTTTGAGTTTTATTTATTTATTTGTTTATGCATCAATTACTTGTCCTTGACACTGAATGAAGGTTGCATGAACTCCAACTTAGCTGCCACACGAGCTCCGCACCCTTCAGTAACTTTGTTCCGAAAAACCATTGGAGTATTTCCAATAGCTGCAATATTTTTTTTTACAAACCAATATAGGAACTTGTCAATGTCTTAAATTTCAAGCCCTACAAATATGACTTGAAGGGATCTGTAATTGGAAAAAAAAAGAGTCTAGGATCACCCAACATAATTTAGAATGGGAAGTTCTCAAGAACTCGACCAACATTAAATAGAAGAAATTTCAGAGGGAATTATATTTAAGATGTCAAATCCATGGCTTAGCTAGCTAGTTTTAGTCGTGTCTTTTTTTTTCTTCTCCTCTTTTTTCGTTGAGTAAATCTAGCTAGGAATACTGCAGTTGTACCTGAATTATTTCCCTAACAACAACACTCAAGCTGATATTCAAGCGTCTATAACTATGATAAATGATTTGCCATTGAAGACTTTGGCTTTCTAAGGATGTAAAATTTCAGTGAGATAGAAACTGGGCTCGTGAAGATAAGTGCGTAGATACTTCAATATACAACCTTTAACATTAACTTGAGAGTAAAGTAAAATATGTGCAAGAATACAAAGATCTCTAGTCTGAAAAAAGAAGGTTCTTCATAAATTACTTGGGAGGCATCCTTCTTGATACTGCATGCATGTAGGTGCCCACGAGCTTCGTTAGGATCCAGGTTAAGCTGGAGATCCAGGTTAGGCTCGTGGACCACTTAACTAAGACACATATGATTCTGTATAATACTAGTCCTGTGATACTTTAGTTTCTATGTTTCTTATATTACAAACAGTTCTTGCTCTAGGTTCATTTTCTGTGTCTCATTTCTTTGTGAATATGATTCAGGATTTGGTTAATATTGGAACACAGGATTTGGTTGAAGGGAGAGTAAGTATAAGAATTTTGACATTTATTCTTTTTGTAGTGCAGTCTTGCTATGGCATTCTTGAATTATTCCAGGTGTCTGCTCTGTTTGTAATTATTCTCGGGTTTGTTTTGATATACTTTTCTATGTGAAATACACATTTCTATCTATTTATAAAATAAATTGTTTTGTTATGATTGGTTTAGCTTCAAACTAGTTCATTTTGTGCACCTTTATGCTTCAAAACAACATTCTCTTGGTATAGTGATCTAAGACAATATCTGATTGCGTAGAGGCTCTAATTGGGGCATATTATGTTGGTGGCGGATTAACTGCTGCTCTTGCTGTATTGAAATGGTTAGGCATTGATACTGAACTTGAGTCTGAAATGGTTGGGAAAGCAATGACCACCTCTATGTCATTTTGGAGTTGTGTTCCCAGATCTGATGACATGGAAATTCTGGAAAAGAAATTACGCTATGAGTTTGCTATTAAACGCCTTTTATTGGAGGCAATAACTCATGCTTCTGAAATTGGAACTAGCTACTGCTACCAAGTAAGCAAGTTTGGAAGTTTTTTCCTAGTTGATACTAGATACTGATATATTTATCATTTTTTGTTTGACACTCAAAATTACTTGAGGTCGGCATCAGTTAACAATGAAAGATTTGCTAAATGTGCAGTCAAGCATAAGCTTCAACACCATCTTCAACATTCATCAGGGTTGCTTGTAGAGCAAATAACAGAATATGTCAAGAAACTGGAGGAATTACAAGAAGTCTATTGTCCACTTGTATCAAATGCTTCGTCCAAAGGCTATAAGGTAAAGTTTTTTATGAAAGCCTAAACATCATATAATGATGACTGAGAAATCTAAACATTATGTATGATGATTTTTCAGAGTATCTAGCATTGCTTTTTACGGTGTTATTTACTTTGTATCATTTTTGCTGTCGCAGGTTCTTGCAGACATTGTCGAAAGCATAGCAGGTGCTATATTAATTGATACAAGACTCAACCTACATAAGGTTTGGGAGGTATTTGAACCATTACTTGCTCCCATTGTATCACCTGATAGTCTTGAACTGCCCCCTCTGAGAGAATTGTTTGAGTTGGGTAGTCATCTTGGCTACTTCTTTAACACAAAGTGTATGATGGAGGGAGACATTTTTCAGAGTTTTGCTACGTGATGCCGACAGTTTTGATGTGCTCAAAGTTGAAGCCAATGTACTAATAGTTTTGAGGGTCTACTTACTAGTAGTAGTTGTAAATATATGTATTTGGATGTCTTATTTTGAAAAAATGTAATGAAGATGGTGATATATGTTATGTATTTATTTGTAAATGGATTAAATGGTACTCTATAACATTTAGATGTTTTCTTGTGAATATGGTTCAAAATGAATGTTTTGAAATTGAATTGAGCAACATTGAGCATTGATCTATAATTTTTTGGAAAGTAATATATAAATGTGCAGAATTGAGCGTTATAAATGTGCTGAATTGACTCTATACAGATTATCTATTCATAACGCTTTCAAACTATGCTGAAAATAAGTGTAGCAGAAACTCATCATATTCATGACGGTTATTTTATGACGCTTTTAAAAAACATTTATAACACCCGTTTTCATGACGGTTGCTGTAGAAAAAAAAGCGTCATGGTACGTCATTAATGACGCTTTTTAGCCGTCATTAAAAGGGTTTTTTGTTGTAGTGAATATTTTAGGATTTTGGTACTCAGTCACATATTAGGAACTTTTGGTAGATTCCAGGGATGACCCCTGGGAATCTTATTTCGAACTTTTCGAAACTTTTCCCATTTGTTCTTGTCCATCCTGATTTCTGAAACATCTATCCGTTATCAACTTTATTCTTTCTTGGGATGAGTTTGTGGACCCCAGAGGGAAGGTATAAGTTGGACTTGTATATCATCTAGGTTGGGGAGAGAATATGATTTACCAACCTCGTATCATGGTCGAGGTTTGTTTTAGATTATATTCCACCATTTTCTATCTTGACCTAGGTAGTACCCTCGGGACTTTCCCTGAGATTTTCCTCTGAACCCTATCTCGGAAGTTGTTTCCGTTGTTTCTATTAACTTACCCTTGACTTGTTATTGAATTTTAAATCTTAATATTCGTTGTTGACCTTTGATTTTGTTTTGGATAATTCTTTTAATAATTGAGTTAAGATATCCTGATAAACATATTTTGGACGAGGACGATGAGAACAGTAAGTGTCTACTTTATTTATGGAGTTTAGAATTCATCGCAGTCATATTAGCTAGCGAGACAAGGACATGGAGCCTGATTTGGATATACTATCCTAGTTATGTCATTTAGATTCTCTTGCAGCCATACCGGTTGGCGTGGTAAGGAATCTAGATGACATGATTATAGGGTGTATACCATAGTTATGGACTTCATTGTTTATTACCGCTATGCTTACTGACGTGGCGAGAATTCTGGCAACATGATTTGGGATAGACGTGTATGATTATCAGATCGTATCTTAAATTGATTCACTTGTTTTAACCTATTGGGCAAGAGTAGTTCCTACTATTACTTCTGTTTTCCCATTCTTCTCTTCCTCATCGCATGATGATTTCCTCATCTTACCCTTACTTCCTCCGTCTTGATCAATTATGTCTTGGTTCCACCAATTATCTATCTCGTATCTACTTCTGTCAGCATACTTTGAAAACCTTGAAAATTTTAGAATTTTTATATCTTTTTATCTTGGGAGAAATCGAGGAAGTATCGTAATCATCCGTCTCGGAGTAGACATTGTTGGTAGTAGTCGAAGCAGAGCGAGATGATTACCCCGACTTCCTCCTACGATCCCATATTCTGGTTTCTATGATAACAAAAGCAATTCAATTCTACATCCTTGATTTGTTTATTATATTTTGATATCGTGAGATTGATCCTTTCTGATTGACCAATCGATTCTGGTTGTCTAGTTTATCGTGCCAAAGAGTCTTGATTGTTGATTAAACTTAAATGGTTTTGAATTCCATTGTGATATGATTTCCTTCTTAGATGCTCGTGTCCAGACTTCGTTGATTTTGTTCTCCATCTTGCCTAAATTCTGATTTACTCAAAACTTGATCAATTTAAATCGTGTTGAGACTAAATTATTTATTTTTATCGTGATTGGACAATGCTATCATCACTCGTGCTTTAAACTTTTGATTCAATTCTGGCAAATGACTAAATTCTATTCCAATCACGATTAGGCTTCATACTATCCTTGATTATGCCGGAGTCTCATGTTGGTCATGCTTAAACCGTTATACTTTTGACCAAGGTTGAGCTGACCGTATCTATGATCGTATTGAGATTCAATTTTGAGCATGTTTGGATTTTGAAACACTCGTGGCTATACTCTTTTCGACTTTGATTTGATTTTCTGATTGTATCTGAAATTTCCTTCTGCTTAATCATGCCTAGATGATCTAGCGTGACTAAGGCAACTTGGAGTTCCTTGATCGTAATTTTAACGATCATAACTATGCATATCATCTTGCTTCTAAATTGTGCTTTTAAGACCTTGATTTTGAATTCAGGATTTATTCGTCATTCACAACTGAACTTGGATCTTGATCGTGCTTATGTGACCTATAATCTGATTTCTATCAATTCTATCTCTCAATCGTCCTATACTGAAATTTTTTTTCTCTCCATTTGCTTCTCTTAGCCTCGTTTTAGATTATGACTATCCGACTTTGATTTTCATGATCTTGATAATCTTAACCCTAAATCTAATTTCATCGAGCTGAATCCTGTTAATCAATGTTTGACTCGATTATAACCGGACGAAGCTCAAGTTTTGATTTTGTTGGCATATCTAAATCGTGCCCCAATGACTTGACTTATTTCTAAAATCACGCACATATGATTTTGTTTGTATCATGATTCTATCGTGCCAAATCCCTCATCGTGCCTGAACAATTTTAAATCGATTATATTGATCGTGCAAAACTCGTCATTTTTGGATTGTGTCTAAAATTTTGTCTAAATCTTCTATCATGTTTTAACCCCACTACCAACCTATAATTTCGAGGACAAAATTTTTATAAGGTGGGTAGGATGTAAGTCCCTGAATTTCCAGGATTATTTTGAAATTTATAAATGAATTATTTTTCGATAATTTATTTTTAATTTAATTAATTTTGATCATTAAATGCTCTTTACCGTGACTTGGAATTCTAGAGCATCAGGGATGCCAGTCTCTGGAAACTTTCTTCTTGAAGTTTGTAGTAGACGAGATTATCTTCATATTGATATATCGTGTCCCACTCGAACTTGTTCCCTTGTACTCTTTTTGCTTCGCGCAAGTTCGGGTCAATTTAGACCATTTAATTATTAATTGAATTCCCACTCTTTTCCTTGATCATCATATGCACGTTACCGTGACTTTTAATTTAGGAGCACCAGACCAGTCGTTTTCTCAGAACCAACTTGCCATGCATGATCTACTCGAGATGCTCTTCACCCATGACCTTCGTGTCCCGCTCAGACACACCATCTTGTGCTTCATTTTCTTCGCACAACTTTCGGGTCAATTTAGGCCAATTAATTATCTACCGTAAAACCTGATTTAATTTCCCATTTAATTTCGGGACCCGACATCGACCCAATCCAGTTGACCCAATATATGGCCCTGGCCTGTTTTGAGTCTACTAGGCACGTGCCACTTGAGCGCCATCGAACTGATTTTCCTTGTGCTCCAATTTTGTCCATGATTTTAAATAGTTTAAAATTATTATTTTAATTAAATCTTGGCCCCAAGCTTGTCCAAACCTGACCGAACCTGACCCAACGCCCAACCAAATTTTATGTGATCCCTATCATGACTATCCAGATACTCCTCATAATTTATCTCTTTTTCCTATTTTAAAATATCTTATTTTCTCTCTCTCTATTATATATATATATATACATATATATAATACTCTCTGTCTCTCTCTACGTTTAAATCCTCACATCACACTCTCTCTCCACACACACAAAATCACCACCCCCATGTGGTCAGCCGACCTCCCCTCTCTCAATTTTCTCTCTTCCCTCTCTATCTAATAATATCTCTCTTTCTCTCTCTCCATTTATATTTTGTATATAATATTATACATATATATATCTCCTACACTCTCTCTTTTCTCTCTCACACCACACCTCTCTCTCTTTACACCTCACAGCAACCCCCTCCCCACTTGCTGTACGAGCAACACCCCCCATCTCTATCTCACATTCTCTCTCTCCCTCTCTCATTATTAACACAAACACTCCACCCTCACCATCACCATTCATCATCACCACCCTCACCATCACCATTCATCATCACCACCCTCACCATCACCATACCATCGCCGCGACCGGCCGTCGCCGTCGCCGTGCCCCGGCGCCGCGCCAGGCCGAGCAACCGCACAGCAGCAGCGGTAGCTGCCGCGCCACCGCAGCACGCGAGCCGCCGTATGTTCGTCGCCGCGCCACCGCGCGCGAGGCTGGCCGCCGCACCTCCAGCGAGCCCTGGCGCGCCCAAGCGCCCCTCCCCCTCGCTGCTGCAGCGTGCACCACCGCGCCTCCCCGCGCGCGTGTGACGCGGTCGCGCTCGCCGGCCACCCCGCGCGGCCATTTCCGGCCATCGCACAAACCACCCTTAGGCCGGCGCCCCATCGGCGAACTCCTAAGCACCACCGCACACCACCCCGACAGCGACCAGTTCGACGGGAAGTCGATTTCGACTTCGGGATCGAAATCCCGTCGTGACGCGCGTATTGGAGAGGCCAGAATACGCGTCTCGAGGCAGCAACTTCGCAAGTATTTTCTGGGCAATCCAAATGTTGGATCGCTGCACTCCTTGCTCCGTCACAATCTCGGTATATCCCTTTTCACCTCTGTCAAGTTTGAACCGTTAATTTTATCGTTTGATACCTCAAATCTGGCCGCCAAGTTGACATTTTAATTTATACTATTTTTGGACAGTTTTGCGACGCCAACTTCGCGGGTTCGTATCTTCGTCGTCGCAGCTCCATTTTGTGCGCTACTAGTTCCTGTGCGCAGCTGGTATAACCCTCTTCCTGCCTCCTTTAAGTTTTATTTCATTATAAGCACGTTTGGTTGGTCGAATTCGACGCAAAAGTTGGTCGTCCGAATTCTTTAATTTACACTTGTTAAATTCTATTTTTGAACCCGGGACTCCGGATTCAATTTCTGACACCACCAGTAGACTCGTGGCGTCGTTCTGGCAGATTTTCATATAAAGTTTGTTAGATTTGGAGGACATGGGCCCTGGTACGCATTTCGGTGCAAAGCGGACCCCACAGTCCGGGTCAACGAAATTTTTTGACGCCGGCTCATCAAATTCCAATTCCGGATATACCGTTGAGTTCGTATCGTCATTCTGGACTCATTGACATATAATTTGCTAGATTTTAGTTGACATTGGTTCCGGCACGTATTTCGGTGTAAGTCGGATACCAATATCCGGGTCAACGGGTCATTTTGAGATCGGCTCATCGGAATCCAATTCTGGATATACCGTTGAGTTCGTATCGTCATTCTGGACTCGTTGACATATAATTTGCTGAGTTTTGAGGATTTTGGCTCCGACACGCTTTTCCGTGCAAATCGGAATTTCAATGTCTTGGTCAAGGGACCAATTTGAGATCGGGTCAACGGAATCCAATTCTGGATATACCGTTGGGTTCGTATCGTCATTCTGGATTTGTGGACATATAATTTGTGAGGTTTTGTACACTTTTATTTTGACACGTTTTTCGGTGCAAAGTGGGTCCGACACGGACACTATTTTGGCCCGAAATTACTTTTTTGCCCGTGTCCAAATTGGACTTATGGACAGGCTATTCTAGCTATTTCGACCATTCTGGACACGTTGGTAATGGTTGTTTCACCATCCGACAATATCTGTAGGTTCTCACCATATTATTATAATCTTTCTCCTTTTGTGGTATTTTGAGATCCATCGATTTCAGTGATTTCACAACCACTAAAATTGAATGTGTTGACCCTGTAGATGTTTGTAGAGACTAGCTTTGATCCAGTTTGACCATGGTTGACTACTTTGACTGAACGTCAAAGTAGAGTCAACATTTGACCTAGGTTAGACTAGTTTTGACCCTGGTTGACCACAGTTGACTATTTTGACCAAAGTCAACCGGAAGTCAACCGTAGCCTACAATTGACTAGAACTGAACCAAGTTGACCAGTGGACCCAAAGTCAACTGTTAGTCAACATTAGTCAAGTTTGACCCGAGTTGACCTAGGGTTGACCAGAGTTGACCAGTTGACCAGAAGTCAACTGTAAGTCAGCCCTTGACTTAGATTGACCTAGTTTGACTTGCCTTGACTTGTCTTGACCTACTTTGACTTAGTATGACTTGATTTACTTCTCAACCCTTATATTGATGCAGTATTCCATCTATAGGTCAACGAGACACTGTTCTTGGACCAGTTGACATATTCCACCAGATCTCCCTGATAATATTTCTGTTTTATGATATCGTTTATGTTTCTTGTATTTAGTGTAGATACCCTTGTTCTCTTGACACATTGTTCACACGGATTGGTATTTCTCTGAATCCCGTCATGAGATGTTATTCCTCGCTTTCCTTGGTATATCTTGTGCAAGTCTTTCTTGTTCCTTGTGCATTGTATAGACACGATTCCTGCGAAGGCTAGCTACCCTCTCAGGGAATTGCACGTCATGATGTGTCATGGTTGGATCCACTATACTAGTCGGGGACGGGGAGTATTAGTGTAGATGTGTGGTCATTATCCGCCTTGTTTATTCTTGTAGACCTTGTTTGATAGCCAATCCTACACTCCACGTATGATTGGCCGGATCATTAGACCTTGTGCAGACCCAAGCCGGCCACATGTTGAAACTAGTACTCACACACTTAGATAGATGATTCTTGATTCTTGTACATGCCATGATCAGTTTTACATGCCTTGTTCTAGCTCTAGATTTACAGCTTACCTTGTCATAATACTCACATGTACATTTCATGATTTCTTGTATATTCTCTCTATTTACTGCTACATTTTTAATATCGTCTAATTAGAACTGTTATTTGATATTTGTGCTCGTTCCATCCTGACTGGATATGTTGACAAAATTTTAGGAGTAGTTGTGCCCTCAGTATTGGACTTCATGATGTTGCTAGCTGAAGTGGATCTCACTATTCTTCTATGTGAGTTACCTGGTAGTTATCCTTAGTTAGTCTTGTTATTCCTTCTTTATTTTCCTGTCTTATGATCATTATAGATTCTAGTTGTTCTAGTGATATTGTTATTAATTCTTGTCTTATCTTCCTTAGTTTTCGTGATGTGACATGAGTACATTCTAGTTATGGATCCTTAGATGTTGTAGTTAGTATAGTATACTTGACAGCGCTCTACCGCCGATACTGCGGCGTAGGCTGGGCGTGGCCCACGTATTCGTATCCGTATATCCGGGTGCGGATCGTGACACGTTTTTAGTGGTGGCCCATGCAGGTCAGTCTTTACAATTAATGCGAAGTCGTGGTAGTGCTTGAGCTTATCTGCACCACTACGAACCTGCCCTAGGATTAAGGTTGAGTCATGGAATATTTTAGGATTTTGGTACTCAGTCACATATTAGGAACGTTTGGTAGATTCCAGGGATGACCCCTGGGAATCTTATTTCAAACTTTTCGAAACTTTTCCCATTTGTTCTTATCCATCCTGATTTCTGAAACATCTGTCCGTTATCAACTTTATTCCTTCTTGGGATGAGTTTGTGGACCCCAGAGGGAAGGTATAAGTTGGACTTGTATATCATCTAGGTTGGGGAGAGAATATGATTTACCAACCTCGTATCATGGTCGAGGTTTGTTTTAGATTATATTCCACCATTTTCTATCTTGACCTAGGTAGTACCCTCGGGACTTTCCCTGAGATTTTCCTCTGAACCCTATCTCGGAAGTTGTTTCCGTTGTTTCTATTAACTTACCCTTGACTTGTTGTTGAATTTTAAATCTTAATATTCGTTGTTGACCTTTGATTTTGTTTTGGATAATTCTTTTAAGAATTGAGTTAAGATATCCTGATAAACATATTTTGTTTTGGATAATTCTTTTGGTGGTCTCCTTTGTCAAAGTATCCGTGCTCATCCCACATTGGTTGTGGGACGAGCACGGATACTTTAACAAAGGAGACCACCATGCTGTCAGGAACGTCTCACTCGAGCTCTACACGAAGGATGTCCACTTGAGCTCCGGGACAAAGTTTTGGCTCGGAGCAAGAATCTGTTGAGGGAGCACATCCACCATGCCGTCAGAAAAAAAAAATTTAACGGTGAGAGACCCATCTGAGTAGGACGTATACTCTGATAATATCTCCTCCAGCATTCAATCCCACTACTGATATCATTCTTGTAAAGGTGATCTCTCAGAGTATATGTCCTACTCAGATAAATCTCTCAGAGTATCCTCTCCGGTTGGGTTGTGTTCTGAGCTATCCGTTCTCACAGTATTTTGTATTTTCGGCGAACCCAGGGATTGGATTCTGTATTTTGTATTTTGGTTTCTGTATTTTGTATTTTGGTTTCTATATTTTGTATTTTGTATTTTGTATTTTGGATTCTGTATTTTGTATTTTGGTTTCTGTATTTTGGCTCCAGCTCCAGCTCCATTTGCATTAATCTACGGTACGACATGGTGATAAGGACATAGTTCCTGCAGCCATTCGACTGGCAAGGCAGAAACTATGTAGCCGTAGATAAAGTTGACTGTCCTTCGACCCTCATTCCTCGGCAATGATGATACGACAACCTATCAGAATCTTCGACTCTCTTTCGCTTCTTGGATATTGACCCAGCTTCCAATCTCTCATTTCCCTCCGGGTCCACTCTACTCCCAATCTCTTCCTCTTTTATACACGGATCTACAGAATCAATACCATCCAAGGAAGGCAAAACTGAATCAGCATTGTCTTCTGGATCGTCCTCATCAAGGCATAACGGGCTGCTCAGCGTGCCCAGCTTCTTCAACTTCTCGCTGGCTGCAGAGTCGAAATGGGAACGGGTCCTCTTTGCCGGCCCGGAGCTCTGACTCACACTCGTCGTCGCGCTACCGATTTTCTCTCCTCCTCTGACGCGGGTCATAAGAAAAAAAATTTCGTACCTCTTCTTCACATAAACATCATTGTCGCCTTGTACTCGAGCCTCCTCGTCTGTGACGCTATCCAACTTCTCGGTGCCTACATTGTCACTCGAATCTCCCATTCGACTCGTATCATCCTCTTCTTCGCCTGTCTTTTTGCTCCCTGTCTTGCAATCATCTGCTATCACCGTCGACTCATTCGACTCCTTCTCCGATGACTCCGAGGAGGAGGAGGAGGAAGACTCGGAGAAGGAGTCGAATGAGTCGGCGGTGATAGCAGATGATTGCAAGACAGGGAGCGAAAAGACAGGCGAAGAAGAGGATGATACGAGTCGAAGGAGAGATTCGAGTGACAATGTAGGCACCGAGAAGTTGGATAGCGTCACAGACGAGGAGGCTCGAGTACAAGGCGGCAATGATGTTTATGTGAAGAAGAGGTACGAAATTTCTTTTCTTATGACCCGCGTCAGAGGAGGAGAGAAAACCGGTAGCGCGGCGACGAGTGCGAGTCAGAGCTCCGGGTCGGCAAAGAGGACCCGTTCCCATTTCGACTCTGCAGCCAGCGAGAAGTTGAAGAAGCTGGACACGCTGAGCAGCCCGTTATGCCTTGATGAGGACGATCCGAAAGACAATGCTCGCGTATCTTGCAGGTCATTAACCACGCTAAGTTGTGCAGTACATAGGATTTTGACAATTTGAATGAAGGTGTGAAGGCCAAAATCATCCCCACTGGGTTGCAACATATTGCGAAACACTCGTATAAGATCTTGGATCACGCACTGATCTCCGCGTTTGTGGAGCGGTGGCATCCCGAAACAAACAGTTTCCATTTCTTATCCGGGGAGTTGACGATCACCCTCGACGACGTCCACCACATTTTGAGACTTAGAGTTGATGGTCGTCCAATGCTGATGAATTATTCTACGGACGACTTTGAGATGTATGACGAGATGGTGGAATTGGTCGCCAATTCACTCGGTATTGAGGCAGAGAATTTTGTCAGTCTCCCCGAGTTTAAGAAGTTGTACGGAGTTCCTTTGAGTTTTCTTAGGAATACACACATTGATGATGATGACGATAAGGACGATGAAGATGACGATGAGGACGACGCTAACGACGATGTAGTGGCCCGGGCATACATGTATTTCATCTTGGGAGCCGTCTGCATTCCGAACAAGTCCGGAACCTCGATTCACGCCAAATATGTGAACAATTTTATGAACTTAGGCACTGTGGATCAAATATCGTGATATCACGCCAAATATGTGAACAATTTTAAATATTATTGTTTTTCCTTTTAAGTATTCGCTTGTTTATTAGAGGCAAGGTTCGCATTATCGGGCGATACGTATCGACTGTATAATATCTTTTTTGCCATGCCTGATCTAATAGACACCCTAACAATACTGGCCGATACCGAAATTGTTGCTCTATATCCCGGTCAATTCAACAAGGAAATAATTGAAATAAAAAAGAGAGAGCGGTCCAAAAAAAGACAATATCTATACGATAATTTAATTGTCCCGAATATCAACATACCAAAGTGTGTCGGTAAAATTCTTTATCGGCATAATATAACTATTACCATTTATCGACGTTTAAATTGACGACATTAATACATCCTAATATTGTTTCATTCAAAATTATCTATTATGGATACTTTTTCTAAAAGCAATTTAAATAAACAACAATATCTAGTATGGGTGAATAATTTAGCAATATTGAATATTATTTCATTCAAAACTAACAAAAAAAATAACAAATAATATACAATTATGCCTACATGTATTCAATATTTTTCTAGTTATTGAAATATATTTTTAACATGTTTTGGCTTTCCAAAACAAAAAAACTCCGAAACTCTGATTGAAACCACCAATGTCGATACTCATAAGAAGGATCCGAAACCGATTCTTATATCGGTACAACGAACCTTGATTGGACTTCATGCTCCAAAATCAGTCTCCATGCCTTCAAAACTCCAACCTTGGTGAATGTGCTGATGACATCCAAAAGTTGAAATTAGGTCGGCTACTCGGTACTCGCGGCTGTGGTGGCATTTACGCAGCTTACGTAAGCTCCAAGTGCTAAATGGGAGGAAACTTTGTTGTCGGAAAAATGGAATATGAAACATCTCGTGTCCCTGATGGATGCTCTATTGTGAAGTACGGCTAAGGTGAAGACATAAAAATAGTTGCATCTCCGTGACAGTGCGTGAAACCCACTCACAAAGAAAATAAGGTCGAACCCATAATCCTGAGGATCTTGAATGGACCTATCCCTAGCGAGCGGAGTGTCTCGACGGTATCCAATAATACAGTACTCAATTATATCCTGTCTGAGATGTCTCCTCTCTTGAATATCAATAACCTGTTAAAATAGTCTGCACTAGGTATATGCTTCTACTAATATCGAGTGTCTGTCGTGGGTAGATTTACAACTGCTACTAGAGAGTCGTTTGACATACATATGTTCACCAAGTGACTCAATATGTGTGTGCCTCGTAACATAAACAAATGACCATGCATCTAAAAAGTCCGTCTCAGCTATGAGAGCATCTGTGTCATCATCTACAATGTGATCCTCTAATCCATCATCAGACATCTCGTCCGAAATTCATCCTAGCTACCACGTTTTGTGAAGAGACTAAATAATGTTCATAATTTTGACATGATATACACTTGGACCCTTGGGCTTACTTGGCTCCTGGCTCTCCAACAGGCCTATTTTCCTTATATTTTTTGACAATCTCGTTAGATTTACTTTTATCTCCATATTGTCGTTCAGACTGCTTTCCAACTTCATAAGCTTTCTTATAACTACGCGATGATCTTTTATCCCACTACTACAAAAATCTTTAACAATGACACGTTATAGATGACGCTCATTTAAAAGTATCATTAATAATACTTTTGTTGTCAACTCATTTAATACATGTCATTAATAGATTTATCAATGACAATAAAAAAATATAACGTCATAATAAGTGCTTAAGATGACAATTAAAAAGATAACGTCATGAAATATTTTTTTGCGTGTCATCTTTGATCTTTGTGTATGAAGAAAAGATGTGAGACTAACAATGACACATTGATATTAATGGTCATATTTAGTTTAAACAATACTTTAGACCAAATATAGCTTATAAAATATTGATTAAAAATGTTATAATATTGGGTTGAAAAAATATCGTAATGGTTAGTATTTCACAACAATTAGTATCCCATAAGACAATAAAATTTTCAACAACACAAAATTTTTTCGTTACTAATAAATTTTTTTCTACAATGCATATTTATTTGTTGTTGCTGAACAAAAATTTTAGGAACAAAAATTTTAGTTCTTGCATTTTTCATTATCAAAGACAAGAAAGTGAATATGCAAGTTGCTAATACAATTTTATAACATAGCATTGCTAAATAATTTGATAAGGTTTTAGTTGGGCCAAAATTTTGACACAGAAACGAATTTATTCACAGAAATAAGAAAATTAATGGAGAGACCTATCCAATCCCTCAAATAAATCCCAAACGAAAAAGCCTATGGTCTGTAAAACCCCTCTCCACTCCCTGTCCGTTCTTACTTCCGACTTCCTCTCTGGTCAATACGAACATTGAGTCGATGGCGTCTCTAGAGTTGTCATTCTTTCCAATGGACGACCACTCCCGAGTCGTCGTTCTCTCCAATCGAATGCCTCTCCATAGTCGCCTCTCTAGAGGTTCCCTCTCTTCTTTTTCTCTTTTTTCTAGGGTTTCTAATTTGGGGGTTTTCTTCGACCGTTGCGGTCAAGGGCTTCGGCCATCTCAAGGCTACCATGTCTTGGAGGCCGCACTCTTTCTTTCTTTGGAGCAATCGATGTATGGCGGCTCGGCTGTGGTCTATGCACGACTTAAACAAGAGGCCCTTGGCTCTACATGATCAGTTCTCGGCTATGACATTGGTGTTGGCAAAATTTGTATTGAGCAATTGTTATTGTCTTGATTATTCTAATAACTTATTTTTATTATTTGTGAACTGTCGTTACTATACTATCTAAATTTTCAGTCTAGATTAAATCTGAAATAGAATTATGTGCCCCGTCAGCAACTTCTTCCTCGACCCCGCCACGGGCCTTCTCTCCGTTCGCATCGACCACCCGTGCCTGGCCGAGTATGACTGGAAGAGCCCCATCCAATCTGACTCCATTGAGTTCTTTCTGGAGTAGTGCAAAATTGTGCCATCTAGGTGTTTGTTCATTTTTCCCTATGAGCAACAGTAATATCATGACAAACTCTTGTGAAATATTTATTTCATATATGCATGCATTGGTATGTGATTCTTGGTGTATGACTATTATTGCAACACATTTTTTCTCTCCTTAGGAAACTACAAAACTTTCTTGGGCTGAACTGTCTATTTGTGTTATATTGTAACACAAGGGTGTGTAGATATACACTGATGACTATTTGTGTTAAATTATTTTTGTGTGACTGTCACTGATAACTATTTTTGTGATTCATAATACTATCTTCTTTAGTTTTTTTAATTGTTTTGGCTTCTTGTCTCTCTATGCCTGGTTATTGGTTAAAGTATAGGCAAATGCAGCTTCTTATTATGTCAGTATATGGAACTTAAGCAACATATGAGCACGTGGCTCATTTCTCATTGAACCAAAATATTATCTTTATTTAAACAGAAGGTTGTGCCCACTTTACATAACAATCGATTATTCCTTTCCATTTTAAAACAAATTCTATAACATTTATTTAAAGAGATGAGGAAAGTTTGTTGAACCAAGCAAAGGAGGCAGGCAGCTAGGGAAACATGGGACATTCAGCTTACTCTAAGGAAGTTGACAACCCATGTTGGACAGATAAACACAAAGTAAGTTGGAAATATTTTTTTAAATTAGTCATTGATTTGTCTACCTGAAGTTCATTGTTATTCTTCTTGCACTTTGGACTGCACCTATTCTTGATTCATCTAGGATTAGTTGATCGGAGTATAAAAAAATACGATTAAAATTCCTAGATGGTTCTGACCTGGGCATAGGTTCATTTTTTATTGTTTCAGGAGCTTGATGTGAATCTCATCGTTATGGACTAATGCATGCCTGGAATGACTAGATAAGATCTCCCTAAGAAGATTAAGGTACCAATTTGGTTTGAGAATTGATTCTATATGTTGATGGTCCTCAAGCTATCTAAAAGGATTTTTTTCGAGGAGGGAACTATATTTTAGTAAGTTAGTTAAAAATTAGTTTTAGATATTCACAAATTTCTCTATTTGATTGTCAAGATTTGTGTGTAATCTAACTGACATTACAGTAATTAAGTTAACTCGGTATATATGCTAGAGTGGCTTTTCCATGCATTCATGTAAGAGAGTTTGTTTAGTACATTATTATTCTTGTAACGGGTTCAGAATAGAGCAGGAGTACACTCTGCTCCAAACTAATATGAAATGGCCTCTCGACTGGCCTGTTGATGGATACCATGTTACCCTGGTAAATATGTGATTTTAGTGGGCAATTATGATAAGTAAGTGACACATTATAATTTTTTGTGGGAATATTAGATCTTCACTATCATTGTCGAACTTTTGGTATAAGATTACTAGAGAATATGTGCACGATATTAGCTACATAAGAAACGAACATAAATAACAAACTTTCATCAATCACCGACAAACCTGATGAAAAGTTGATGTTAATAATATTTTCATGTCTAAAATCCTAATGTATGAATATAATTAGTCGCTTGAGTTTAGATGTAAAATTTCGTTTGGTGACAATTGGTATTGATCAAATCTCATTATGATATGTCTAATTGTCAATGTAAATGTTGTGTTGTTAATGGATGCTACTGCTTGAGCAGCTCTATGTATGTGGAGAATAAGTTTGGGTTTTATAAAGGAGAACATAAAAAAACTTGGGAATTGATCAGCAAAATGGTGTTGGCTTCTCAATTTATTATATGATTTTTAGTTTCTATAAATGGGATCTTTCTTCTTTTTTTGTCTCTATTGTATGCTACTGTCATTTCCTTCTCCCTTAGGCTAATTGAAACTTGTGGTCAAAAGAAACTACCTTATGGGGTAACATCTCATGCTGGATATTCGCTGTAAGCCTTCGTGTCCAACTTTTTCCATATCAAACCATGAAATATTTGTGATAATTTAATAGTAGTTAATTGTTCACATATCATTATAAGCCTTCGCGTCCAACTTTTTCCATATCCCTAATTTTCATACATCTTATTTCCCCTTTAGGTCTCGTCCTGTGTCAGGTGACGCGGGACAGTCTTCTTATAGGGTAGAAGATATGTAGGGATTTACACGCGATGTACATGTAAATATAGCAAAAGCAAATAGTATGAGCAATTGGTTGAAAAATTATCTAATGCAACTACTCTATTGGTGAACAAAAAAAATCACGAAACGCAAACAAGATAAGTATTGAGACTAACCGTATCGCAAAGTATCCTCGTGTTTCGAGAAGGTCGAAACAGAATCGGATCTCAATTCCAATGCAATGAATCTTTGATCCGACTCGAACATGGAATCTGTTAGTGTCGGGGCACAATTTTTCGATGGAAAACTGAGAAATCGTAACAATTGTAAAAACAATCGTTATTACGTAACACTTCACGGAAGGTACGTAACAGAAATTTCACTAATGCAACACTTCACAGAAGGTGCACAGATTTCTACCAACGTAAGCACTTCACCGAAGGTGCGCTAATAGAATTCTGATAAACGAAGAAGGTGAGCAACACTTCACAGAAGGTGCATAGATTTCTACCAACGCAAACATTTCACCGAAGGTGCGCTAATAGAATTCTGATAAACGAAAAATGTGACAGGCGAAAGATGGAAAAAAACTCCTGCTGGGGTGAATGATCACCGTTGCTCAAAGCTTTATTCGTCCCACACGAATAGCTTCCAGGAACCAGCAAGTTCGTCGGAGAACTTGGAACACTCTTGCTCTTCTGACTCCTCGGATGAATACGAACTCCCGTGCAAAACTCAACGCTGGTACAATACCTCTCTTCTCTCTCACAGCTTATAAACACTTGTAAACTTTCTGTCTACTACTTGTGTATTAGTCCCTTTTGTTAGAGAGAAGGAGGAGACCTTATATAGGCCCCTGCAACAACTGTCCGGTTAGCACAATGTAAGGGACGTGGTAATAACCACCCCGAACATGGAGCAACCGCTCAGAATATGCAAAGACACGTTCTGTCGCAAGTTGCGCCACTCGCGTAACCAGCGTGATTTGCACTTTACGTACAGAGCCATTTTACGCAACCTGCGTACACTACGCACTCTACGCACATTGTGTACGCTGCACACACTACGCACTCTACGCACGCTGAGCACGCTGCGCACACTACGCACACTGCACGTACTGGGCTGCATAACTGGACCGACGTAACTGGGCTCGCGTAACGGGGCCCGCGTAACGTGGCAGCGCGTAACGGGCCGCGTAACTAGGCTCGCGTAACGAGGCCCGCGTAACGTGGCGTACGTAACGTGGCCGCGTAAGTGGCTCGTGCAACGAGCGCAACTTAAGCGCACTATGCACCCAGCGACGATGCTGACGTGCTAAGTGCAAAGTGCGCCAACAAAATGCTACATTACGCCTCATGATCCCTTGAGCCCGAGTCCGAGCCCGAGCCCGAGCTCGAGCCCGAGTCCGTGTCCGAGTCCGAGTCCGAGTCGCTAAGCCCCTATGGGGCTTAGCTCCCATGGAAATAAATTTCCCAAGGGCAAAAAGCTAGAAGCTTACCATGGAGCCTTATTCTTACCTCTTAGTAAAATCACCCACATGGTTCCCACCTTTGGGTCACCACCCATGTGCACATCCCAACAATACATAGAAGCCTATATATGTTGAGATACCACAAGATGCATTTCCGATGTGGGGCTAAAACTTCACTAAGCATGTAGAGAACAAGTTCTCTACATGTTAAGAATACAAATGCCCCAACAATCTCCCACATATCTCAATATATATGGGTTCGAGTGTTCCCCGCAGTGACTGTCTATCATGCATTAGGAGAGATGTCACGCACTCTACGCACGCTGAGCACGCTGCGCACACTACGCACACTGCGCGTACTGGGATGCGTAACTGGACCAGCGTAACTGGGCTCGCGTAACGGAGCCCGCATAACATGGCGCGCGTAACGGGCCGCGTAACTGGGCTCGCGTAACGAGGCCCGCGTAACGTGGCGCGCGTAACATGGCCGCGCAAGTGGCTCGCGCAACGAGCGCAACTTAAGCGCACTATGCGCCTAGTGACGATGCCGACGTGCTAAATGCAAAGTGCGCCAACAAAACGCCACATTACGCCTCATGAGCCCTTGAGCCCGAGTCCGAGCCCGAGCCCGTGTCCGAGCCCGAGTCCGAGTCGCTAAGCCCCTATGGGGCTTAGCTCCCATGGAAATAAATTTCCCATGAGCAAAAAGCTAGAAGCTTACCATGGAGCCTTATTCTTACCTCTTAGTAAAATCACCCACATGGTTCCCACCTTTGGGTCACCACCCATGTGCACATCCCAACAATACATAGAAGCCTATATATGTTGAGATACCACAAGATGCATTTCCGATGTGGGACTAAAACTTCACTAAGCATGTAGAGAACAAGTTCTCTACATGTCAAGAATACAAATGTGCCAACAATCTCCCACATATCTCAATATATATGGGTTCGAGTGTTTCCCACAGTGACTGTCCATCATGCATTAGGAGAGATGTCGTGATGACTTGAATCTTTCCGCATGGGTTAAACAACAGACTATAATACAAGAATGGACTAAGCATTGAATTCTGCACCATAGCTGAAGTGGTTCCCACTCACATAATGTAGTCACATGTGCTTCTGGCTATGCACATTAAAGGCCCTGTTGTGCCAACCTGGTTTCAGTGTATACTTTTTGGCGTCTACAAGTTTACCCTCAAGAGACGGCCTGATATCTATGTCCATACACTATAGGTGAGTTCATTATAAAGAGACGTGGCATGGAACGCTTTACGCTCCCCTTGCGGTGCTACGCCGCTATGACATGGCCTGAAGCCAAGGCATTACCCTTCCCTGGGAATCACCCCATATCTGGGAACCTTTGTAGTATCATACTACTGTAGCATAAGGCAACTGCCTCTTTGTAGTGCCAAACTACCCAGCATAAAGCCTTAGGCTCTCTTGCGGTGTTACGCCGCAACGACATGGCTTGCAAGGCTGAGGCTTTATCCCTAACCGGGTACCTCATCGTGGTGTCGTGCCACTGTAACATGAGGAACTCCTCCTCTTTGTAGTGCTGACTACACCCCTCTTTATTTTTTAACATACAGCATTAGGCTAACTGGCTATTTGCGGTGCTACGCCGCTGTGACTTGTCCTGCAAAGCTGAGGCTTTATCCTATTCCTAGGCAACACCCCACATATAGGAACCTCATTGTGGAGTCACCCCACTGTAGCATGGAGTTTCACTCCTTGTTGTGCTGCTCTATCGTGCTTCTTGTAAAGCACACCAGGCATTCACTCTGCCTGAGAACTCATTAAGGTAATTAAGCCAATCTTTCCACTGGAACCGTTTTTCGCAGAAAACAACAGTAGACAACAGTGGTTATAGGTCCGTAACCTCTCCATGTCCAATTGAACATGTACCCACCGTTCCTGATATTCTTTCAGTTAATGGTCATCCCTTGAACCAAAAGCTAGATGCCTAATAGATTAATCTTTGAACTAATAGCATAAAACTTTATGGTAGGAATACAATAACTAATATCAGAATGCCTTCAAGCCTATTTTACATGCTGAGTCATCGACCAGCTGGCGCCTGAGGCCCTTGGTGAACAGATCCGCCAGATTTTCCTGACTCCGAACATCAATCACTGCAATTACACCTCTCTTAATAAGATCGTGTACTGTCCTGTGCTTTAACCGTACAGTCATCTTCTTTTCATTGAAGAGGTCATTTGATGCCACCGCAGTCGCCTGGTTGTCACAGTATATCGGTATTGCCGGTATTTGTGCCCCAACCACTGGAAGATCATACATGAGCTCCCGAAGCCATTCTGCTTCCTCGGCTGCGGAGTCAAGTGCAAAGAACTCAGATTCCATGGATGACCGCGAGAGCATTGTCTGCTTCTTTGACTTCCATGATATAGCAGCTCCACCCATTGTAAAAATATATCCACCTGTGGACCTCTCGCTCTCCAAATCTGAGCACCAGCTGGCATCACTGAAGCCTTCTACTACCTGCGGAAAGCTATGTCAGGCCTTGTGGCAGTAGTAGCATACATCAAACTCCCAATTACGCTTGCATACTCCAGCTGCCTGACGCTTTCTCCTGAATTAGGCTTCAGCTTCAGATCACACATGTATGGCGTATCGATCCCTAAAAGATCCCGATACCCATAACGAGTGATCATCTTCTTAATATAATGAGACTGTGACAGCGCTAGTCCAGTGTCTGTCCGGATGATCTTGATCCCTAAGATCACATCAGCTTCCCCCAAGTCCTTTATACTGAACTTGCTCGAGATGAAACTCTTTGTCTCTGTGACACATCTCATATCCGTACCTAGGATAAGCATGCCGTCCATATACAGACAAACGATCACACCTCTTACATCAGCGAACTTCGTGTAAACACACTTATCCGTCTCGCTGACCATGTAGTCATTTGACCTTATAACCTTGTCAAATTTCTCATGCCACATCTTGGGAGCCTGTTTAAGACCGTACAAAGATTTCACCAACTTGCAGACTTTGTCTTCAAGACCCTTGACGACAAATCTTTCTGGTTGTTGCATATAAATCTCTTCGGTCAGCTCGCCATTTAGGAAAGCCGTTTTCACATCCATCTGATATATCACCATCTTATGTATCGCTGCGAGAGCAATCAACATTCTGATGGTAGTCGTCCAGGAGCATACGTGTCAAAGTAGTCGATTCCCTGCTTCTGAGAAAACCCCTTGGCTACTAGCCTAGCCTTGAACTTGTCAATAGTTCCGTCTACTTTCATCTTCTTTTTGAAGATCCATTTGCATCCGATGGATTTTGCTCCTTCAGGAAGATCAACCAACACCCAAGTGTTATTGGAGGTGATGGATTCAATTTCATTGTCAATCGCCTCCCTCCAGAAAACTGCGTCTCTGGTCTTCATCGCCTCATCATAGATAAGCAGATCTGCTTCCACATGATAGGTGACAAAGTCACTTCCGAAGTCCTTCGGCCTCCTCACTCGCTACGTTGACGGCTCAGCGAGATCTGGTTCAACCGTTGTTTCAACAACAACATCTTCTTGGACCACATCTTCATTGAAGACCTGCACACCCTCGTTATTCTCCGGAACATCCTCAAGAACAATATTCTTGTGCCTTGCAAATTTGTGTTCAAATATTCTGCGTCACGAGATTCAATGATATGATTTGACTCAATATCAAGAAATCTCCGAGCATCACTCTTCTCGGCATACCCCAAGAAGATCGTCTTAGTAGTTCTTGTCGCAAGCTTCTGAATCTTCAGATCTGGAAGCTTGACATATGCCAGACACCCCAACACTCGAATGACATTCAAGTTAGGTCTGACTTTGAACCAGAGTTCATGAGGAGTAATGTCAGAAGTTGCATGAGGCACTCTATTTAGAATAAAAGTGGCCGTCAATGCAACTTCTCCCCAGTAGCACTTAGGAAGACCCGCAGTCAACAACATTGAGTTAATCATTTCTGTTAACGTTCTGTTCTTCCTCTCTGCTAGTCCGTTTGATTGAGGAGAGTACGGAGCCGTAGTCTCATTGACAATTCCATGTTCTTTGCAGAACGATGCGAATTCATGAGACCTGTACTCCCCACCTCGATCACTTCTTATTCTTTTGAGTTGTTGTCCAGTCTGGCGCTCAGCTTCGGCTCTGAACTCCTTGAACTTCTCGAATGCTTCGTCTTTAGCCTTCAGCAAGTAGACGAACGCATACTTAGAGAAGTCATCGATGAAGGTTATAAAATACTTCATCCCGGCCTTTGTAGAGAACTGTTTGAAGTCACAGATATCTGAGTGTACTAACTCCAGAAGATCTGTACTTCAATTAATCCGAGGAAAGGATTTCTTTGTGATCTTAGTTTGAGCACAAACTTCACATTTCTCTACTTTACCCCCACACTTGGAGATAAGCCCTAGACTAGACATTCTGTTAATTTGTTTAGAATGAACATGTCCTAGCCTATTATGCCACAACTCAACAGTATAAGCAGAATGAGTGATTGTATTAATAACATTGAACTGATTTACAAGCTGAATTTTAAACATTCCTTCGGTATAAAAAGCTTTCCCGAAATATGTTCTCCTGATAGACATCACCATCTGGCCAGCATTGATGTCCATCCTGAGGCCTGCTTTGCAGAGTAGGCCTCCTGAGATCAGGTTCTTGGCGATAGCAGGTACATGCTTCATGCCTTGAAGCATCAGAGACTTGCCAAAAGTCAGCTTCAATACCACTGTCCCGATCCCAAGCACTTCAGCTTGTGCCTGGTTCGCCACCATAACCACATCAGAAGTAGGATTGTAGGTGGTGAACCACTCCTTGCTGGAGCAAACATGGCAGGTGGCTCCAGTGTCTACCCACCAGTCAGCATCAGTTCCTACCGCATCAACCTGCACAATCATAGCAACAACATCAGTGATCATAGTTACCTTACTAGGCTCTCCTTGCTCCGATTGCTTGGCTTTTGCTTTGCACTCATTCTTAAAGTGGCCCTTCTTGCCACACTTGAAGCAAGCCAAGTGGGACTTTGGCTTCTTCTTCATTGAAGTACCCTTGACTTTTAGATTGTCAAGGTCCTTCTTCTTACTTTGGGAAGCCGTATGCTTTTCCTTTGGTTTCATTGAATGCACCAGATTGGCGTTAGCCAATTGTTTGGACAGTGCGTCCACCTTCAGTTGAGCCCGCATCTGGTCCTCAACATAGATTTCCTGCAGGAGATCTTCAAGGGTGATCTCCAGCTTCTTCCTATGCATGTTTGCATAGAACTTGCTCAGTCCACCCAGCGGGGAGCTTTAAGACAATCCCTCCAACAACAAACTTGTCGGGGAGGGGCATCGCCTCGTCTTCCAGTTTTTGTCGCAGTTTCAGGAACTCCTTCACCTGCGGCAGCATAGACTTTTCGTCCTCAAAGAACCACTTGTGATATCTTTCAACCACAAAGATTTTACTGCAGTTCTTGTCTTCTTCGTAGAGTTTTTCTAGAGACTCCCATATGTCTCTAGCGATAGTCTTCTTAGAATAGGATTTTGCAAGGGAATCTTCCATAACATTCAGGATAAGCAGCCTGCAAATACTATTTTTCCTTCTCCATTTTGCTTGAAGTTTAGTAGCCGCGGTGATTGCGGCAGCAGATCCAACATCTGGAACAGTAGGTTCTTCCTCCAGAAGCACGTGATCTACGTCTTTGAGTTGAAGGATGAGATAAACCTTCCTCTTCCAGACTTGGTAATGTTCTCCATCAAACTTTTCTAACTTATAAAAGTCAGAATTGAAGAGTGAAACATTAACGTTTTCCATCGTAGCAATAAAACTTTGAGATTGTTAGTGCCGGGGCACAATTTTTCGATAAAAACTGAGAAATCGTAACAATTGTAAAAATAATCGTTATTACGTAACACTTCACAGAAGGTACGTAACAGAAATTCCACTAATGCAACACTTCACAGAAGGTGCACAGATTTCTACCAACGCAAACACTTCACCGAAAGTGCGCTAATAGAATTCTAATAAACGAAGAAGGTGAGCAACACTTCATAGAAGGTGCATAGATTTCTACCAACGCAAACACTTCACCGAAGGTGCGCTAATAGAATTCTGATAAACGAAAAAGGTGACAGACGAAAGATGAAAAAAATCCTGCTGGGGTGAATGATCACCGTTGCTCAAAGCTTTATTTGCCCCACACGAATAGCTTCCAGGAACCAGCAAGTTCGTCGAAGAACTTGGACGCTGGTACAATACCTCTTTTCTCTCTCACAGCTTCTAAACACTTGTAAACTTTCTGTCTACTACTTGTGTATTAGTCCCTTTTGTGAGAGAGAAGGAGGAGACCTTATATAGGCCCCTGCAACAACTGTCCGGTTAGCACAATGTTAGGGACGTGGTAATAACCACCCCGAACATGGAGCAACCGCTCAGAAAGTGCGCCACCAAAACGCCTCATGAGTCCGAGTCCGTGTCCGAGTCGCTCCCATGGAAATAAATTTCCCAAGAGCAAAAAGCTAGAAGATTACCATGGAGCCTTATTCTTACCTCTTAGAAAAATCACCCACATGGTTCCCACCTTTGGGTCACCACCCATGTGCACATCCCAACAATACATAGAAGCCTATATATGTTGAGATACCACAAGATGCATTTCCGATGTGGGACTAAAACTTCACTAAGCATGCATGTCAAGAATACAAATGCCCCAAAAGAATCTACTGAGAATCTTGCAATGGCATGAAGCCTGATTCCGCAAGTACAAGTCCTCATTAGCGTCACAGCTCCTAACATCCTCTAGTGCGCTCTCGTCGATGCCTCAACACTGCGAGTCCCTCCATAACTCCTAATCCTTCCTCTTCCTCATTGATGACAACAAGCTCTTCTCCTCCATACTGTTACGGGCTTTGTTCGCTACTGGACACAGCACATAACAGATGTTCGACAAAATGCCAAGCCAACCCTATTCCAGTCTCGACTCCGGACTTCTCCCCTCCTCGACGAGCTCAACCCATTCGTCCTGGCCACATCTGCTTCAGCCATTAATACACAGTTGCCTCAGACTTCTTCGTCATCCAACGACATCTCCTCCACGGTTGAAATTCGCACCAGACTTCAATCACAATTATATGCATAAGATATTTAGTCTATTGCTTCTTTTCTTTTGATCTCACATTGGCTACACTAGCCAAGAATGATCAGAAATAGTAGTTTTTGATTGTCTTTTTCTTTTGGGTCCGGCTATACACACCTCAAGACTTGCTAAGGAAATCCCACATAACTTAAATGTCATGTTAAAAGACCAATATACCCCCAAGGCTTTCTAAGAACACCCCACCAAAAAAAAAAATTATGCGACAAGCATGACAAATACTTGTCGAACGGACAATAGTCTGTTCGACAAGTATTGGTCGAACATGTCTTCTTCTGTTCGACAAATACTAGTCGAACGTGTCTTCTTGTGTTCGACAAACACTGGTCGAAGATATTCTAATCGAACATGTCATCTTCTGTTCGACATATTCTGGTCGAACGTAAACACTATAGTTCGACTGTCGTGGGTCGAACATTCCTCCATGAGTTCGACAAACCAGGGTCGAACCTACCCGTGAATACACCCAATTTTTTTCTATTTTTTTATTTATTTTAACAACAGTTTATGATCGGCGGAGGGGGATCGGAAAGCGGGGGGAGGGGGAGGAGGAGGATCCCGGGGGGGGGGGGGGGGTCGGCGGAGGAGGCGACGACGGGTCGGGGGAGGCGGCGGCGGCGGGTCGGGGGATGAGGCGGTGGCGGGTCGGGGGAGGAGAGGGGAGGGGAGTATGGGGTGTGCTCAGCAGCAAGGGTAGAATAAGGATTTTTTTTTTTGAAATGGGGTATCCTTAACAAGTCTTGGGGTGTCAATAGACGAACCCTTTTCTTTTTTACTATTTCCATTAGATTAAAATCTAACGAGAAATTAAGTAATTTAAACATCTAATCTAAATGGCTATAAATGACACTTCAACGGCTATTATTTCGAGGAACATGTAAAAATAATATGAACGGTTAAAAAAGACAATTCAACGATTGATATTTCGAATAATATACAGAAATTCTTAGCGGGAATTTCGATTCCTCCTTAAACTAACCAATTTTTTTCTAAGATTTTGATCTAATCTAAACGGTCAAAAAAATAATGCAACGACTGCTATTCAGAAAATATGAGTGGTAATGGAGATTATCACATGTGCGAAGAGAGAGAATGAGAGTGAAAAAATAGAGGAGAGAAGTAGAAGTGTTATTGTTGTGTCGATGTGTGAAGAGAGAAAGTCTTCGATACTGTTCCCGTAAAAATATATAGAATACCGCATACACTACCAAAATAAGTCATATTAGCGATGCTAGAGGACGTCGCTAAACGGCAAAAAAAACGTCGCTGATTTCGTTTAGCTACGAAATTAGCGACGTAACATCCATGTCACGTAGTACATGGTCGCTAACAAAGAATCTGTCGTTGTTCGTCGCCATGGCGACGTTACTTTGCGACGCCGAAACGTCGCTAGCATTTTAGTGGCTAATATGCAAAATATTGGCGACGTTGCCAGCATTTTAGTTGTTAGCATTCTGTAACGTCGCTAATATGCAAAATATTGGCGACGTTTCTTGTTGTCGTCACTGATTTATCTTATATATATATATATATATATATATATATATATATATATATATATATATATATATATATATATATATATATATATATGGGAGCGGATCAAAAGCCGCCCTTAGTAAACACCCTAAAAATTCCCTCACTCTCAGCCGTCCATTTAATGTTAATATTAATGTTAATATTAATATTAATATTAATTTTTATTTTTATATTAACGTTAATGTTAATGTTAATGTTAATGTTAATGTTAATATTAATTTTAATGTTAAGTTTAATGTTAATTTTAGTATTTAACATTAATATAAGCCCCCCTTAGAAAACCCCTCACTCTCAGCCGTCTATCTAATGTTAATATTAATGTTAATGTTAATATCAATGTTAATATTCATGTTAATATTAACATTAAGTACTAAAATTAACATTAAATTTAACATTAAAATTAACATTAAATTTAACATTAAAATTAACATTAAATTTAAATTAACATTCCATCGATCGGACAATTTCGAAAAATTGACATTCCTAATTACATCTTTTTCTTTGTAAGTGAGTTATGAGGCATTCACATTATATATATAAAAGTGTGATGAAAAAAAATTTATATATATAAAAGATGATGATAAATTGTTGAGTGTTGTCAATATAGAAATATATCTTATGAACATCATTTTTTAGTGATGTATAAGGCTTAAACGAAAGACTCAGTTCGAAGTAATGGGGAGGTTCGATTTGAAAAACTCACCATATTGTTGGGATTGAGATTCATCTTGGGATCGGTCTTTAGATTGGTCCGCCATTGTAACGAAACGAACTCCTTGTCGTCGAACGGGACTCCTTGTCGTCGAACGAATGGGGTGTTAGTGGTGAATAGAAATGGGATATGTTTTGTTTTGTATAGAATGGGGTGTACTTAGGATTGTTGGTTTGGGAAGAGAGGAGAGTGGGTGTGCTTAGAAAGGATATTTCTGTCAAAGAGTGGGGTGTGCTTAGTATGTTTTTAAGTTTTATTAAATATATATCTAATAATAAATGCTGCAAATAAATAAATAAATAAACTAGAACTTGATCTACTCAACTCAAACTTGATCTGCTCAACTCTTTCACGGTCCTTGACAAAAAAGAAATGAACCCATCTCTACCGGATCTCATTAAGAAAATGGCACTTTCTATAGTTAAACAAGCAACACAAACTCAATTCTACATCGATGTTTTTTTTGGGTCTGCCGATCATTATTCTCTATTTGGTTACGTTATGCTCATACAGTAACAAATCAATATTAGTAGAGAACTATATGAACAATTATATACATAGTCACATATGCACAAAAATGAGAACAAGAAGAGCGTGAAGTTTTCAGCAAATTACCTAAGAGATGGAAACAACTTCTTTTGCTTTCTTCTTTACAATGATTGAGAAACACCCAAGAGGCCAAGAGCAATTTACAGTGGAATACTTTTTTAAGGAGATGCAGTTTCCTGCCACCTACTCATTGACTTCCTGCCACTTGCTTAGGCCATCTCCAATGGGATGAGTCCATTGTTTTTCACCCACCAATACCATGCTGTTTGTTCACCCCTCAATCGCATGGAGATATGTGGCAAATAAAATCAGTAGTTTCGTACACTCTCTAAAATAGGTTTGTGGTTTTATTTGCCACATGTCTTTATGTGATTGGGGGTGAACAAACAACATGGTATTGGTGGGTGAACAAAAATGAACTCCCAATGGGATGGTATAAATCCATTTTAGAAAGGAAAAAAAAATTCCAATGATGTTTTCTAAATTTTCATCATAGGTTGTATTGATGTAGGACAAAATTTTTTTAAAATTCTCATAGAAATTTTCATCTATCATGACAATTATTATTAGACCATACATCCTTAAATTGATCAATTTGTTTGTTGCCACGGTATAGAAATAGAGAATCATTTGAGAGTATTATTTTTGTGTGTGCAATTTCTATGTATAAATTCTTACAATTATGATAGAAATTTTCTTAAAGTAGAATGTCAAGTAAGATAGAAACTCAATGGTAGAAATCACCATTGGAGATGTACCATGTCAAGTATGACAGAAACTCAATTGTAGAAATCAATATTGGAGATGGTCTTAGGTCATCTCCAATGGAGTTTCTATGTTCCTCATTTCTATGATAGAAATCCATTTTAGAAAAAAAAAAAAAGTCTCCCAATAATAATTTTTATTTCCATTTCTATCATAGGTGGCAATGATATAGAATAGAGAGTTTCTATAATGGGTCCGGCTATTGACACCCCAAGCATTTCTAAGTAGACCCCCAAGTGCTTAAGTTATAAAATATGTTAATGTTCAAAGACAAAAATATCTCTCTGTCTATTTAGCACACCCCCAGCAACATTATTCTTTCCTCTAGTCTTCATCAAGCTTCTTCCTGTACTTAATACACCCCACCTTATCTTCTCCAACCAAAAAATCCTAAATTTCTCTTAGTTTGAAGTTTTGAAGAAAGCATAATGGGGGGATGGAGGAACATCAAAGACCCAATCTACGTTCCTATTTTATCCAATTTTTTATTTTGTAACTTTGTGAATCGATTTTATTAAGAGAATTTTTTTCGAAATCCGTGATATGTTCGACCTGTACAAGTCGAACAGATAACCACATGCTCGACCTGTGACTGCATGTTCTGTTCGACTGATCGAACTGAAAAAAACATGTTCGATTGAGGAAAGTCGAACATATATAGGACAGTTTGACGTGTAATGGTCGAACAATAGAGCTTTGTCCGACTAGTTGTGGTCGAACATTGTATTTTTTCATTTAATTTTTCGTTCGACCATCTTTGGTCGAACCTTCGCAAAGAAGTTCGACTGTCGTGGGCCGAACTCCAATCCGAGCGCTCCACAAACCAGGCTCGAACATGGGGTCTTGGGATGGTCTGTCCATTGTGGTGGCTGACTGTCGTGGGTTGAATGGGGGCGACTCTCGTTGGTCGCACGGAGCAGAGGGGATCGGAGAGGAGAGAGGGCCAGTCGGTTGGAGAGAGAAGAGAGAGGAGAGTAGATATGTTAGAATGATTTGGGGTGTACATAGGAATGATAGATATGTTTTAGGTTAGAATAGAAAAGGATATTTTGGTCATTTGGTGGGGTGTGCTTAGCATTTATGCTAATTTTAATCAATTAAAATATGGTGTACTTAGCACTTGGGGTGCGCTAAGTAAGTCATGGGGTGCGTATAGCCGCACCCTTCTATAATTCTCATAGAAATTCTTCATCTCTCGTACCAATATTGGGCTCGACATCAATAAAGATTTCTACTTAGAAATTCTTCGTAGAAATTTTTCATCTCTCGTATCGATATTGGGCCCCACATCAATAAAGTGTTTTGTTTATTTGTTGTCATTTATGATAGAAATGAAGAATCATTGGAGAATGTTTCTTTGTGTACAATTTCTATGTAGAAACTCTATTGACAAGTAGGATAGAAAGTGTAATGACAAGTAGGGGTGAGCATTATTTGATTTTGGACCGAAAATCGAAACGAACCTAACCGAATAAGAGATTCGGTTCGGTTTAAAAAAAAATTAGTTCAGTTTCGCTTTTGAAAATATTAAATTTTCTTATTCGGTTCCGGTTTTTTGTTTTGTTTTTCGATTCAAAACCGAAAATCGAACAAGATTTATGAAATTATGTAAATACCCTCAATTTTATACATATTTTATATAAATTACATTATTGATATTGTTAGAAACTTGTTTTATAATATTATATCTTTACTTTTTGGTTGGACTGAATATATTTGGTCTTTTGGCTGTATCCATTTTGATTGTGGTCTATAATATAATTTTTTTGAAGTCTATAAATCCAAATATGGATTGGCCCATTAACAAAAAGGTATATATATATAAACCAAAAAATCGAATCGATTATTTCGGTTCGGTTTAATTTCGATTTTTGCTTAATTCGATTTAGTTTTGATTTTAATTTTTCAAAATTCCGTTTACTCAATTTTAGTTTATTCGTTTGGATTTGAACCGATTAGACGGATTGCTTACCCCTAATGACAATTAGAATAGAAATTCAATTTTAGTCACCATTGGAGCGTACTTGCACATTTTCCTCCTGCAACTTAAAAAAAAAAAAAAAAAAAAAACTTACTCATTGACTTCCTGCCACTTGCTTAATTAGTTCCATTTTCCTTTTGCAACTTACTGACTTTTTGCCACTTGCTTAATTAGTTCCTTGACCAAGTTCGTGTACATTTTCCTTTTCTAAGGGAAGAAGCCCATGTTACAAATTTCCGGTGAAGAAAACAAAAGCATGGTACAGCATCAAAGCATAATTACAGGCCGACAACTCTCGTAAGGAAATGAATTGATACGAACCATGCTCTTCTCAAAAGAGTTGTAGGATGTCGATGGAGTGAAGAGTCCATTTTTGTTCACCCATCAATATCATGATATTTGTTCACCCCCTCAATCACATGGAGACATGTGGCAAATAAAATCAGAAATCTATTTTAGAAAGTGTACAAAACCACTCTTAAAGTGGTTTTATTTGTCATATAAATAAAACCAGAAACCTATTTTAGAAAGTGTACAAAACCACTCTTAAAGTGGTTTTATTTGTCATATGTCTCTATATGATTGGAGTGAAATGTGAAAACAGGTCTTCCTTCTTCTTCTTTTTTTTATCAGAGCCCCCGGGTCTACTGTTAACACCTCTCTCTCTCTCTCTCTCTCTCTCTCTCTCTCTCTCTCTCTCTATATATATATATATATATATATATATATTATGTATATATATATATATATAAAAATATATATATATATATACATTTTGAAGCAATGGATAATTGTGGCGAACTCGCCTCCACTGGAGCTTGAACTCCGATCACTTAGGCCGCATGCATCTCTCTTAACCACTAGGCTAGAGGTCATTTGCATATCTCTCTCTCTCTTTATATATATATATATATATATATATATATATATATATATATATATATATATATATATATATATATATATATATATATATATATCATCGTTATTTGGAGAGCCTTTCGAAAGAAGTTACCCACTGATGACAATCTGCACACTATTGGTTTCAGTTTAGCCTCTGCATGCAACTGCTGTTCAGAGTGTCAGACGGAAACAGTTGACCACATCCTCTGTCAGGGGGAATTACCCGTCAAGGTATGGAGAGCTCTGTCCCAGCGTTGCAAACAGGCTCAGGGAGGCCGGTGCTTCTACGATCTCTTGGCTGGATGGGCCTCCGTTTTCCACGGACACCAGATCGTAGCGGCAGCAGCTACGTGGGTCATATGGAAGAATCGTAATAAGGCGAGATATGAGGGCCACCAGTACAACGCCGACAAGATCCTATGGGAGGTCATCAGGCAGTGTCGTAAGATCAGAGACATCTGTTCGTATGGCCAGACAGACTTTTGGGTTTCTTTTCTCTCCTAACCCCCAATATTCGGGTGTTGTGGGTATACTTGTATAGGCGTCGGCATTTTGTGCCTAGGGGTATACTTGTACAAGCTTCGGCATTTTGAGCCTTTATGGAATAAAACGGGGGGTTTCCAATATATATATATATATATATATATATATATATATATATATATATATATATATATATATATATATATATGGAAAACGGGATGAGCCATAGGCTCATACTATTATATGAGCCATCCAATATGACTTTTATGTGGACCAATTAAAATTTGGTGATGTGGAAGAGGAAAATTACATAGATATAAATAAATTCTTCCATAAAATATTTGATAAATCTTAACTTACCAAATAGGAACTTACCAAATAAATTTGAATTGATGATTCTAAATTGTAGAACACAACCGTAATTGTTAGTGCCGAGGCACAATTTTTAGATGGAAAAGTTGAGAAGATGAAACAAATGTAAAAATAATGTTCCAACGCAACACTTCTAGGAAGGTTGCGTGAGTATAACGAAGATCTAAAAAAATCTCGTTAGTTGATATTACGAGAATCTAAAAAGATTTCGTAATCTACAGCAACATATGATATACGAGAATCTAAAAAGATTTCGTAATCACAGCAGCAAAGAAGATGACAGGCGAAAGGTGGAAGATGGCCTGCTGGGGTGAATGATCACCGTTGCTCAAAGCTTTATTCGCCCTACACGAACAGCTTCCAGGAACCAGCAAGTTCGTCGGAGAACTTTGGAACACTCATACTTTTCTGACTCCTCAGATGGACACGAACTCCCATGTAAAAGCAACGCTGGTGCGGCGCCTTTTCTCTTTCTCGAAGGCTACTGGAATTCGCAAGCAAATTTCGATTAGAACAGTGTTAAAGAACACTTCTGAATTCTCTATTTACTTGTGTTAAAAAACACTTCGTAAACTTTCTGTGGTGGCTTCTCTTACTTGTATATTACCAGCCTTGTGAGAGAGAGAGAGGATGCCTTATATAGGCCCTGCAGCAACTGTTCGGTTGCCACAAAGTTAGGGACGTGGTAAAAACCACCCCGAACATGTAGCAACCGCCCAGAACATGCAAACACACGTTCTACTGCAAGTTGCGCCAACTGCGCGCACCCTGCGCTCCTTGCATACCGCGCACTAAGCCACTTGCGCCAACCTGCGCCAACTGCGCACACAGCGCCACTGCACAACCTGCGCATCCTGCGCCACTGCGCGTTCTGCGCAACCAGCGCACCCGACACAACCTGTGCGCAACCTGTGCGCAACCTGTGCGCAATCTGGCGCGCACCCTGGTCGTGCAACCTGTGGCGCGCAACGTGGCAGTGCAAGTGGCTCGCACAACGAGCGCAACTAAAGCGCACTATGCGTCTAGCGACGATGCTGACGTGCTAAGTACAAAGTACGCCAACAAAACGCCATATTACGTCGCATGAGCCCGAGTCCGAGTCCGAGTCCGAGTCCGAGTCGCTAAGCCCCTACGGGGCTTAGCTCCCATGGAAATGAATTTCCCAAGAGCAAAAAGCATGAATGCTTTTATTGTTGATTTAGCCTTTTTCCCATTAGAAAAATAACCTCACATGGCACACCCATGTGCACCTCCACACCACATGTGCATCTCTAAAATAGCAAAGCTAATATATAGAGATACAACTCCTTTGGTCTAGCCGATGTGGGACTAAAATTCTTTTTAAAAAAGACCAAACTCCAACAATCCTCCACATATCTCTATATATGAGTGTAAGTGTTTTCCACAGTAACTGTCCATCATGCATTAGGAGAGATGTCGCTGACGACTTGAATCTTTCCGTATGGGTCAAACAACGGACTATAATACAAAGAATGGACTAAGCCTTGAATTCTGCATCATAGCTGAAATTCTTTCCACTCACATAATGTAGTTACATGTGCTTCTGGCTACACATTAAAGGCCATGTGCCAGCCTGGTTTCAGTGTATAATTTTGGACGTCTACAAGTTTACCCTCAAGAGACGGCCTGATATCTCTTTGTCCATACACTATAGGTGAGTTCATTATAAAGAGACATGGCATATATGAAGCGCTTTGCATGAAGCGCTATGCACTTCCCTTGCAGTGCTATGCCGCTATGACATGGCTTAAAGCCAAGGCATTACCCCTCTCTGGGAATCACCCCATATCTGGGAACCTTTGTAGTGTCATACTACTATAGTATGAGGCAACTGCCTCTTTGTAGTACCAAACTACCCAGCATGAAGCCTTAGGCTCCCTTGTGGTGTTATGCCGCAACGACATGGCTTGCAAGGCCGAGGCTTTATCCCTAACCGGGTACCTCATCGTGGTGTCGTGCCACTGTAACATGAGGAACTCCTCCTCTTTGTAGTGCTGACTACACCCCACTTTATTTTAACATACAACATTAGGCTAATTGCCTATTTGCGGTGCTACGTCGCTGTGACTTGGCCTGCAAAGCCGAGGCTTTATCCTATTCCTGGGCAGCACCCCACATATAGGAACCTCATTGTGGAGTCATCCCACTGTAGCATGGAGTTTCACTCCTTGTAGTGCTGCTCTACCGTGTTTTCTATAAAGCACACCAGGCATTCACAATGCCTGAGAACTCATTAAGGCATTTAAGCCAACCTTCCCACAGGATCCATTTTCCGCAGAAAACAACAGTAGACAACAGTGGTTATAGGTCCGTAACCTTTCCATGCCCAATAGAACATGTACCCACCGTTCCTGATATTCTTCCGATTAGTGGTCCTCCCTTGAACCAAAAGCTAGATGCCTAGTAGATAAATCTTTGAACTATTAGCATAAAACTTTATGGTAGGAATACAATAATACAATATAAGAATGCCTTCAAGCCCATTTTACAAGCTGTGTCATCGACCAGCTGGCTCTTGAGGCCCTTGGTGAACGGATCCGCCAGGTTCTCCTGACTCCGAACATCAATCACTGCAATAACACCTCTCTTGATAAGATCGTGTACTGTCCTGTGCTTCAACCGCACAGTCCTCTTCTTTCCGTTGAAGAGGTCATTTGATGCCACCGCCGTAGTCGTCTGGTTGTCACAGTATATCGGTATTACCGGTATTTGTGCCCCAACCACTGGAAGATCATACATGAGCTTCCGAAGCCATTCTGCTTCCTCGGCTGCGGTATCAAGTGCAAAGAACTCAGATTCCATGGATGACCGCGAGAGCATAGTCTGCTTCTTCGACTTCCACGATATAGCAGCTCCACCCATTGTGAAAATGAATACACCTGTGGACCTCTCGCTCTTCACCTCTGAGCACCAGCTGGCATCACTGAAGCCTTCCACTACCGACGGATCTCCGCTGTAGTATAGTGCATATGTCTGAGTCTTCTTGAGATATGTCATAACCTGTTTCACAGCTTTCCAGTGTTCAGCACCTGGATTGCTCGTGAAACGACTCAGCATTCCCACGGCGAAAGCTATGTCAGGCCTTATGGCAGTAGTAGCATACATCAAACTTCCGATTACGCTTGCATACTCCAGCTGTCTGATGCTTTCCCCTGAATTAGGCTTCAGCTTCATATCACACCTGTACGGCGTATCGATTCCTGGAAGATCCCGATACCCATAACGAGTGATCATTTTCTCAATATAATGAGACTGTGACAGCGCTAGTCCAGTGTCTGTCCGGATGATCTTGATCTCTAAGATCACATCAGCTTCCCCCAAGTCCTTCATACTGAACTTGCTTGAGATGAATTTCTTTGTCTTCGTGACACAGCTAATATCCGTACCTAGGATAAGCATGTCGTCTACGTACAGAAAAACGATCACACCTCTTCCATCAGCGAACTTCGTGTAAACACACTTGTCCGTATCGCTGACCATGTAGCCATTTGACCTTATAACTTTGTCAAATTTCTCATGCCACATCTTGGGAGCCTGTTTAAGACCGTACAAAGATTTCACCAACTTGTAGACTTTGTCTTCAAGACCCCCGATGACAAATCCCTCTAGCTGTTGCGTGTAAATCTCTTCGATCAGCTCGCCATTTAGGAAAGCCGTATTCACATCCATCTGATGTATCACCATCTTATGTATTGCTGCGAGAGCAATCAAAATTCTGATGGTGGTCATCCGGGCTACTGGAGCATACATGTCAAAATAGTCAATCTCCTGCTTCTGAGAAAACCCCTTGGCTACCAACCTAGCCTTGAACTTGTCAATAGTTCCGTCTGCTTTCATCTTCTTCTTGAAGATTCATTTGCATCCGATGGGTTTCGCTCCTTCAGGAAGATCAACCAACACCCAAGTGTTATTTGAGGTGATAGAATCAAATTCATTGTCAATCGCCTCCTTCCAGAAAACTGCATCTCTGGTCTTCATCGCCTCATCATAGGTAAGCGGATCTGCTTCCACATGATAGGTGACAAAGTCACTTCCGAAGTCCTTCGGCCTCCTCACTCGCTTCGTTGACGGCTCAGCGAGATCTGGTTCAACCGTTGTTTCAACAACATCTTCTTGGACCACATCTTCATTGAAGACCTGTGCACCCTCATTATTCTTCGGAACATCCGCAAGAACAATATTTTTGTGCCTTGTAAATTTGTCTTCAAAATATTCTGCGTCGCGAGATTCAATGATATGATTTGACTCAATATCAAAAAATCTCTGAGCATCACTCTTCTCGGCATACCCCAAGAAGATCGTCTTAGTAGTCCTTGACCCAAGCTTCTGAATCTTCAGATCTGGAAGCTTGACATATGCCAGACACCCCCACACTCGAATAACATTCAAGTTAGGTCTGACCTTGAACCAGAGTTCATGAGGAGTAACGTCAGAAGTTGCATAAGGCACTCTATTTAGAATAAAAGTGGCCGTCAATGTAGCTTCTTCCCAGTAGCACTTAGAAAGACCCGCAGTCAACAGCATTGAGTTAATCATTTCTGTTAACGTTCTGTTCTTCCTCTCTGCTACTCCATTTGATTGAGGAGAGTACAGAGCCGTAGTCTCATTGACAATTCCATATTCTTTGCAGAACGATACGAATTTATGAGACCTGCACTCCCCACCTCGATCACTTTTTATCCTTTTGAGTTGTTGTCCAGTCTGCCGTTCAGCTTCGGCTCTGAACTCCTTGAACTTCTCGAATGCTTCGTCTTTAGCCTTCAGTAAGTAGACGAACGCATACTTTGAGAAGTCATCGATGAAGGTTATGAAATACTTCATCCTGGCCTTTGTAGAGAACTGTTTGAAGTCACAGATATCAGAGTGTACCAACTCTAGAAGATCTGTACTTCGATTAACCCGAGGAAAGGGTTTCCTTGTGATCTTTGTTTGAGCACAAACATCACATTTCTCTACCTTACCCCCACACTTGGAGATAAGTCCTAGACTAGACATTCTGTTTATTCGTTTACAATTAACATGTCCTAGCCTATTATGCCACAACTCAAGAGTATAAGCAGAAGGAGTGATTTCATTAATCACATTAATTACATTGTACTGATTTACAAGCTGAATTTTGAACATTACTTCGATATAAAAAGCTTTCCCGAAATATATTCTCTTGATAGACATCACCATCTGGCTAGCATTGATGTCCATCCTGAGGCCTGCTTTGCAGAGTAGGCCTCCTGAGATCAGATTCTTGGCGATAGCAGGTACGTGCTTCATGCCTTGAAGCGTCAGAGACTTCCCCGAAGTCAGCTTCAATACCACCGTCCCGATCCCGAGCACTTCAGTTTGTGCCTGGTTTGCCATCATAACCACTTCAGAAGTAGGTGTATGGGTAGTGAACCACTCCTTACTGGAGCAGACATGGCAGGAGGCGCCAGTGTCTACCCACCAGTCAGAGTCAGTCCTTACCGCATCAACCTGCGCAATCATAGCAACAACGTCAGTGATCATAGATACCTTACTAGGCTCTCCTTGCTCTGATTGCTTGGTCTTTGCTTTGCATTCATTCTTGAATTGGCCCTTCTTGCCACACTTGAAACAAGGCATCTGAGACTTTGCCTTCTTTCGCTTGAAGGAAGTCCCCTTCACGTTCAAATTGTTAGGGTCCTTCTTCTTGCTGTGGGAAGCTGCCTGCTTTCCCCTTGGTTCCTTGGTATGAACCAGATTGGCGTTAGCCAATTGCTTGGACAGTGTGTCCACCTTCAGTTGAGCCCGCATCTGGTCCTCAACATAGATTTCCTGTAAGAGATCTTCAAGGCTGATCTCAAGCTTCTTCCTATGCATATTTGCATAGAACTTACTCCACCCAGCGGGGAGCTTTGAGATAATCCCTCCAACAACAAACTTGTCAGGGAGGGGCATCGCCTCGTCTTCTAACTTCTGTCACAGTTTCAGAAATTCTTTTACCTGCGGCAACATGGACTTCTCGTCCTCAAAGAGCCATTTGTGATATTTTTCAACCACAAATATCTTGCTCCTGTTTTTATCTTCTTCGTACAGTTTCTCCAGAGACTCCCATATGTCTCTGGCAATAGGTTTCTTACTATAAGATTCTGCTAGAGAATCCTCCATAGCATTCAGGATAAGCAGCCTGCAAATGTTATTCTCCCTTCTCCACTTGGCATGTAGTTTAGTAGCTGCAGCGATTGCAGCAGCAGACCCAGTATATGGAACAGTAGGTTCCTCTTCAAGAAGCATGTGATCAACGTCTCTGAGTTGAAGAGTGAGATAAACCTTCCTCTTCCAGACTTGATAATGCTCTCCATCAAATTTTTCTAACTTACAAAAGTCAGTATTGAGGAGTGAAGCATTAAAGTTTTCTATCGTAGCAATAAAGCTTTGAGATTGTTAGTGCCGAGGCACAATTTTTAGATGGAAAACTTGAGAAGATGAAACAATTGTAAAAATAATGTTCCAACACAACACTTCTAGGAAGGTTGCGTGAGTATAACGAAGATCTAAAAAAATCTCGTTAGTTGATATTACGAGAATCTAAAAAGATTTCGTAATCTACAGCAACATATGATATACGAGAATCTAAACAGATTTCGTAATCACAGCAGCGAAGAAGATGACAGGCGAAAGGTGGAAGATGGCCTGCTGGGGTGAATGATCACCGTTGCTCAAAGCTTTATTTGCCCTACACGAACAGCTTCCAGGAACCAGCAAGTTCGTCAGAGAACTTTGGAACACTCCTGCTCTTATGACTCTTCGGATGGACACGAACTCCCATACAAAAGCAATGCTGGTGCGGCGCCTTTTCTCTCTCTCGAAGGCTACTGGAATTCGCAAGCAAATTCTGATTAGAACAGTGTTAAAGAACACTTCTGAATTCTCTGTTTACTTGTGTTAAAAAATACTTCATAAACTTTCTGTGGTGGCTTCTCTTACTTGTATATTACCAGCCTTGTGAGAGAGAGAGGATGCCTTATATAGGCCCTGCAGCAACTACTCGGTTGCCACAAAGTTAGGGACGTGGTAAAAACTACCCCGAACATGTAGCAACCGCCCAGAACATGCAAACACACGTTCTGCTGCAAGTTGCGCCAACTGCGCGCACCCTGCGCTCCTTGCACACCGCGCACTGAGCCACTTGTGCCAACCTGCGCCAACTGTGCACACTGCGCGCGCTGCGCCACTGCGTAACTAGCGCACCCGGCGCCACTGCGCGTACTGCGCAACTAGCGTACCCGACGCAACCTGTGCACAACCTGGCGCGCAGCCTGGTCGCGCAACCTGGTGCACAACCTGGCGCGCACCCTGGTCGCGCAACCTGTGGCGCGCAACGTGGCAGCGCAAGTAAAGCGCACTATGCGCCTAGCGACGTGCTAAGTGCAAAGTGCGCCAACAAAATGCCACATTACGCCTCATGAGCCCATGAGCCCGAGTCCGAGTCCGAGTCCGACTCGCTAAGTCCCTACGGGGCTTAGCTCCCATGGAAATGAATTTCCTAAGAGCAAAAAGCATGACTGCTTTTATTGTTGATTTAGCCTTTTTTCCATTAGAAAAATAACCTCACATAGCACACCCATGTGTACCTTCACACCACATGTGCATCTCTAAAATAGCAAAGCTAATATATAGAGATACAACTCCTTTGGTCTAGCCGATGTGTGACTAAAATTCTCTTTAAAAAAGACCAAACTCCAACAGTAATCACTTTGCATGCAAACTTAAATTTTGAGAGAATAATTTAAACATATTTGGTAAGATTTGGTAAGTTTATTTGGTAGATTTTAACCGTATTCACGTGGGTAGTAAATTCTTGTCCAATATATGGTTTACGAGTAGGCTCGACATTATCACCAATAAGTTCATGAGTAAATTCTACTTGGAAACTTAAATATTTGGTAAGTTAAGATTTATCAAATATTTGGTAAGTTACGTGGGTAGTAAATTCTTGTCCAATATTTGGTAAGTTAAGATTTATCAAATATTTTATGGGAGAATTTATTTCTATCTATATAATTTTCCTCTTCCACATCACCAAATTTTAATTCGGCCACATAAAAGCCACATTGGATGGCTCATATAATAGTATGAGCCTATGGCTCATATCCCGTTATATATATATATATATATATATATATATATATATATATATATATATATATATATATATATATATATATATATAATTTATATTATTATTTGGTGTACATAACCTATGTCTATTGATTATCCATAACCTATAATTTTTGGTTATCCATAACCTATGTCTTTTGACATTTCTTCTTTTAATTGTAATCATGATGTTAACCTCAAATGTAAGCCTATATAAGGGGCTCTTCTCAAGTTGATTGAGACAAGTGAATGAAAAACAATCTCTTCTATTTTTCTATCTACATCTCTTTACTTTATAATACGTTATCATCACAATTGCTCTAGGAAATATAAGAAGGAAGAAATATTTTACATAAGGGAGAAATAGTTTTTTTAAGAAAAAAAACGTATTGAAGAGGCAAGTCTAATCTTATATACTTAGATACATGCATGTTTTAGTAAAATTAAATGCATGTTTGATTTATGTGTTTATAGATCAATTAGAACGTAAGTTTTTAGATCTATTTTCTCTTTTTGTTTTAAACCAAAATTTGTATTAATCATGTTCACAATTTCATTCTAAATAAAAAATTTATGATAATCTATTTAAGATTATGTATAAATCTTATTTCTATATTTTTTTTCTTATGAACTTTACCCAAGTATGAAATTAATCTAGAATATCTTGAATTTTCTTCACTTATTTGAAATTAACTTTATCAAATTAGTTTATGTGAATATGTTATTTCCATTATTTTATTTATTTGAATTCTACAAGGTACTACTTCACTTTGTTGTATATGTGAATCGAATTATAATAAATAAAAAAAACCCAAAATATATTATTATATAATGATCACATTGTTGTATATGTGATACACATAAGACATAATATTCTTCGATAGCATTTTATCACATTGTTGTATATGTGATATACATAAGATATAATATTTTTGGATAATATTTTAGCTCATTTTGGCATATGTGAAATTTTGTAGTCTTGAAAGCGCTTTTCAATTTTATTATTTAAATTAATTTACGTCTAACATAATTATTTTCTGCCATATAGATGTCGAGTCTTGCAAGCTTGAATCCAAAGCTCTTGAAGTGAGCAGAGACAATTATTTATCATGTCAATTGGATGCAAAGTTGCAATTGCTGTCCAACAAGCATGATGGTACTATTAAGAAGGAAAATAAAAAAAAAATCTTTTAAAACCAAGGCCAAGGCTTTGACTTTTTTTTTTTACGACATCATATCCATGATGATTTAAAGATAGAATATCTATGTGAGGATGATCCATTGAATTTGTGGACATCTCCAAATGATATATTTGACCACCAAAGATGATAATCCTTCCAGCTGCTCAAAGTGAATGATTGAATCTAAGATACCATGACTATAAAAATGTTAAAGAATATAATTCGATTACGTTTAATATTGTTCCTCGTCTTAGATTGTGCGTAGAAAAAGTAATAGAGACTCAAATGATTGAGAAAATTCTCTCTATTTTTCATGCAAGTAATTTGCTTTTGTAGTAATAATATCGTGAAAAAAATTCATAAAATACTCTAAACTGGTGGCTGTCTTCTTATAGCAAAGGCAACGTTCTCAAAAAAAAAAAAATCACAACTCTAGACCAACTGGGTAAATGACAATTCTTGAGACAAATGCCAATAATTTTGGAATTAGCAGAGGTCGTAGTGGAGGACGTGGAAAAGGGCATAAAAAAATTATGGAAGATATGGTCATGGTTATCAGTCTAACAAATAAAGAAACAATGGTTCACAAAAGAATAAATGGAACATGTGGACAACACCCTCTAACAAAGGAAATCAAGTTACAGATGAACAGTTTGAGGAGATGCTTGAAAATTACCTTCCATCAAATGAGCACTCGGTCAATTTATGTTTATTTCAAGTACTTAAACTATTTATATTTGAAGTCATGTTTTATTTTTGGTTTCCATCATGGAATGCTAGGTCATAAGAGTTTGTTATTAAAAATATTGTTGGCATGAGTCCCTCAATTAGCCAGCTATGGAGATCTTATATTTAGGAATTAGCCAACTATGGAAATCTTATATTTAGGAATTCCTTCACTCAATTATCATACATGATTGTAGCCTTAAATATTGCATAGACAGAATACCTTCCTAAAATGGTTTCTTGTATCTCTATATATCTTGTAGTCTACTTTATGGAATATATACAAAAAAAATTACTGTTTGACATGGTATCAGTGCAAGGTCTTGGGTTCCCTGTTTTTTGATCAGGCAGGGGTCAAGATTCTGCTCGGCCTCCATGGCTGACTCCACCGAAATCATCCTTAATAATCTGACATCAAAAATGACGGAGGTCTTGACAAGGGTCCAGACCTCTCCCTTCCTCATCACTGACTCCCCGATGGTTCCAATCAACATCAAGTTGGATGGTTCCAACTATGGATTATGGTCCTAGGTTGTTGAGATGTACATCTCAGGAAAAGACAAACTGGGATATATCAATGGAGACCAGCCCCAACCATCAGAAACTGACCCCTCCTTTCGTAAGTGGCATACTGAGAATTCCATGGTGAAGGCTGGTTGATCAACTCCATGGACCATTCCTTGGTCGTGAACTTTATTCGCTACTCTACAGCTAAGCAGGTATGGGATTCTGTGGCCACAACATACTTTGATGGAACTGACACCTCGCAGGTATACGAGCTCAAACGTTATGTAATTCGCATGAAACAAGCAGGCGGATCTATAGAAAAATACTGCAATAATCTACAGGGTTTGTGGCGAGAGATCGATTTTCGGCGACCGAATCCAATGAAATGTGATGTTGACATACAAAAGTACAACTCCATTCTACAGGAGGAGCGAGTATACACTTTTCTTGATGGTCTAGATGATCGACTGGATCATGTTCGGAGTGATGTTCTTCGCCTGAAACCTTTCCCTTCAATTGAGAAAGCATATGCTCACGTTCGAAGGGAAGATCTCCGACAGTATGTGATGGTATCAGGAGCGGAAGCAATGACCAGTGGTGCGGTTATGGCCATCAAAGGCATGAAATCTAAAAAGTCACAAGCTTTGCTAAAGTCTGGGCTATCCTCACGATCCAAAGGTCACTCTGATGTAAATAAGTACACTCACTGTGGGGGTACAAAACATACCAGGGACACTTGTTTTAAACTACATGGCTACCCAGACTGGTGGCACGAATTACAAGCCCAAAAGAAACGAGATGCTCCTGCAACTCAAGACGTCTTGGGTCGCGTAGCGGTGGCCATGGCTAACTCTCAACTATCTCTTATTCCCATGGAAGAACCCTCTACCTCAATCCCAGGTTAAGGTAATTGTGGTCATGTTTTTTTTAGCTCTACTACTCGGAATGATGGTGCCTGGATTATCGACTCCAGAGCAACGGACCATATGACATTTGATCCAAATGACTTCTCCAATACAACTCAGCCAAGGAGGACCTGTATTTCCAATGCCAATGGGGCAACTTATCGAGTCACAGGGGCTGGAACCATGCCCTTATCTCCCTCTCTCTTTAGCTCACACACTTCTTGTTCCATCTCTCTCCAACAAGTTGATATCTGTGAGTCAAGTTACAGAAGAACTTAATTGTGTTGTACTGATATACTCTACTTTTTGCCTTCTTCAGGATGTTCTCAGCAAGGAGATTATTGGGCGTGGTACTAAGAGGGGGGGACTGTACTACTTGGATGACTTCAGCCCAGGCAAAGCAAATCACACACACAATCAAACCAGTAGCCACGAACGACAGATTTAGCTATGGCACAGGCGCTTGGGTCACCCATCATTTGGCTATCTCTGACATCTACTCCCATCTTTATTTTCCCGTTTGCAAAATGGAGACTTTAAGTGTGATACTTGTATCAAGGCTAAAAGCCAACGAGTTTCTTATCCTGCCAGCTTGAATAAAACTAATACTCCATTTGTATTGGTACACTCTGATGTGTGGGGACCATCACCAATAACTACATCCTCTGGTCATCATTGGTTTGTCATCTTTGTCGACGATTGTACTCGAATGACGTGGCTCTATCTGCTAAAAACCAAAGATGAAGTTTTCACCATTTTTCAATCATTTCATGCCATGGTTCAGACTCAATTCTCTTCCAAGATAAAAATTCTTCGTTCTGACAATGGTGGCGAGTTCATCAACCAAAGATTTCAGACCTATTTCCAATAACATGGCCTCCTCCATGAGACCTCATGCTCTCAAACACCACAACAAAATGGTGTCGTCGAGAGAAAAAATCGACACATTCTGGAAACATCCTGTGCCTTACTCCTTGGAGCAATGGTGCCGAGTTGCCATTGGGGGGATGTTGTGGTTACTGCCGTATACTTAATCAATCGTGAGGCACCCAAAAATAAAACCTTACTCTTAAAATTATATGTAGTAGAGAGAGTAAGGATCGATCCCACGGAGAGTAATTAGTATAAATTTTATGCTATGTGAACAAGGATTGGGGGAGAGAGTTTTGAAAAGAAAATTTAAGAAGAGCTAAAGCAATTAAAGTATTAAAATCAATCAAGGGACAAATATTGGTCTCAGTGAACATTCACCATTGGAAATCATAAAATTTGATCATTGATGCAAGCATACATTAAATCATACTTTGAACATTTACCGTTGGAAGTATCTTCCTATCTCTCTTAGGCTTAGTTAATCAGATACAAGCGACCTAATTAACTTTACTTACTAAATAATCTAAGACAAGCGCTATAGATTTAATCTAGCAGTTTCTTAAAGAACAAAGAAATCGATAAAGCAAAATAATACAAGCACAAGCGGTTGCATTTAATTTTGTCAAACGTTTTTCTCCTAAGATCTAATAAAACAAAGCAGTTTATTAAAGCTTGGTTGCTTCACAAATTAGAAACATCAAACTATTACGGATTTGATATCTAATTTAGCGGTAGATCGAAAGGAATAATAAACTAGTAGGCCTCCTAGTAATTAAACAAAACAATCATGAAAGTTGGCATAGAAAAACATTCAATATTCAAAGTGTAACTCAAATATATAAAGCAATTTAGATCTCACAAGTTTACTGATTCCAAGGCTTCCGTACACTTCAACCAACAAGACTTCTAGCCGCACATGTTCATCAAAACTTCAAAAGAAAAGTTGGAGAAGAAGAAGAAGAGTTGTGTTGTGTGTTTCTTCTCATGATTTCTACCCCCTTTTATACACCATAAATTAGTTGTGTCAAGCCAACAATATCTCTCCACATATCCTCTAAAAGTTACTACTTCTCAAACCAAATAGAATAAGTCATAGAACAAGTAGGAACATGGTTGTTTTGGTTCCTATTTTTGTTCACAGCATCTTTGAGCCAACTTCAAGTCTGATTTCTTCCATGATGCAGCTTGATTTGCGAAAACACAAAATATAAACGTTTTAGCCCTGTGTCTTAGCTTTCCAAAACATTTTGAATCACCTCCATTGTTTTTCGGATGAGAAAGTTATGCCCATTTTGGTGAAAGGTGTCAAAACTGTCCAGAATTGTATTTTAGCTCCATTTTGCACATAGTGTCTCCAAATTCATCCTACAGCAAAATATAAATATAATGAGTACCTATAGTCATAAAATGAGCATAAAATGATGAACATTAAGGGATAAAATATAACATTTTACTTTCTCATCAAATACCCCCACACTTAACTTTTGTTCGTCCTCGGACAAAACTCTTATTTATTTAATTTTTAAAAAACAAAAATCAAGGTTGTAATCTCATAAATAAAGAATAACCATGCTCTTCAAAACTCATAACATATCATGAAAATATATTCTTAAATAACTTCTAATTACTTAGTAAGTAATTTTATTTGATGATAGAGTAAACTAAATTGGTAGACCCTCACGGAAATAAACACTCAACTCTCGTATATTTGAAGGATATGTGTTTTGCTCAAATTCATTCCAATAGAAATGATCTACCATAAGCTTGCATATCTTTTCATTCTCCACCACTTGGATCACATGCATAACACAAATCATAAGGACTTTTTATGGGTTGTAGCGGGACTTAGGATTAAGGTAGGATATATTTGGGAGTGTAGCTAAAAAACCATCAAAACTAGTGGAGCAAAAATGATTAAACTCAAGCTCGAATGTATAAAATATGTAAAACCAATCACCCAATTTAGCTTCTTCAAATTGACCTTAAAGCATTGAACATACCCCTTTATTGGAATTGGAGGAATTATGAACATAGATATCAAAAAGTTATTTCCTCCATCACTTTTTTTTCACTACTTCTTTCTTTCTTTCTTTCTTTCTTTCTTTCTTTCTTTCTTTTTCTCATCATCTTTTTTTCATTTTCATTTATTTTTCGCTTTTTTCAATTTTTTTTCATGATGGAACTCAAGAATTTGAGAATAAAAATATGTAGCCAAACTAGAAATTCAGATACTCCCACACTTATTTTTATACACACATACATATCATAATGCTCCACTAGTTTTCTGGCCTGGGTCAGGATTTTTTTTCAGGTTAAAGCTTGTAATATGGGTTTACAAAAATAGAAGCAATAAGGCTCAAAGGGGTTCAACCAAAGAAAAAATAATTTCAGGGTAGGCAATTTGGCTTATGTAGCGTATAACAATGATGACCTTAATCATATTCATGTATGCATGTACCGATGTGACCTCGAAGAGAATCTAAGCAAGTTCTAGAGAAACAAGTCCATGGAAGAATGTATCTCATCAAAGAAAATAGTAAAACTGATGTGTCAGTCTAAAGGCTCAAAATCTCACCGACTTTTGTCTACAAAATTTAGTCACAACCATCCTCAAGAAAGTAACTATACTAATTAATTCTAAGTTGAAAAGAGTATTTATCCAATCATGTTATAATTTTTTTTAACTTAGTTAAATCTTCCTCATGACATACACAACCAAAAATTATTAAAAATCACAAAAAAAACAAAAAAAAAACAAAAAAACAAAAAAAAACTTTTTTTTGAAAATAAAATAAAATAAAATTTTATTGAAAAGCAAAAAAAATTCTTTTTTTTTGAAACATAAAAAAAAACTGAAACTGCTTAAAATAATTAAATCCCCTCCCCCACATTTAAACTGACATTGTCCCAATGTAAGGCTAAATGCAAAGAAAAGACAAAAATAAACAAAAAAATGCAAGAATATGAAAAACTCCCCTTGGGTTGCCTCCCAAGCAGCGCCTTTGTTTAATACGTCGTTGGCTCAACTCTATGCACACTTAAGACAACTATGCAAAGATTTCACATCTTGAATAGAGGCCAGCAAAATAGAGGGTAAAAACATCTTGTTAAAAATTGATAATAAAATATAAGAAATGTTGCCTGATTGTTGTCTTTTTTTTAAAAGCATTCAATCCTGCAACAGTTTTGTGCATATTATTACTCAAGACTAACTCCTTATTCTCTTTCGTGAGATGCTCACTAATGGCAATATCTAATCCATCTTTTCCATTAAGTTCAAAAACTTCTTCTGCATTTGGTACTACGTCGTCATTAGGAATATTCGTGTCTGTAACGCTATTTTTGTCTTCTTCCTGTTTTGACGACACTTGTGCTTCTTCTGCTAGAATGTCCACCTTTTTATCATTTCTCAAAATGATTGTACTTGTATTGTCTTTTGGATTTATTATTTGAGAAGATAATTTTTTCGAACTTTGTGCCTCCAGCTTTTTAATTGTTGTAGCCATTTGGCTCATTTGATTGTTCAGAGTTTGGATGCTGGCCCTTGTCTCCTGTTGAAATTGCAAGGTATTAGTGGCAATAGACTTAACAATATCTTCTAGAGACATACCAGAATTAGAAGTTTGGTTCGATTGTTGTTCATGGAGATATGGTTGCTTGTACTGCTGGTAACTTGGAAAATTTTGAGTTACATTGGGTTCGTCTTTAAGTATTGGACACATATCAGTTGGATGCCCTACTATTGAACAAATCTCACAAGCCATTGTTGTTTGTATGTTACCACCTACAACCATTTGATGAACAAGAGAAGTTAAACTAGCAATTTGTTGTTGAAGAGAAGAAACATTTACCTCGTTAGCGTGCCTAGATGGAAGATCCAGCCAAGTGCCAAATTGTTGAGAATTGGTCATCATGTCCTGTTAATTTTTTTTTTGGCTAATAGAAAAAATTATTTTACTACAAGAACGAAATAAAGATCACAAAAGCATAAAAATTAACTAAAATTACTTCCCCGGCAGCGGTGCCAAAATTTGGTGTGCTTTCGCAGGCACACAAAAATAAAACTTTACTCTTAAAATTATATGTAGTAGAGAGAGTAAGGATCGATCCCACGGAGAGTAATTAGTATAAATTTTATGCTATGTGAACAAGGATTGGGGGAGAGAGTTTTGAAAAGAAAATTTAAGAAGAGCTAAAGCAATTAAAGTATTAAAATCAATCAAGGGACAAATATTGGTCTCAGTGAACATTCACCATTGGAAATCATAAAATTTGATCATTGATGCAAGCATACATTAAATCATACTTTGAACATTTACCGTTGGAAGTATCTTCCTATCACTCTTAGGCTTAGTTAATCAGATACAAGCGACCTAATTAACTTTACTTACTAAATAATCTAAGACAAGCGCTATAGATTTAATCTAGCAGTTTCTTAAAGAACAAAGAAATCGATAAAGCAAAATAATACAAGCACAAGCGGTTGCATTTAATTTTGTCAAACTTTTTTCTCCTAAGATCTAATAAAACAAAGCAGTTTATTAAGCTTGGTTGCTTCACAAATTAGAAACATCAAACTATTACGGATTTCATATCTAATTTAGCGGTAGATCAAAATGAATAATAAACTAGTAGGCCTCCTAGTAATTAAACAAAACAATCATGAAAGTTGGCATAGAAAAACATTCAATATTCAAAGTGTAACTCAAATATATAAAGCAATTTAGATCTCACAAGTTTACTGATTCCAAGGCTTCCGTACAATTCGACCAACAAGACTTCTAGCCGCACATGTTCATCAAAACTTCAAAAGAAAAGTTGGAGAAGAAGAAGAAGAGTTGTGTTGTGTGTTTCTTCTCATGATTTCTACCCCCTTTTATACACCATAAATTAGTTGTGTCAAGCCAACAATATCTCCCCACATATCCTCTAAAAGTTACAACTTCTCAAACCAAATAGAATAAGTCATAGAACAAGTAGGAACATGGTTGTTTTGGTTCCTATTTTTGTTCACAGCATCTTTGACCCAACTTCAAGTCTGATTTCTTCCATGATGCAACTTAATTTGCGAAAAACACAAAATATAAACGTTTTAGCCCTGTGTCTTAGCTTTCCAAAACATTTTGAATCACCTCCATTGTTTTTCGGATGAGAAAGTTATGCCCATTTTTGTGAAAGGTGTCAAAACTGTCCAGAATTGCATTTTAGCTCCATTTTGCACATAGTGTCTCCAAATTCATCCTACAGCAAAATATAAATATAATTAGTACCTCTAGTCATAAAATGAGCATAAAATGATGAACATTAAGGGATAAAAATATAACATTTTACTTTCTCATGAAATACTCCCACACTTAACTTTTGTTCGTCCTCGGATAAAACTCTTATTTATTTAATTTTTTAAAAACAAAAATCAAGGTTGTAATCTGATAAATAAAGAATAACCATGCTCTTCAAAACTCATAACATATCATGAAAATATATTCTTAAACAACTTCTAATTACTTAGTAAGTAATTTTATTTGATGGTAGAGTAAACTAAATTGGTAGACCCTCACGGAAATAAACACTCAACTCTCGTATATTTGAAGGGTATGTGTTTTGCTCAAATTCATTCCAATAGAAATGATCTACCATAAGCTTGCATATCTTCTCATTCTCCACCACTTGGATCACATGCATAACACAAATCATAAGGACTTTTTATGGGTTGTAGCGGGGCTTAGGATTAAGGTAGGATATATTTGGGAGTGTAGCTAAAAAGCCATCAAAACTACTGGAGCAAAAATGATTAAACTCAAGCTCGAATGTATAAAATATGTAAAACCAATCACCCCATTTAGCTTCTTCAAATTGACCTTAAAGCATTGAACATACCCCTTTATTGGAATTGGAGGAATTATGAACATAGATATCAAAAAGTTATTTCCTCCATCACTTTTTTTTTCATTACTTCTTTCTTTCTTTCTTTCTTTCTTTCTTTTTTATCATCATCTTTTTTTCATTTTCATTTATTTTTCGCTTTTTTCAATTTTTTTTTTCATGATGAAACTCAAGAATTTGAGAATAAAAATATGTAGCCAAACTAGAAATTCAGATACTCCCACACTTATTTTTATACACACATACATATCATAATGCTCCACTAGTTTTCTGGCCAGGGTAAGGATTTTTTTCAGGTTAAAGCTTGTAATATGGGTTCACAAAAATAGAAGCAATAAGGCTCAAAGGGGTTCAACCAAAGAAAAAATAATTTCAGGGTAGGCAATTTGGCTTATGTAGCGTATAACAAAGATGGCCTTAATCATATTCATGTATGCATGTACCGATGTGATCTCGAAGAGAATCTAAGCAAGTTCTAGAGAAACAAGTCCATGGAAGAATGTCTCTCATCAAAGAAAATAGTGAAACTGATGTGTCAGTCTAAAGGCTCAAAATCTCACCGGCTTTTGTCTACAAAATTTAGTCACAACCATCCTCAAGGAAAGTAACTATACTAATTAATTCTAAGTTGAAAAGAGTATCTATTCAATCATGTTATAATTTTTTTTTAACTTAGTTAAATCTTCCTCATGACATACACAACCAAAAATTATTGAAAATCACAAAAAAAAACAAAAAAAAACTTTTTTTTTGAAAATAAAATAAAATAAAACTTTATTGAAAACCAAAAAAAAATTCTTTTTTTTGAAACATAAAAAAAAAAACTGAAACTGCTTAAAATAATTAAATCCCCTCACCCATATTTAAACTGTCATGGTCCCAAGGTAAGGCTAAATGCAAAGAAAAGACAAAAATAAACAAAAAATGCAAGAATATGAAAAACTCCCCTTGGGTTGCCTCCCAAGCAGCTCCTTTGTTTAATACGTCGTTGGCTCGACTCTATGCACACTTGAGACAACTATGCAAAGATTTTACATCTTGAATAGAGGCCTGCAAAATAGAGGGTAAAAATATCTTGTTAAAAATTGATAATAAAATATAAGGAATGTTACCTGATTGTTGTCTTTTTTTAAAAGCATTCAATCCTGCAACAGTTTTGTGCATATTATTACTCAAGATTAACTCCTTATTCTCTTTCGTGAGATGCTCACTAATGGCAATATCTAATCCATATTTTCCATTAAGTTCAAAAACTTCTTCTGCATTTGGTACTACGTCCTCATTAGGAATATTCGTGTCTGCAACGCTATTTTTGTCTTCTTCCTGTTTTGACGACACTGGTGCTTCTTCTGCTAGAATGTCCACCTCTTTATCATTTCTCAAAATGATTGTACTTGTATTGTCTTTTGGATTTATTATTTGAGAAGATAATTTTTTTGAACTTTGTGCCTCCAGCTTTTTAATTGTTGTAGCCATTTGGCTCATTTGATTGTTCAGAGTTTGGATGCTGGCCGTTGTCTCCTGTTGAAATTGCAAGGTATTAGTGGCAATAGACTTAACAATATCTTCTAGAGACATACCAGAATTAGAAGTTTGGTTCGATTGTTGTTCATGGAGATATGGTTGCTTGTACTGCTGGTAACTTGGAAAATTTTGAGTTACATTGGGCTCGTCTTCAAGTATTGGACACATATCAGTTGGATGCCCTACTATTGAACAAATCTCACAAGCCATTGTTGTTTGTATGTTACCACCTACAACCATTTGATGAACAAGAGAAGTTAAACTATCAATTTTTTGTTGAAGAGAAGAAACATTTACCTCGTTAGCGTGCCTAGATGGAAGATCCAGCCAAGTGCCAAATTGTTGAGAATTGGTCATCATGTCCTGTTAATTTTTTTTGGCTAATAGAAAAAATTATTTTATTACAAGAACAAAATAAAGATCACAAAAGCATAAAAATTAACTAAAATTACTTCCTCGGCAGCGGTGCCAAAATTTGGTGTGCTGTCGCAGGCACCCAAAAATAAAACTTTACTCTTAAAATTATATGTAGTAGAGAGAGTAAGGATCGATCCCACGGAGAGTAATTAGTATAAATTTTATGCTATGTGAACAAGGATTAGGGGAGAGAGTTTTGAAAAGAAAATTTAAGAAAAGCTAAAGAAATTAAAGTATTAAAATCAATCAAGGGACAAATATTGGTCTCAGTGAACATTCACCATTGGAAATCATAAAATTTGATCATTGATGCAAGCATACATTAAATCATACTTTGAACATTTACCGTTGGAAGTATCTTCCTATCTCTCTTAGGCTTAGTTAATCAGATACAAGCGACCTAAGTAACTTTACTTACTAAATAATCTAAGACAAGCGCTATAGATTTAATCTAGCAGTTTCTTAAAGAACAAAGAAATCGATAAAACAAAATAATACAAGAACAAGCGATTGCATTTAATTTTGTCAAACGTTTTTCTCCTAAGATCTAATAAAACAAAGCAGTTTATTAAAGCTTGGTTGCTTCACAAATTAGAAACATCAAACTATTACGGATTTGATATCTAATTTAGCGGTAGATCGAAATGAATAATAAACTAGTAGGACTCCTAGTAATTAAACAAAACAATCATGAAAGTTGGCATAGAAAAATATTCAATATTCAAAGTGTAACTCAAATATATAAAGCAATTTAGATCTCACAAGTTTACTGATTCCAAGGCTTCCGTACACTTCGACCAACAAGACTTCTAGCCGCACACGTTCATCAAAACTTCAAAAAAAAAGTTGGAGAAGAAGAAGAAGAGTTGTGTTGTGTGTTTCTTCTCATGATTTCAACCCCCTTTTATACACCATAAATTAGTTGTGTCAAGCCCACAATATCTCCCCACATATCCTCTAAAAGTTACAACTTCTCAAACCAAGTAGAATAAGTCATAGAACAAGTAGGAACATGGTTGTTTTGGTTCCTATTTTTGTTCACAGCATCTTTGACCCAACTTCAAGTGTGATTTCTTCCATGATGAAGCTTGATTTGCGAAAAACACAAAATATAAACGTTTTAGCCCTGTGTTTTAGCTTTCCAAAACATTTTGAATCACCTCCATTGCTTTTCGGATGAGAAAGTTATGCCCATTTTGGTGAAAGGTATCAAAACTGTCCAGAATTGCATTTTAGCTCCATTTTGCACATAGTGTCTCCAAATTTATCCTACAGCAAAATATAAATATAATGAGTACCTATAGTCATAAAATGAGCATAAAATGATGAACATTAAGGGATAAAAATATAATATTTTACGTTCTCATCATATGCCATCTAAACTTTTACACTTTAAAACCCCCCTACAAATCCTCTCTACTCATATACCCCTTCCTTCAATATTGATGTTTCCTCCTAGAATTTTCGGGTGTGTTGCTTTTGTCTACCTCCACAAGAATCAACGTACCAAACTAGATCCATGTGCCGTTAGGTGCTTATTTTTGGGATATGGTTTACATAAAAAGGCTTCCGGTGCTATGACCCCACTACCAACCGAACCTATATTACCATAGATGTTATGTTTCTTGAGTTCGAGAATTTTTATCCTTCACCGATACCCAATTCTACCCTTCAGGGGGAGACTCAAGTAGAAGAGTCGAATTGGTTGATGGACCCCATGGGTGAGCATGGAATTGGGAATAGAGAGGTTGAACCGCATGAGGTACCACCAGAAATTGAAGTTGAATTGAGAAATAAAGAACCTGGAAATGAAGAGGTCGAAAATGAAGAAGAACCAAAAAATATAGAGTATGCTCAGTCCCCTCACTCCTCAGTACACGAAGACCCTCCTCCTTCTGAGAATGTCCGTGCAGTAAGTACTCCAACTGCTTCTTTAGATGCTAATTCTTCTACTGGTTGTGTGTTGCCTTTTAGACACAATCGTGGAAAACCACCGAACCAATACTCTCTAGATGAAGAAGAAAGAAAGTCCAAGTACCCAATTGCTAATTATGTATCTACTCAAGGTCTGTCCAAGTCGCTCAAGACCTTCACTCAAACACTATCCTCCTACCATATTCCCAGTAGTGTTGAGGAGGCGTTATCTAATCCAAAGTGGGCACAAGCAATGCAAGAAGAACTAGAAACCTTAAAGAAAAATAATACATGGAAGCTAGTTCCATTACCAGAAGGAAAAAAAATAGTGGGATGCAAATGGGTGTTCTCTATAAAATACAAGGCTGATAGATCAATTGACCGATACAAGACGAGACTTGTGGCAAAGGGTTTTACCCAAACATATGGCATAGACTACTTAGAAACTTTCTCACCTGTAGCTAAACTGAATACCATTAGAGTCTTACTGTCTCTTGCAGCAAATTTGGATTAGCCACTACATCAACTCGACGTGAAGAATGCTTTCCTTCATGACGACCTTGACGAGGAGGTATACATGGATATCCCGCCTGGATATACAGGATCGGCCGAGACCAAAATTGTTTGTAAGTTGGAAAGGACATTGTATGGACTAAAATAGTCACCACGAGCATGGTTTAGCCGATTTAGTTCAGCTATGAGGAAGTATGGCTATCGCCAAAGTAAATCTGACCATGCTCTCTTCCTGAAACACCGACAAAGCAAGTTAACAACATTAATAGTCTATGTGGATGATATGATAATAACGGAGGATGACGCCGAGGAGATCTCGAGGCTATAAGAACAATTGTCTACTAAAGTTGAAATGAAGAACTTGGGAGGGCTTAAGTACTTTCTGGGAATAGAGGTGGCAAGGTCAGGAAAAGGCATATTCCTCTCTCAACGGAAATATATACTAGACTTATTGGCGGAAGTAGGATTACTAGAATGTAAACCTGTGGATACGCCAATCGTGCAGAACCATAGGCTTGGAGAATATTCGGACCAGGTGCCAGCCGATAAGGTGAGGTATCAAAGACTAATGGGGAAGCTCAATTACTTATCTCACACTCATCCAGACCTTGCTTATGCCGTAAGTGTGGTAAGCCAATTTATGCATAACCCGAGTGAAGATCATATGGGTGCGGTAATTCGAATTCTCCGATATCTAAAGTTATCACCAGAAAAAGAATTAATGTTCTCCAAGAACGTCCATCTGAATATTGAAGGGTACACGGATGCGGACTGGGCTGGGAATATCTTGGATAGAAAGTCTACCTCGGGCTACTTTACATTCGTAGGAGGAAACTTAGTTACATGGAGGAGTAAAAAGCAGAAGGTAGTGGCACTGTCCAGCGCTGAAGCTGAGTTTCGAGGCATGGCAAAAGGATTGTGTGAGCTTCTTTGGCTTAGAAGGTTGCTAACAGAGGTTGGTTTTCCTCCTGATTCTGCAATAAATTTATACTATGATAACAAAGCTACCATTGACATATCTCACAACCCAATTCAACACGATCGCACCAAGCATGTGGAGATAGACAGACATTTCATCAAACAGAACCTGGAAGAGAAGATTATTCAGTTCCCTTTCGTTAAATCTGAAGATCAGTTGGCTGACATTCTTACCAAGGCAGTTTCCAGTAGAACCTTCTATGACTCACTTGACAAGTTAGGTGTTGGAGATATCTACACACCAACTTGAGGGGGAGTGTTGGCATGAGTCCATCAATTAGCCAGCTATGGAGATCTTATATTTAGGAATTAGCCAGCTATGGAAATCTTATATTTAGGAATCCCTTCACTCAATTATCATACATGATTGTAGCCTTAAATATTGCATAGATAGAATACCTTCCTAAAATAGTTTCTTGTATCTCTATATATCTTGTAGTCTACTTTATGGAATATATACAAAAAAAATTACTGTTTGACAAATATTTATTATAAATTTGGAGTCACATTTCTGTAATATGTTATTATCATTTGAAATGCTTAATTATTTCTTATTATAGTTATACTAGCTAGAATATATGTTCACTAAAAAAATTATTTTTGCTTCATGTAAATCAAATAGGAGTAGTAATGCTTGTCATAAATATGACAAAATGGACATTGGTTTAAGCAATATCGAGCTACTCAACTAGAGGTTGACATATTAAGAAAATCCAAGAAAAATAACTTGGATATGTGTTTGGTAGATGTGCTAGAACACATATGGTTTTAAAAAATCAAAAAAAAATTCCAAAGTTAGTATTTGTCATGCATAAAGTGTCAACAATATCTAGATCAGCCCATATAATTGAGGGCTTTGGAAGAGCACACATCATGTTTCCTAATGGTACTCAAACCTATTTACAGAATGGGTTATGTTCAAGTGGTTTCCAATTTTTTTTGTTAAGTTTCAAGGATATACACAAAATGGGTACTATATTGAAACTCGAAATGATAACAAGAAAGAGATATTATGTTCCACATCTAACATTGGGCGCAAAAGGCTCACAGTAGAAGAATTCTCTTGCCTTTCGATGGGTTTGTACACCACCATTGGTATAATTGAATCTAATATGAATATGGCAAAATATAAAGCCAAAAAAATAAAAAAATAAAAAATATATCATTTGGCATGACCCTTTGGATCATTCGGAATAAACTATGTTCAATCGGATCATTGATAATTCTTGTGGACATTTGTTAAAAAATTACGGTCTTGACTTACCGAAGAATCACCTATGTATTCTTTGTCACAAGGGAAGTTTATAACTAGACCATTTTTTTCTAGAAGTTAAAAATAAGTCTCCTACTTTCTTACAAAGAATACAAGGAGACATTTGTGATTATATTCACTTTGCTAATGGTCCTTTTAGATATTCTATGGTACTCATAGATGCATCTACTAGGTGATCACATGTTTGTCTATTGTCTACTAGAAATCTTGCATTTTGTCGTCTTTTGGCCCAAATTATTGAACTTAGATTTCAGTGTCCTGATAACACGATTAAATTAATTAGTCTTGATAATGCTGCAGAATTCATCTCACAAGTTTTTGATGATTATTGTACATCATTAATTATTAAGATAGAGCACCATGTTCCCCATGCGCGCACACAAAATGGGTTAGCTGAGTCATTTATTAAACATCTCCAACTTATAACTAGACCTCTACTAGTGCAATCTAGTTTGAAAATTGAGGCTTGGGACATGATATTTTACATGATGTATCTCTAGTTAAACTTATACCCATTGACTACCCCTTTTTTTTACATATACAATTTGTTAGTGGTAAACAACAAAACATTTCCTATTTGAGAAAGTTTGGATGTACAGTATATGTCCCAGTTCCATCTCCCAAAAGAACTAAAATGGGTCCCAATGATGTTTGGGAATATACATTACTTTTGAGTATTCTTCCATAATAAGGTATTTAAAATCAATGACTGGTGATGTCTTTACTACAAGATTTGATGATTTCCAATTTGATGAGAGAGTCTTCCCGTTATTAGGGGGAGGTAAACAACAAATTGTTCATATAGAACAAACCATTGCTAATGAAATGAAATATGCCTACTCTATCTCATCAAGATCTAAGAACTCCACAATGTGACTATGAGACAAGAAGAATGATATATTTGCAAGAAATTGCTAATCAATTACCTGATGTATTTAATGATGCGTAAGGTAACTAGATCTCATGTGCCAACTATGAATGTGCCAGCCAGAATCATTATTCCAATTGAACAAAATTCAAACAAGACGACAAATGAATCTACTACTACACATCAAAATCATGGTAGGACTATAGGTTCCAAGGATAGTGCTCATAGAAAGAGGAGAGAGAAAGAAACATCTTGTCCTGATAAAAGTCTAATAGTGGTCGGAGCTCCGAAAACAAATAATGAAGATGTACATGTTTCCAAATTTACTGAAATGCCTATGGATGCCTCTAAAGAGTCACAGGTACCTAAAATGAAGAGATATCGATATTCCGTGCATGTTCATGTAAATCGTGGAATAGAAAAGCACTTGTCATGGATGGCACATTTAGCTATGCAGTAGCTACTGAAATATCAAAGGACAATGATGATTATGAAAATGAACCATGTAGTATAATTGAATATCGTCAAAAAAAAAAAGATTGGCCAACCTGGAAATATAATATTCAAACGAAATTAAAATCTTTAGAAAAATGTGGTGTATTTGGACCTATAGTGGAAACACCAAAGGACATAAACCATGTAAGTTTCAAATGGGTGTTTCGTGAGAAAATAAAATGAGTGGAACAAAGCTGAAAGATACAAAGTCCGACTTGTAGCACAAGATTTCTCTCAAAGATCTGGAATTGACTATGTGAATACATACTTTCAAGTTATGGCTGTTATTTTAGATATCTAATTAGTCTTGCAGTTTCTAAAAATCTTGATATAAGATTTATGGATGTTGTAACTACATATTTGTACGGAGACTTAGATACTGGCATATATATAAAAATTTCAAAAGGATTTACAATACCAGAGACTACGTCAAAGGGCACGTGTTCAATTAAATTTATATGATTATACGGGTTGAAACAATCCAGATGAATGTGGTATAATCGTCCTATTATATATTTGACTAAGGAATGAGACAAAAATAGTCAAATTTACCCACATGACTTTATTAAGAAATTCGAAAATGGATTCTCTATAGTAGAGTATATGTGGATGATATAAACCTGATTAGGTCTCCTATAGAATTAGATAAAACTACGCACAAACTATTTGGAGAATGAATTTGAAATAAAAGATTTGGGAAAGACAAAGCTTTGTCTCGGTTTGCAAGTAGACCAAAATTGTAGTAGAATATTAGTGTATCAATCCCAATATATTGAAATATATTTGCTTTTAACATGAATCATATAATTTTTGCATATTATATATAACTGATAAATATTTGGTTTGCACTCTTCTAGGATATGTTTTTCTATCCACCGTACCGGGCCGAGATGATCGAGGGGATGTTTACTGTCGTCGCTGCTAAGCTGATCCGCGATGCTATTAATGATCAGAAGACTCGTGATCGTGCCGGAAAGCCAATCCAAGGTTGGATCACCCCTGATCAGTGGACTATAATGAAGGCTCGATTCGACGAGCCAAGGTACAAGGAAAGTCTAAGAAGGCCAAGGCGACTAGGAAGTAGGGATCAAAGTGGTGTGGTGGGTCGATACCGATGACGGAACATTTTCGTCGTTTGGTATGTCTTTTTATTTAGAAATATTATTTTAATGCAAGTCCGATAAATTAGTAAAAGGTGATATATTTAATTATAGGTAAAGAGGGATGATGACGCCAATATGATGACTGTCTTCCTGGCCACACATCGAAAGGACGGAAAGCTTATTGACGAGATGGCGGAACAGGCCTATGTAAGTATTACAATTCTATTTATTAATTTTAATACTTCGTGTTAGTTTTGATATAACTTAGTAAATATGCATGCAAATAGATATTCATGTAGTTAGTAATAATAAGTACAATAGACATTAGAAGTTATAGAGTATCCATGCTTTCTAGGCCGAGTTTCAACGGCTTCAGGAGCGGGTGGCTGCTAGTACATCTGCTGCGGGAGAGGCTGGTACTTCCTCACAGCCCGCTCCAGCTCAGTCGGAGTACGAGCTGTCGGTGACCGCCGCTGGTGGTCTCCACAGGGGTACGTACTACAGTACGGGATCCTATGGCGTCCTAGTTACGACACAGTCCTTTAGGACCTCCCCTGCTAGTGTGCATGGCCCACAGCCCTCCCAGGAGTTTACCCGAGTCCAGCAGATGGTGGAGTCTATCCATGACGAGCTGCTACGACGAATCCAGGAGCAGCACCAGACAGACGATGCTGCGCTCATAGCACGATTGGATACGCTCGACCGCAGCATTATAGAGCACAGGGATATGATTGAGAGGACAGAGCGGGGCGTCACTGATCTTAGAGCGTCGACAGAGCGCAGCATGACGAATCTGCAGGCATCACAGCTGTCCATGGGCGAGAGGCTCACGTTGATGCAGGATTCAATGGTTGATAGCAGTACGAGTCTGTTATCTACCATGCATTCCTACCACGAGCGACTAGCAGCATTGGAGCGTTATTGTCCTCCGAGTACGCCTTTATCATCGTCGACTCCGCCGGCGTCACAACCTCCGACTCCACCGACGTCACTACCTTCTTCATCGGTGATGATTTCACGGGAGGAGTACGAGATGTTCCTGTCCTTGAGGTGCGGCGGTGCCCCTCCTCCTCCAGATCCGCAGTAGTCCGAGTTAGGACTGTTTTATGAGATTGTAGTGTTTTTTTAGTGTTTGTTTATGTTGTTTCAGTATTGGTTGTGGATTATTTGTTTGTGTAGACTTTCATTATTGGTTGTGGATTCATGTGGATATTGGTAATATACTTTGGATATTCGTTTACCGACTTTGGTTATTTTAGTGTTCCTTGTGTTGGTATCTCATCATATGTTGGTTATAGACTTTTACACTTGTTTGCGTTGAAACATATGTATATTGTGATGTACCGGTGTTGAGTGTTCCACCGAAGGGGTCGGCGAACCCAGAAAGAAAATGTGTTTGTGGTTTTTTTGTTATTTATTGAATTCAGGTAGAAAATGTGATTCTATGGACATTCTGTAATTTATTTATTTATTATTGTTTTTGTAATTTAGCGACGCTTATCGACGTTTAGCGACGCAGCTAAACGTCGGTAAATCACCAGTATACCGATGCTTACCGACGTAAGGTTGCGTCGGTAAACGTCCGTAAACGTCGGTAAACACTAGACATACATAGCTAAATGTCCCAGTATTTCCCTCGCCTACAGAGTCGATGAACGTCGGTAAAAGTAGACATACGTCGCTAACTGTTGCAGGATTTACCGACGTTGACCGACGTTTGAGACGTCGCCATATTTCCGACGGAGCGTCGACGAACGTCGGTAATTTACCGACGTTTAATGACGTCGGTAAGCATCGGTAAGAGCGACGATTATCGACATTTTTTTGTTAGCAACATGGCTTTCCGCGACCACAGAAAAACATCGCTAAATACGTCGGTAAACAGTTTTAGCGATGTTTTTTGTCATTTTAGCGACATTTTTTGGCGTCGCTAAAATGACTTATTCTGGTAGTGGAGGGATTTGATCGGCCAGCTAGAGGGGGAACGCGCCCTACGTGCGTGGTCTGCAGCTGTAGAGGGGCGCAGACCTGTAGAGGGGAAGACGAAGATCTACAGTTCCCCTTCTATAGCTGTTGGGTTTTAGTTTGAAATATAGGGTTTGCGGGTTATCAGGTAGGGTTTAACAGCGCCCGCCCGTCGTACCAAGTGACAGGCTTGTTTAGGCGCAGGTAGTGGGTTGGCTGCCCGATCCATCCCGGATCCGCCTGGGTTAAATGGGCGGGCCGCACAGAGGCTTGGGTTTATTTGCAATTCAGATGGGCTTAGGGCTTAGGTTGTTAAGAAAAAAATATGGAAGTTTAATAGGTTTATTTGTACCCAATATACAAGATTATAGATACACTAATATACATGTATACGATTTCTAATTTATGTATAAGCAAAATATAGGTATATATATACATACACTCTAAATATTTGTAGTACTCATAATTATATATGCATACCTTTCCTTGATACATTACTACATATTTATCTCTATTATATATACTCAAAATATATATATATATATATATATATATATATATATATATATATATATATATATATATACTCTAAATCATATATACGTATTTATATATACATATACCAAATTATATTTACTCAAATACATACTTTACATCTATAAATGATATTGTGGACTCATCCTAACTAAACTAAGAGTATTCAAAAAGATATAGGAATATTTGTAATAATATTGGTAATAAAGAATGGGGGTTTACAAAATTTAATTCCTTCTTTTGATCTCTCAAAAGTGTCAGGAAACAAGAATTTTTTTTTCCAATGGATGCTGCTGAATCTTCTCTAAAAGAACTACTAACCCTAAAACTAAATGACTTTATATAAAGAAAGCGGAAGGTACGATTCGGGTCAAAAATGGGTTTGACCTACGGGCCTCCCATGTGGGTGCGAATTTGGGTCACTTTTTGGGTTTTGTTGTATTTTTTCTTTTCTTCTCTTTATTTGGAAACCCTATTTAATAACTAGTTTGAGATTAATTAAATATAAATAAATATTAAATAAATCCTAAATTTTATAAAAAATAAAAAATTATAAATAATGTTACAACCTCCTACATAAATTTGGGGCTCAAATTACTACAAATTATTTTTCTAAAATTTTTAAAGCCTATAATCAAATATTAACAAATAGTTTCGGCATTTAAATATTCATAATAAATTCTAGAAAATTCTAAAAATTATCAAACCACTTCCAATGCTCTCCTAACATACTTTTATGACTTCTAACCCCTCATTAGCTCATGCTACACATCATGGCACTCTTAATATTTTAATTTTAACAACTTGAAACTTTTTGGTAGCGAATGCTACAATATATATATATATATATATATATATATATATATATATATATATATATATATATATTTAAATATATATATTTATATATTTATATATTTATATATATATATATATATATATATATATATATATATATATATATATATATATATATATATATATATATATATATATATATAATAAAAATTTTCTAATAATTCTAATTAGAAAAAAATTTAAAATAGGGGGATTACAATATCACTAATTTCTACATAGTACTTCACACCGTGTTTCCAAATTGGCACTCGCCCTATTGGTTTCACATCTTATGTAAAGTATAGAGTGTTTCTTATGCTGCCATAGTATTATGTTCACACGTTTTCAATGCTTGTTTTATAAAGTATGACACTGTTTGGGGCACTCTATCGAATATGATTCATTCAGTTTGGCAGAAAGGCTATCAAATAGTCGTTCTTGAGTTCAGAGATAGAACATGAAAAATTCTCGGGACCGTGGGTCGCCGAGGCAGTCCCTGGTCTGGGAGCTTCATAGATAAGGAAAGTTGAAATGAGTAATGGGTTGAGTAGTATGGTAAGTTCGAGTAGAGACTTGCATAGTCATGTATAACTTGGGCACAAGGACGCATTTCCTTGAACGGTATCCCGGGACCACGGGACCGATTTGGCCTAGGAGGAAACGAGGATAGTTGTACTAAGTATGAGCACGGGTGATTCGAGAACTTCAGCGGGGCTCCAAGATGGCTTGTATTGCTAGTGACCCTCATATAGGCTAAGTTGACGTGCTAGCTTGCAATCTACATGCAGGTCGTTAGTTGAGATAAAGAAATGGATACACATCATGCAACACAATTATTGAGCCTAACATTTGGCTTCTGCAGAGACGCGTGTTACGAAGCGACATGTGATACTATGGTTCGATAGCGTGGCACTAGATCCTTATGTTATAAACTATATTGTTGTGTTGAAATAGGAAAGGATGGATGGTAAGTAACGATAAGCTTCATTCTGTTGCGTGGTACGGTTATGATTTTGTGACACGAATAGGCTCTGATAGTATATTTCATGAAACTGATCATAAGGCAAGATTAGAAAGACCATGTAATAATAGTGCGCACTCACATAATGAACGTGCTGGCTTTGTTGAGTGGGCGAGAGGCCTCCCCACCAGTGCATTATACCACACCAGATTGCATGCAGATTGCAGGGATTAACTCGTTTAGTACGAAGCTCGCTTGGACGTGCTGAGACGTGGAATTTTTTGGCATTTCGAGGTGTCCCGTTGAAGTCTTCGTTCATATACATGACATAATGTATGAAAATCACATATTGTAATCATTTTCAAGTTATAAGCCTTAGGGCATGATCTATTGTAATATAAAGTAGAGAGTGGATGAGCTTAAGTGATTGTAATCTTAGCTTCGAGCCATTGTAATCTTCCATTTCAATATCAATAAAAAGAACTGTTTTGTACATATCATTGTGTTGATTCAACTTTTCTATTTGTAACTTTGTGCGAGTCTATAATTTAGCCGTTCAATCGGTCATTTCGGTATTTGCCTTGTGCGGACACAACTTAGGCTCACACGGCATCACGTCCATGCGAGGACGATCGGTTCTACAGAACTGAGACGTGACAAAGGCATCAGGTGCTATACCTAGGAAAGAGGCAACTCGATCGGTGCATGATGGAACCGATCAGGGGATGTGACCATCTAGGCTTAGGGTCTGGATGGAACTGATTAGGGGAAGCCTCGAGTTGCAGACAAGTCCACCTATTGGAGAGAACAGTCCCTCCTCCCCCTCCCCCTTCAATAAGGGGAATCGAGAGTGGATCTCTCGATCAAGTGTTTCCTCAGTAGCCGCGGGATGCAAACTGTCCTGGACGTCGACTGCACGTCGAAGTTGAACAACACCACATCGAAGTTGCAGTATGTCGAGCATGTGCTAGTCGTCGGTGTTAGAATTGTTGACATCACGACAAATGGTCTAATGGAGGCGGGGGAGTACTGGATACACACCATTGTGCAGTATCTGGTGGGTTTTCGAGCAAATTACGGGATGATCTCGACCATGGCTAGAATAATGTGGCAACCGAAAGGAGGAATGACTACCTATTCGAAGGAGAATGGATTCTATCGCTATAAGTTTTTGCAATGGCGAAGGACGTAGAGTGGGTGCTAGAGGAAGGGCTATGGACATTATGGAGAAATGACTACCTATTTGAAGGAGAATGGATTATATCTCTCTATAAGTTTGCAATGGCAAAGGACGTAGAGTGAGTGCTCGAGGAAGGGCCATGGACATTGCATGGCAAGCTGGCCATTATTCGGAGGAAGGATTCTTCCATGAGCTTCGAACGAGAAAAACTGTCTGAATTCCCAATTGGATACGTCTTCCATGGTTGTCCCTTTCCCTCTGGAACGAAGCAGCGATAATGAATTAGTTGGCGAGCATCATTGGCACCCCGCTGCGAATGGATGAGCCTACTGCTCATCAACAATAACTAGCCTACGCTAGAGTCTTTGTCGAAGTGGAGGCCGATGATATTATTTTGAAGAAAGTCCAAATTAGACTTGCTTCAGGGCAGATATGTTATCAAGAAGTAGAGTATGAATGGGTACCTGTAAGGTGCTCAAAATGCTGCTATTTTGGGCATGTAGTTGATAGTGCTTAGAGAAACCTAACAGTATATATGACTAGAAACAACACTTCGAGAATGGAGTGCGACTACGGAGAGAAGGAAAGTATTCTAAATACTGGCGATGGAGGACATATTCTTCAGCAACTTCATGACGACTTCCAAACTTTAAGTCCCCTCGAGGCATCCCTGGCGCCAATTGATCAAGTCTTAGCAACCGGTTCGCTAGATGGGCCACACAACTACGATCCATTTTCTGGGTTATTGACAACGACTAGACTTGTACCACCGTGAATGATCACGAACATGATTCCAAGGGTGCGGAGCGAGTAGAGGTCGAAGAAAGAGTAGTGGAAATGCAGGTAGAGCAGCATGTTGTGCCTCTTCTGAATTTACTAGGGGATACCCCATGCTACTTCAACATGCCAAAGGATATCAAGGAGACGAAGCTCCATTCAAGGGTTCCTTAGGAATCTATAATGCCAAAGAGTCTTCTGAGATACTACTACTTCAGAATACATCCAATATTTAAGTGAAAAGTTAGCTATGATCAACCAACTATGGAAAGCTTATATATATATATATATATATATATTTATATATATATATATATATATATATATATATATATATATATATATATATAAATGACCGGAGACTCTGGAGGCTTTGTGGGAGGACATTGTGCACCTGGGTCTTACGGCGGATAGCATGCATCTTCCTCTGCTCATCATGGGGGCCTTCGATGATATGCTGCTTCGCCAAGAGAAGGTGGGAGGCCGCCCTGTTCCGGATTCGATCTTATATGACTTCCAGAGATGTCTGCTTATGTCAGGAATGCGGAGGCTGGAGAGAGCTGGACATATCTGGACCTGGCACAACAAGGCTACACATAATCAGATTGCTTGTTAGTTGGATCGGGCCTTGGACAATAGTGAATGGTTCCGGTGCTTCCCAAATTCAGTGGCGGAAGGTCTTGCGACTGGTATTAGCGACCATTCTCCTATCCAGGTTGGCCTCTGTGAGAGACCCACATTGCGGTCGAGGCCGTTTCGGTATAACAACAGCTGGTATCTGTCGGCTTGATATGAGGAAGTGGTTACGGGAGAGATGCAGCACTTCCGGGATGGCACGGCTCAGTTCCGCATGGTTCATAAACTCAAACAGATCAAGCGTGCTCTCAGGGGTTGGGTGAAGACGAGACCGTGGTCTTCTCTGGCGGATAAGGAAGCCGAGCTTCGGGACACTCAGGTGGCTCTCCAAGATGACATTCTGAACGGGGAGTTGGCGGCTAAGGAGAAGATCTTGATTGAGGAGGTCAGCACTATGAGACTGCAGGAGGAGATTAGTGCGGCCCAGAGGGCTAAATGTACCTGGCTCAAAGATGGAGACCGCTGCACCAAATTCTTCTATGATGTGATCCGCACCCGTCAGCACCGGAACAGCATCCCCAGACTTCTGAATGACGAGAGACGTCTTGTAGGGGACCCGATGAAGATTCAGGAGGAGGCCGTCAGATTTTACACTGACTTATATTAGCAGACGGATCACACTAGCACGTTTCCAGCCCTTGTCACGAAGAGGCTAGTGTCCCACCATGGGAATAGCCTACTTTTGGCACCTGTGAGGATAGAGGAGGTGGAAGACATTGTAATGAAGGCTAATCCCAATAAAGCACCTGGGCCTGATGGTTTTTCTTCAGGATTCTTTAAGCGACACTGGGGTGTGCTTAAGTCCCCTGTTCTGGCGACGGTACAGGAGTTCTTCATGGAGGGCAGGCTTCTGAAGGAGATGAACCACATTTTCTTGACGCTGGTTCCTAAGAAAGAGGGCACGATCTCGCTTGCAGATTTTTGACCCATTGCTTGCTGTAACTTTTTTATAAGATTATCACTCATCTTATATGCAGGCGAATGGAGGGGATTATGAAGGGACTGGTGTCCCAGAATCAAGCAGCGTTCAACAAGGGCCGGTCGATAGCGGAGCACAATCTACTAGCTCATGAGATGGTGAGGGAGTTCAGCAAATCTGGGGGATGAAGGCTTGTGTGAAGTTTGACCTCCGGAAAGCCTATGATACGGTCAACCGGGACTTCCTGTGTCACTTGATGCTCGCCATGGGGTTCGACGAGAGGTGGGTTGTGAGGGTGAGGGAGTGCATTTGCTCTCCTACTTTCTCAGTCCTCATCTAGGGCACGCACATGGCTACTTCAGGAGCAACAGGGGGTTGAGGCAGGGTGACCCCCTCTCACCGTATTTGTTTACCTTGGTGATGGAGTACTTTACATGCATGATGGACACGGCGATGCATAGTAAGAGGATCGTCCCCCTGTTCCGGTTGGTGAGACCGGTTGTCTTCCATTTGATCTATGCTGACGACTTAATGGTGCTACTCCAGCCTTCCATGCAGGACATGAGAGCGCTCTCTGACATTATGGAAGAGTTCGGGCGGCTATCTGGGCTCCAGTTAAACAGGAAGAAAAGCAGAGTCTACTTCAGTTCCCGGTGTACACTGCAGGAGGAGAGAGCCTTCGCCTTGGGAATGGACAAAGGCGAGCTCCCAGTGAAATACTTGGGGGTCCCGCTGACGGTCAACTATGCCAGAGAGCAGGATTGTCACAGCTTGGTGGATTTTGCTCAGAGAAGAGTGGAAGGCTGGCAGGCTGCGGGTCTATCATTTGGAGGACGGATTGAGTTGGTGCGTTCGGTTATTGTTGGCATCACGATGTTCTGGCTCTAGTTGTAAAACCCCTATTTTTTAAAAATTATTTTTTTATTAGACTTCAAATTTAATTTATACAATTTATGGTTTTATTAATTATTAAAAATGACCTTAGCTATTGTTGTGTTTTGAGCACAAGGCGACCATGAATTTTGGTACGAAAGATGTAGCAATGTGCTTTGACCAGTATATTAGCCATGTCATGGGAGGCCTAGCCATAGTTCAGTCCGAACTAGAAAAACCAGGCCGCGTTGTGAAATAACGCATTTAAAATATTTTTTTGATAGATTTTATATATTGATTTTTATGACCCGGTTTGTCCAAACCAGTCCGAATTGGGCCCGAACCAATTTATGCCCATGTAAGCATGTAGTGTGACCAAATGTGGCCATGTAGGCATATTTTAAGTATATACAAATATTTTCTAAATTACTTTAGAATTTTATGTGCAATTTCTAATTATTTAATTCGTACTATTATTGGTATTTATTATTAAATAATATCGTGCAATATTTGTACAAATTTTTGGACCCGGATAAGGGTGTGCGGTATAAGTTCACCCATTGGAAAGATTTTATTAATTTATTATTATTAAAATTTATTTTGCGAAGATTTAATAAACATGATTATTCTATAGAGATATTATTATTATTAATATGTTGAGTTGGTTTATTGTGAATGAAATTATATATATATATATAATTATATATATATATATTATATATATATATATAATTTTTTTATTTTATATATATATATATATATATATATATATATATATATGTAGATATATTTAAATGTACTAAATATTGGATATGTGACATTTAAAGTGTTATTTCGATTTAGATAGATTTTTGGACATATATAGTTATATATATAAAAGATTTAAAGATAAGAAAAAGAAAAAGGAAAGAAAAGGAAAAAAAGAAAAAAAAAAAGAAGAAAAAAAAAGGCAAACCCACCCCCTTAAAGGGGCGGGCCCCACCCTCCATGCTTGCTGCGTACAACAGCAAGCCTCGCAATTTTTTTTCGTGAGTGGGCCATTGGGTATTAGTATTAGTAATAGTAGTATTAAGTTTTTACCTAATTTGTTTTATATATAACTTTCTCCATAGACCTCAAAATCCTAGACTTCCAAAACGAAAATTGCGGCAGAACATACCCTCTTCGTCTACGAGTTTGTTTCACCAGCAACGGAGTTGTGTGCGCGATGAACGGAGCATTGAAAGTCAGCCTCTCGTCATCCACGGAGCAGTTTTTCCATTCAAGGTACACTACTTCCCGACGATGTAACTTTTTACTCGTAGCAACGATTTTCGATCCGTAAGATTTTATGGAAAGTAGACTTGACCCTCTTCGAGAACCTCTAGGTGGATTTCGAAACAACCCATCAACTTGCTCGAAAAATCGAGACAAATTTGAAGAAAACCTGTTTTCCGTAATACTAAAAACTATTTAAAATGACAACTTGTCGGCCACTTTTCTTTCTGTACGATAGGATTTTGTAGAAACTAATTAAAAATAGTCAAGGACAACTAATCGAGATTGTAACGCACCTTCTGGATTCACTTTTCATCTAGTGTGTAAAAAGTTACGCGTTATTAAAGTTTCACGAAAAATTGTAAATTCTGTTTTCAAAAATTAGAAAAACATCCCGATACGGCGTCCGTCCGACAAACCGGGCGACGTGGTCGCACACTATACGCATTGAAAGGAGCGTATGGATGTTGTCGACGTGTGGGAACTGACGGGACCCAATTTTGTTGCATGTGCGCGACGAAATCAGTACGTATCCGTCGAGATACCCCCGTATCGACCTTTTGCAAATTAAGTCACAACTTCGTGTACACTCATCAAATCGCGACGAAACTTGCGCCATTGGACTCAAAATATTTTTGGTCCTGTGAGCCAAGTTTGGTTCAATTCTGAGAAGGTTGATCGGGACACTATTTTGGCGGGCCCACAATCTCACTCAACGGACGATTTTGTGCACGGCCCACCGGAATCCAAAATTGGACATACTATTGGTTTCGTCTCATAAAACAAATCCATAGACATGTAGTTTGACGACTTTAGAGACTGTAGATTCTGGTGCGCATTTCGGTGCAAAGCGGGTCCAACGGCGGACATCGTTTTGATCCAAAATTACGATATTGCCCTTGTTCCAAAATTTAACTTTTGGACAGGCATTTTCTAGGCATATCTTATATTCCAAATCGTTTGTGATGTTTGTTTGCAGCATCCGGAGTCATCTGCGGGATTTGGCTTTCTCTGGCTCCGTTTATTTGTCGGTTCGAGCTACTGGATCTTTAGTTTTGCACATAACCTCAGACAAGATACCTTGCCATCTTGTACTTATATTTGATTTATGATATTTTATGTTGCTAGTGTTTTACATTAGTAAGAGTGTGTCCAAGTATGACTTGGGTGCCATCGATATGTATATCGATGTTTGTGTGTGTGCGTGTGTGTGGACCATATGTGGTAGCTAACTTTTCCGATGTGTTGAAGTTATACTCCATAACTTCTTTAACCTGTTGACACGTCCATACACGACACAAGAAGTGAGGATCATGGACTTGGCACGAACCTACGTATTCGACTTGCTACCATACGGGCGGTTCGTGTGTCGGTTCATTTATGGATTAGTGGAGTCTAGATAGCGACTTGCATAGAGATATGGATCGCCAAGTCATGGATATGACTTGTGTGATACATGGGTGGGGAAAACTACTGGGACGTATGAGCTAGCCCAAAGCCTTCTAGTTGCCCGGTTATGGGTTCATGGTTTCCCTGTTATGGGTGTATCGCTAGAGGATATATCCATTGCACGGCCCTGACCACGCGTCAGATACGGTCAGGAGGTATGCTAGCGATGCAAAGTATGGACTAGGGGATATATTCATTGCACGGCCCTGACCACGCGTCAGATACGGTCAGAGATGTATACTAGTTCATGCGAAAGCCTCTAGCGGATGCTATGCTTTATTCCTACCCACTTATACGTTCCAGTATAGTTTTTGACTTGCATTACACCTAGATGGTTAGGTTCCATTGTGTTGGAGCATGTGATCTTTCCTTTGTCATGTTTCCTTTACAGTTCATTATGGTATTATTTTTATGTATCTTGTACGTCCCTATGAGGACCTGGTATTCTCCAGGTGTGTGCTTTCATAATTTTCTGCAGGTGTTCTAGCCAAGGCCGTGATCTCTCCATTTCTCGAAGATGATTGCTCTTGGTTCGTTTTTCATTTTGTCGATCGCTTTCTTGTACATTTATTTCATTGATAGTTGGTAGTGGACTTTGTCTCGCCCAACGATTGTACCATAATATTCAAGTTGATTTATATATTCTTTTTATTGTGGATGATTTAGTTTTGGTTCTACATTTTACAGCTTATGTATACATACAAGGTTCCATATTGGAGTGTCTTCGTATGTATCAGCTGGCATGATACGTATCTGGCCAATATTTTGGGACTGGGGCGTTACATGTTTTTGTGGTGGCCCATGCAGTCGAGTTTGTCACTTCGATTACGTTACTGTACCGATGTGAGCCTGCAATATAGGATTAGAATCTAGGAATCTCATCCACATACTTGATCACCTCCCTCGACTTCCAAATTTCGAACTCTCGTTGCCTCCCTTGATTTTTGCATCTTGCTTGAACTCTTTCTACCGACACCCTATCATCTTGTGCTTAACCATGGTTAGAAGATGACTACACTACTATATACTTATTGGTCAACCATATGGCTAGAAAGATTGCATTGACAATTGGAATACACGGAGATTTTTAACTAAGTTATAAGGGCATTTTCTAAATGGATGATTTAATGATTAGTTTGTAAGTTAGGATATTACCAAAGAAAGTTTTAATCTTGAGATTTCTAAGTAGTCATCACCAGGGGACTGATAGAATTTTATTACTGGAGGAAATAGTTAAAATCTATGTAAAATCGATGTAAAAAAATTTGATGTGATTTTGTTTTGATATTCACGAATTATTGGATTATGGTTATACATTTTTGAACGTATGTAGATTTGGGTTGATTGATCTTAAAATTGTAAAAGTGACAGTATGAATTATTTAAATTGAGTCCTACCAGTTGCGATTAGTCTGTTTATTAAAAATTAAATTTTAAGTGGAAGTAATGATATTAAAATTTGGTTTAAATTCTTGGAAGATGTGAAAACAATTTTGAGGAAAAATTTAAAATTTGAAATCGTGTCTTTGATTTAAGATTTGCAAAACTATTTAGATTTTGGGTCTAAAAGGTTGTGATCATGGATATCAAATTGATAAGATCATTTGAATATTGAGTTAACGTTGGATTACTAATATTACAAATTTATGGAAAGGTTACTAGCGATGTGGTGAAAAGTTATTTTGATTGATTAAAGAATTTACCATTTGTGATTTTGTTTGAATGACTAGTAATAGAAGTTATGTGATGAGTGCGTTAAAAATATGGAGCTGTAAATTTTAGATTATTCGTGTTATGTTAAAAGTTTATCTTGAGGGTTATTGGAGAAATTTTTGGAGTTTTAAAGTTGTGAAGTGAGAAAAAAAATTGATTCATGATTTTCTTGAGTTTAGAAGTTGTAAATGTTAAATTTTGGAAAGGTTAGTAGTAACGTGATAAAAGTTATTGGAAAGGGATTTGATTTGGTCATGATTAAATTTGACGGCTTGGAGTGAATACGAAATTTGGGTAGTTCATTTTAGAGAAATTTATTAAGGAACTTTTGGAGGAAAACTTGAGTTTTCAATTTTAATATTAGGCCACCAAGATAGCCCTGATAAATGGAAGTATTCCATACTAAATGCCATGTCACTCGTGACCATGATAGTAGTATATACACAAGCGTTGCTAGTCATCTACCAAACTATATTGTATCTCAATCTTTACTTACTCGATTTTTCCTCGAATCTCGATCTTTTATGGTAACCTTCTAACCCAGTTGCAATTTGAATAATGATTTAATTGTTCATTGACTGTATTCATTTAAGAGGCTATCTTCTCTCTAGAACTGTGATCCTAAATTATTTTGCTGGATTTTTTATTTATTTATTGCATGCTTTAACTTGATCTCCTTTATTTTGGAGTATTACTATTCACCTCATGAACTCCCATTTTCTATTTTGGATATTTTGGCACCCTTACCGTGACTTAAATATTTGGAGCACAACACTAGACTTTTCTTCCAACAAACTTCATATGTTAGACTTAGACGAGCCCACCTTAATGTAGATATATCATGTCCCACTAAAACACGTCTCCTTGTACCCTATTTTTTTATATGACTTTCCAGTCAAATGGCTAAGCTATAACCTCTACCATGACACCGTTACTTTCGGACTTGAATTAGAGGTCCAACGTTGACTCATTTCTTTCAACCTGATAGGTGATTGTGTTCTACTTCATTCATTAAATGCCTAACTTTGTGCTTACCTTGATTGCGTGACCCATTGTCCCATCACACTATTAGTTGAACTCTTGTAAGTTGGGTAGAATACCTCACAACCTAACAAAACCTTTATCCTTATGAATCATGTTGATGAGTTTACTCAGACTAGAAATTCAGAGGACCCTAAACTTATATAGGCGACCAAGCCATAAATGAAGAAAACTAGGACAACTGTAAGGCCCACACTTCGGGCAAGACTTGATTTTAAAAGATCTTGGACTATTTAAAATTTTCTTCACAGTACCTCCCTTGCTCATATTTTGACTATCTCATGCTGCTAATGTAGCTTCAGTTTTGCAGCTTATTTCGTTATCAAGCTTGATCATGACATATTTATTGGGTGCACCCACTAACATATTGTCTAATCAGAACCGGTGCATGATGGTCTGATCAACCTATTGCACTTTGGTTCGCTTTTCATGAATTATTATACGTGGATGGAGACATAGTTAAACTTGCCTTAGAGTCTCATCCGCGACAGCATTGACAACTCTCATTTGAATTATTTTCGTCGCCTATGAACCCCGTATTCGTACTCGATAGCCTCGTCCTTGAACTCTTTATTGTTTTTACTTTACTTATATTAGAAAGACCAGACACTGTACATGATAGATAGATGTATGATCACCTTTAGTTTTCCTATCAGTTATTTCAACACGAATTTAGATAGCCACCGACCAACTCATGTGGCTATATCCACCTTAAACTCCACTTCTCCCCAATCCTAAAATTTTTATTGTGCCCTTTAATCCCTTGAACGCACGAGAGTGATTCTAATCATCACTTAATCAAACCCTCGACCAAGACGATTAGTATCCAGTTCTCCCTTAAGGGATCACATTTCTAAATTTCTAATTTATTCTCTTTGGTCTACTCAATTCCTTACTGTTCTCTAAAATTGGATATTCAAAATTTTGTTACCTTCATTAGCAACCCTTATTCAATTCCATAACCAAGATATATTTTGTATATATCGACTCCACAATTTTCTAATGCATAGTTGTGTTGAACGACGTTTTATCGCCTCCTCAAAATTTTAATTATATTTTGGTATTGACGAACTCTTCCTATTCCTCAACCCTATCTACCCTATTAATCCTAAATTTCGAGGACAAATTCTTGTAAGTTGGGTAGGATGTAAAATCCCTATTTTTTAAAATTATTTTATTATTTTATTAGACTTCAAATTTAATTTATACAATTTATGGTTTTATTAATTATTAAAAATGACCTTAGCCATTGTTGTGTTTTTAGCACAAGGCGACCATGAATTTTGGCACGAAAGATGTAGCAATGTGCTTTGACCAGTATATTAGCCATGTCGTGGGAGGTAGCCATAGTTCAGTCCGAACTAGAAAAACCAGGCCGAGTTGTGAAATAACGCATTTAAAATATTTTATTTAGATATTATTTTATATATTGATTTTTAGATGACCCGGTTTGTCCAAACCAGTCCGAATTGGGCCCGAGCCAATTTAAGTCCATGTAAGCATGTAGTGTGACCAAATGTGGCCATGTAGGCATATTTTATGTATATACAAATATTTTCTAAATTACCTTTAGAATTTTATGTGCAATTTCTAATTATTTAAATTATTCGTACTATTATTGGTATTTTATTATTAAATAATATCGTGCAATATTTGTACAAATTTTGGACCCGGATAAGGGTGTGCGGTATAAGTTCACCCATTGGAAAGATTTTATTAATTTATTATTATTAAAATTTTTTTGCGAAGATTTAATAAACATGATTATTCTATAGATATTATTATTATTAATATGTTGAGTTGGTTTATTGTGAATAAATTTATATATATGTAGATATATTTAAATATCTAAATATTTGGATATGTGACATTTAAAGTGTTATTTGGATTTAGATATATTTTTGGATATATATAGTTAATATATAAAAGATTTAAAGATAAAAGAAATAAAAGATAAAAAAGAAAAAAAAAAGAAAAAAAAGAAAAGAAAAGAAAAGAAAGAAAAAAAAAGTCAAACCCCTTAAAGGGGCGGGCCCACCCTCCCATGCTTGCTGCGTACAGCAGCAAGCCTCGCAACTTTTTTTTTCGTGAGTGGGCCAGGGTATAGTATTAGTAATAGTAGTATTAGGTTTTTACCTAATTTGTTTTATATATAACTTTCTCCATAGACCTCAAAATCCTAGACTTCCAAAACGAAAATTACGGCAGAACATACCCTCTTCGTCTACGAGTTTGTTTCACTGCAACGGAGTTGTGTGCACGACGAACGGAGTATCGAAAGTCAGCCCTCTCGTCATCCACGAAGCAGTTTTCCACTCAAGGTACCCTACTTCCCGACGATGTAACTTTTTACTCGTAGCACCGATTTCGATCCGTAAGATTTTAGGAAATAGACTTGACCCTCTTCGAGATCCTCTAGGTGGATTTCGAAAAACCCATCGACTTGCTCGAAAAATCGAGACAAAGTTGAAGAAAAACCTGTTTTCCGTAATACTAAAAATATTTTAAAATGACAACTTGTCGGCCACTTTTCTTTCTGTACAATAGGATTTTGTAGAAACTAATTAAAAAAGTCAGGACAACATAACCAGATTGTAACGCACCTTTGATTCACTTTTCATCTAGTGTGTAAAAAGCTACACGTTGTTAAAGTTTCACGAAAAATTGTAAATTCTGTTTTCAAAATTAGAAAAATATCCCGATACGGCGTTCGTCCCGACAAACTGGGCGACGTGGTCATGCACATACACATAGAAAGGCGCGTATGGATGTTGTCGACGTGTGGGAACTGACGGGACCCAATTTCGTTGCATGTGCGCGACGAAATCAGTGCGTATCCGTCGAGATACCCCCATATCGACCTTTTGCAAATTAAGTCACAACTTCGTGTACACTCATCAAATTGCGACGAAACTTGTGCCATTGGACTCAAAATATTTTTCTGGTCCTGTGAGCCAAGCTTGGTTCAATTCTGAGAAGGTTGATCGGGACACTATTTTGGCGGGCCCACAATCCCACTCAATGGGCGATTTTGTGTACGGCCCACCGAAATCCAAAATTGGACATACTGTTGGGTTGTCTCATCAAAACAAATCCGTAGACATATAGTTTGACGACTTTAGAGACCGTAGGTTCTGGCGTGCATTTCGGTGCAAAGCGGGTCCAACGGCGGACATCGTTTTGATCCAAAATTACGATTTTGCCCCTGTTCCAGAATTTAACTTTTGGACAGGCGTTTCCTAGGCATATCTTATTCCAAACTCGTTCGTGATGTTTGTTGCAGCATCCGGAGTCATCTACGGGATTTGGCTTTCTCTGGCTCCGTTTATTTGTCGGTTCGAGCTACTGGATCTTTGTTTTTGCATATAACCTCAGGCAAGATACCTTGCCATCTTGTACTTATATTTGATTCATGATATTTTATATGTTTCTAGTGTTTTACATTAGTAAGAGTGTGTCCAAGTATGACTTGGGTGCCATCGATATGTGTATCGATGTTTGTGTTGTACGTGTGTGTGTGGACCATATGGTAGCTGACTTTTCCGATGTGTTGAAGTTATACTCCATAACTTCTTTAACCTGTTGACGACACGTCTCATACACGACACAAGAAGTGAGGATCATGTAGTTGGCACGAACCTACGTATTCGACTTGCTACCGATACGGGCGGTTCGTGTCGGTTCATTTATGGATTAGCGGAGTCTAGATAGCGACTTGCATAGAGATATGGATCGCCAAGTCATGGATATGACTGTGTGATACATGGGTAGGGAAAACTACTGGGATGTATGAGCTAGCCCAAATCCTCTAGTTGCCCGGTTATGGGTTCATGGTTTTCCTGTTATGGGTGTATCGCTAGAGGATATATCCATTGCACGGCCCTGACCACGCGTCAGATACGGTCAGGAGGTATGCTAGCGATACAAAGTATGGACTAGGGGATATGTCCATTGCACAGCCCTGACCACGTGTCAGATACGGTCAGAGACTATACTAGTTCATGCGAAAGCCTCTAGCGGATGCTATGCTTTATTCCTACCCACTTATACGTTCCAGTATAGTTTTTGACTTGCATTACACCTAGATGGTTAGGTTCCATTGTGTTGGAGCATGTGACCTTTCCTTTGTCATGTTTCCTTTACAGTTCAGTATGGTATTATTTTTATGTATCTTGCTACGTCCCTCTGAGGACCTGGTTATTCTCCAGGTGTGTGCTTTCATGCTTTTCTACAGGTGTTCTAGCCAAGGCAGTGATCTCCTTCATTTCTCAAAGATGATTGCTCTTGGTTCGTTTTGTCATTTTGTCGATCGCTTTCTTGTACATTTATTTTATTGAGATAGTTGGTAGTGGACTTTGTCTACTTCCAACGATTGTACCATAAATATTCAAGTTGATTTATACTATTACTCTTTTTATTGTGGATGAGATTTAGTTTGTCTTGGATTACTACATTTTACAGCTTATGTATACATACAAGGTTTCCATATATTGGAGTGTGCTTCGTATGTATGCAGCTGGCATGATACGTATCTGGTCCCAAGTATTTTAGGACTGGGGCGTTACACTAGTCTATCCAGATCCCTACGGTTACTATTCGAAAAGTGGAGGCCATCTGTGCTGACTTCATATGGAGGGGAGGGATGCATACGATCTCCTGGGACCAGCTATGTCGTCCTCGGGAGGAAGGAGGAGTGGGGCTGAGGCCTCTTCATGAGGTCAGGAAGGCAGCTTGTGTGAAGATGGCCTAGAGATTTATTAAGAGGGATCGCTTTGGGCGGAATGGATGGCGAACAGATACTTAAGGAGGACTAACTTTTGGGCTTGCAGGATAGACAATAATTTCTCTGTCACGTTTAAGACCATTCTGAGGTGTCGGCCGGTGCTTAAGACCGCTATCTGCAGGATCATGAAAGATGGGACGACTACCGACCTCTGGCTTGACCCTTGGTTGGGTTCCAGATCCTTGCTCGAGATATTGGGAGTTCAACTGGACAAAGAGGCGGACAGGGGGCTCACATGCAGTCGAATCATCAGAGATGGAGTTTGGAGGCCAGAAGGATATCCTTATACTGCTCAGCTTGTCGAGGAGATTCGCCTTATTACTATTGACGCTAGCTAGCATGAGGATTCCTGGAGCTGGGTTGGCCCAGGTTCGGGGGAAGGGTCAGGTCTATTCTGCTTTCGTAGCTGCTATGACTTGGTTCGGACCCACGACCGGGCTGAGGAGGTGGACTTTATTTGGGGCAAGGGAATTGTCCGAAAAATGTAACTTTGTGCCTACCATCTTCTACGGGGCAGACTGATGACGAGAGACAGACTCCTCAGGTTTGGGATGCAGATCCAGATGCCAAGTGTGTGCTATGTAATGGGAAGGACAAATCTGTGGGACATCTCTTCTTTGTATGCCTGATGACCTGACACATTTGGACTGAGCAGTGCGTGCAGCTGAGAGGAGGAGTTGGGGTGGATAGAGACATCCGGAGCATTCTCAGCTGGATCCGAGATCACAGAGGCCGGGATCCGGGGTGGGCCAGAAGAGCCAGAGTTTGTCTCGTCGCTTCCGTTTGGCACATCTGGAAGGAACGGAACAGACGTATTTTCGAGGGCTTGACTACCCCCCTATTGGAATTCTACATAACATATAATTCGATGTATCAGTAATGACCCCATAATATTATAATTTGGGACATGAGAAGTTATGATATTTATGTATTGTAATACCTTTTCTGCTATGTGCGAGGAATAAATTCATCATTATTCCAATATATATATATATATATATATATATATTAAGAGAGATACATCGAACTCCCAACCACTTGGGCCACATGCATTAATAATAACTGTTACAATTCCACAATAATGCATTAATAATAACTGTTACAATTCTACAAGGCTTTTTATAAAGGCACTGCCTTTTTGATCAGGGCTAGCCCGGATTGGGGCTAGCCCAATATTTTTGGGTTTTACTCAGGACAGCCCATTTATTTGATCATAGGGCGGTCCCAAGTAATCTCGCCCTCCCCTCCGAACACAAACTTCCCTCTTCTTCCTCAAGAACCCTAACTTCCCTCTTCTTCTTCCTCCTAAGCCCTAATACTGACTCCATTCTCCACTACTAGGCGAGCAGCTTCATCATCTTCCTCTTCTTTCCCACGTCCTCTTCTCTCTTCCAAGGAGAACGATGGCCCCGAAACCTTTCTCGCAAACAAGGTGCGAAATCTTCCTCCATTTCTTTCAAAAATTATAGAAATTATCTGAGACAATTGAAGGATCAATTACATTCGTTATTTCCATTGCATCGGACCGTAGCAAACGTGTTTGCCAAAATTTGGCATCGGCCAGGACTGCCCAGTCTTCTGGCAGTCCCGACTGTATGTTGGACTGCCAGAAGAATGAGCAGTCCATTGGCATAACATGTGTAGCGAAGGACTGCCCATTCTTCTGGCAGTCCTGACTGTATGTTAGACTGCCAGAAAAATGAGCAGTCCATTTGGCATAACATGTGGAACAATGGACTGCCCACTTTTCTGGCAGTCCTGACTCTATGTTGGACTGCCAGGAAAATGAGCAGTCCATTAGCATAACATGTGTAACAAGGGACTGCCCACATTTATGGCAGTCCAACATAAAGTTAGGACTGCCAGAAAAGTGGGCAGTCCTTTCTTACACATGATGTGAGTTAGGACTGCCCTTTTCTGGCAGTCCTAACTGCATCTTGGACTGCCAGAAATATGGGCAGTCTTTAGTTACACATGTCCTGAGACAGGGCTGCCCATTCAAATTGGCCGTCCATTATACACTGAGGACTGGTAGAATATTGGGCAGTCCAATGTTTGTACTAGTGGAACAGCCACATTTGTGGGCATCCCTTATATTTTAATATGTAATTAATATTCAATAATAGTCATGAAAAGAAGACAAAGGAGAAGGATGTTGAGGCCAGGCCCGAAAGAAAATGGCCTACCGCATCGGATCGCAAGGCGCGTGAAGCTGGTAGAAATATCGAGAAAGGGCTATCAATCAGAGAACCCGAACCAGCCTCAGAAACAAGAACACGTGGAACGAAACGTGTTGCAAAGCGTTTGACGAAAGCGGCGGCGACTTGTCGTGATGATTCCTCCGATGATGATGATGTACCCATTGCCCGAATGAGAGATGACGCTGGATCGGGTCCTTCTCAAGTACCCGAGGAAGAGGAAGAGGAAGATGCGGGCCCAGTTGGTTGCTCAATTTTGAAGTCAATCGAGAACCACATTTGTTATGAAATATGGAAGGATCCGGTAAGTTACTTACCTATTATATAGATTAACTATTCGAAATAATAGATATATGTAATATTGGATCTTTATTTTTTTTATTTGCAGAAAAGCTCGCACCTTTTGAGGGTAATAAACCATGCGAAGATGTGTAGTACATGGGGATTTGATGAGTTGAAAGAGAGTGTGAAGAAAAAAATCACCTCCACCGGATTACAGTATTTGGCAAAATACTCATATCAGATATTGGACCACGTAATGATTTCTGCATTTGTGGAGCGCTGGCATCCAGAAACTAACAGCTTCCATCTCGCAGACGGAGAGTTGACAATCACCCTCGATGATGTCCACCACATTTTAGGGCTTAGAGTTGATGGTCGTCAAATGTCGATGGACTATTCCGAGGGCGACTTCGACCTGTATGATGAGATGGTGGATTTGGTTGCCAATTGTCTCGGTGTCGAGTCCAAGACTTTTGTCATAATCCCGGAATTTAAGAAGTCTTATGGAGTTCCTTTAAGTTTTTTGAGGAATACTTTCAATGATGACGCCGACGACGCCGACGACAACAATGGTAATGACGACCTCGTGGCCCGTGGATACATGCAGTTCATCCTAGGAGCCGTCGGCATTACAGACAAATCCGGGACAACGATACATGCAAATTATCTAAACAATTTGACGGACTTGAACGCTGTGGATGAAATATCGTTCGGAAGTGGTATACTAGCACACCTCTACCGCGAACTAGGTGCTGCATCTCGAGTCGAGTCGAAGACGATAGCTGGTTGTCAAACACTGCTCCATGTAAGCAAACCCTAGCATACTGTGTCTATACAATTGTATAAATTATGTCGATAACGATAACATTGTTATATTTTACATTTTTAGGCGTGGATATATGAGCATTTTTGACGCTCAATAGGGCTACTCTTAATCGAAATTATGTTGAGCAGATGCCCAGGATGTGTAGGTGGAGGCCGGCTAAGATAGATAACAGACATCCACATACGTGGCTACCCTACGTGTTGCTCTAGAAGATCTGACTGCAAAGGAGGTGAAACAATAGTAACTTGAACTAGCATTTACTTACCACTCTAGTATTCCACATTAATTAGTAACTCCTTAAGTAATGAATGCATGTTGTAGATTATTTGGCATCCATATAAGGATCTGCGAAATAGCACTCGTCCTGTGCAACCAGTTGCACTATTTAGAGGTCCGTTGTTTTGTCATGAAATTGAGGAGCCTCACATCCCAGATAGAGTGCTTCGTCAGTTTGGATACGTACAGACTATCCCGAGTACGTTGAAATTGAGGACCGCTGCAAAAGGGAAGAAACCGTCGACCTACGTCCCGCCGTACTACCCCTGGGGGTCGTTCTTTTTCGCTGACTGGCAACAACATCTTCTCGGTGAAACCATACGAACTCCGACGGTGGAGATGTGGGATTGTAGTGAGGACTATATGGAATACTATGGGATTGCCGGACATGGTATGATGTTGAATCCTGATAAGAGAAGTGCGAAAGTGCCGGGTAGCAGTACCCATACCTTCCAAGTCAGCACTATATGATGCATTACAGAAGATGGTTAGTATAGTTTGTTTAATTAACCCATGTTGTGGTAAATTGTTTGTTCCTAAAATTATGATATGTATTCATGCAGGCTTCGAAAGTGAAGAAATTGGGAAAAAGTCTAATCCAGTACAAGGGGGAGAATTACAAAGATGTTGGTACCCAGATGCAGAACATCGCAGCTGATTACCCATTTATCGATGAGCGACGCACGAAGAGGCGTCATGATACTGAATGACTATGTAGTTTGTATAAGGTTGAATGTATTTGGTAGTTGGGTGAACGACCGAGGAAGTGACTTGAACACTTGTCTGTGTCAACAGTTTCAAATTGGTTGAACACTTGTTTGCGTATTATGTGAATGTTATCTTGCTGTGACTCTTAGAACTTGCATATTATGTGAATGTTACCTTGCAAGTTTGCGTATTATGTGAATGTTATCTTGCGTATTATATGAATGTTATCTTGCGTATTATGTGAATGTTACCTTGCTCTTAGAACTTGCTGTTTGTATGTGGACTGCCCAGTTCCTGGGCAGTCCATGCTCACAGCAAGTCCTGATAAGGACTGCCCAGTTTCCTGGCAGTCCACATATGTATGTGGACTGCCAGGAAACTGGGCAGTCCTTATCAGAACTTGCTGTGAGGGCAGTCCACATACTCACAGCAAGTTCTGATAAGGACTGTCCAGTTTTCTGGCAGTCCACATACATATGTGGACTGCCAGGAAACTGGGCAGTCCTTATCAGGACTTGCTGTGAGCATGGACTGTCCAGGAACTGGGCAGTCCACATACAAACATCAAGTTCTGATAAGGACTGCCCAGTTTCCTGGCAGTCCACATACATACAGCAAGTTCTAATAAGGACTGCCCAGTTTTCTGGCAGTCCACATAAATATGTGGACTGCCAGGAAAGTGGGCAGTCCTTATCATAATCCACATACAAACAACAAGTTGTAATAACATACAAAATGCTACACTTTGTCAGTAAGATACAAAATGCAACGCTGCTAATCAGTAAGATACAAAATACTCATAGATACTCAGTAAGATACAAAATGTCAAGTATACAGCTGTCTATGCAAAATGTTACGCTTTGTCAACTATACATGAGTCTATGCAAAATGTTACGCTTCATCAACTGTACATCAGTCAATTAATACATCATAGTGTCCCTCCGGCCTTGGTATAGGTTCCACGAAGTTCGTAATTTTTTTGTAAACATTTATTGCATCTTCGTAGGGTGTTACCCAAGCAAGGGATTCTTCCGGTGCATGTTTCCACCAAAGTGACGCAGGGGGAGGAATAGGAGAGTGCCCAATCAAGCGCGGGATAACAAAGTGATCTCCGACGAGTCCAATTGTATTTAGAGTGGATATACTGTAGTCCTTCGGAGGAGCGCACATTGGAAAAAACGTGTTGTTGTTGTGCTTGGAAAAAACGATAATTGGGATCCTGTAATTGTTAGCGAATAGATATGCAACAGAAGGTATGTCCAGGTAATGCTCTGGTCCAGTAGTCTGGGTGTCGCATGGAATGCTTGTCAACAGCTCGCCAACATGTTCTTGCCCAAGTATTTTGCTATAGAATGAAAGACGAGACTCCAACTCAAAATATAGCTCAGCTCTAACTTGTCTCCATCCGTCTTTAGTGGGGTAGCCTAGATGCCGCGCAAGCACATGATATCCACAATGTCCGTCTTTGGGCACATCATCAATAGACCAAATATATTCCCGCATGCCGGACACAAAAGCACCAATGTACGCATCGAGTGTGTTTGCAGCACTCGTATTCTGTTTCTTTCTACGAGTATGGAGCTTCTCCTTCCTCTTTGGAACGGCTAGAATTTGCACGCTTCTTTCAACGTGCTCAAAGAGAGAGGCTTCTCGCTTAGTAGACTCGAGCTTCTTCTTTTGTGTTCTTGTAAGTCTTTTTGGGGGTCTACCTTTCGGAGCAATGATAGAAGATGGCCCATGTAGACGACTACTTGCCGGGTTGGCAAGTTCTTGGATCCCAAGCTCAATGGACTTCCTCTCAGGTTCTAGTGCCGCACACCATCTGGCATAAAGATGTTTCAACTGTGGCATGGAAAAGAAATCATCTGGACTGTCCACCGTAGGCATGATCGACAGCTGTCTCCAACGCTGATCAACGACCACTACTGGAATAGGTCTACATTGAGGTCGATATTCGTTGATCTCGTATGCACAAGGGAGCCCGAGAGAATGTAGATGTGTACAGCCACATACTTCGGTATCTAAACCGACAGAATTCGCACGACCAATCTCATCAAGTAGTAATGTCAATGCGTCGTGGGACGCCACGTGGATTAAATCAGACAAGAGATGTTCTTTCTTATGTTGGTGTTTTACAATATTCAGGCTCATCTCAAATGAAGCCTTTATCTCGTTCACGACCGAATTGGTCATTAGATTGATTGATTGCCAAACGGAGACGAAACCACCAGCCGCTGAGCGCAGATATCTTTTTAGTCTTGCATGTGAGCCTTCGATACGGTTGGTAGTAGTTGTGCCGTAGTGTTTCACCATATTCGTCCATGCCAAGACAAAATTTTCTTTATGTTCATCAAGCCAGGTGTCTTTGATGTAAGATATACATGCCGGGTTGCTCTGCTCCCATTGCTCTTTGAACATGTACCATGCTGCGTCAAATGTTTCCTCACTACTTGCTCGCCATACAAGAGTCCAACCGTTGTAGAAATCTTGGAAGCGGTCCATGTCGAGTTTGTCGTCTACTTTTTCGAACTTCAGTTTGCATTGTGCTTGAATATTTCTGTTTATATGCCAAGTACATAGTAATCTACGAGCATGAGGAAATACGGTATCAATAGCATTCATCAATGCATATTCCCGATCGGTCACAAAAACAGACGGTTCTTTATGTCCACTGTAAAGTGTCTTCAGCTTTTCCAAAGCCCATGTATAGTCCTCTAATGTTTCGGTCCTCAAAAAACATAAGGCAACTGAAAATGTCCTTCGGGTTGACGTGAACCCAACAATGTGAAGAAGAGGCATCCTGAATTTATTAGTCTTGTACGTGCAATCAAGAACCAAAATATCGGCGAAGGACCGTGCCAACTATGTGCAATCCGGATGGGACCAAAACAGAGAAACGACTTCATTGCTCACCGGAAGTCTTCTATGGTATTCCACATAATGATTTTCGGCGAACAATTTCATCACTTGTTGCATCGCCATTCTTCCTTTTAGAGTCCTCGTTCTAGACCTCGCTAGTGCATTGTAAATTGTCCTCATAGTGGACTTGTTCCTATCGTTCTTCTGAAGCAGTGCAGAATAAATTTCTTTTGGAGCAACTCCGGAAGCTGACAATTCTGTAACTAACTTTTTTTCATCATCTTTCATTCTTCCGGCGTAGGTATGACCAGTTAGCGTCTCCGGAATAGTATGATTGTGGATCCCATTACGTACCACTACTGTCCACTTCTCGCCAGTCCTGCACCCCAACACTAACTTGAATGGACAACCACATTTCCTTAAGCCTGCCTCTTTCTTCCCAGATATTATTGGGAGAAGTTCACTTTTTTACGATGCACCCTAAACGTCCCACCTCTTTCACAGCCAATCTCTGCAGTTTGACGCTTCGGCCGACACCGTAGCGACCTTGAAGTTACAAGGGTTGTGTTGGTTTGCCTTCCAACTTCTCTGCACCATTCTAATGCTTCGGCGTAAGTTTCAAAGACAATATCTGTCGAGAATTTACTGCTCAAATCTGTGCACATAGGAGATGGGGTGCCCTACAATAAATTTACAATTTTTTAAATACCTAAATCAATGACAAAACCAAATACAATATCCAATTCAGGCTGTTAAACTAGACTGCCACAACATCTGGCAGTCCTGAGTACTTCATGGACTGCCAAAATGTGTGGCAGTCCAGTTGAATCTACTATCAACTTTAGGACTGCCACATTTATGGGCAGTCCTTGCAGTATCTAGGACTGCCAGAAAGTAAGGCAGTCCTTAAGTTCATACGTATTTAACTCGACTGCCATACTTTCTGGCAGTCCTAGACACTTCATGGACTGCCAAAATGTGTGGCAATCCAGTTGAATCGATTATCAACTTTAGGACTGCCACATTTCTGGGCAGTCCTTGACGTATCTAGGACTGCCAGAAAGTGAGGCAGTCCTTAAGTTCATACGTATTTAACTTGACTGCCATACTTTCTGGCAGTCCTTAGTACTTCATGGACTGCCAAAATGTGTGGCAGTCCAGTTGAATCGATTATCAACTTTAGGACTGCCACATTTCTGGGCAGTCCTTGACTTATCTAGGACTGCCAGAAAGTGAGGCAGTCCTTAACTTCATACGTATTTAACTCGACTGCCATACTTTCTGGCAGTCCTAAGTACTTTGTGGACTGCCATGCGATGTGGCAGTCCAATTGTGGACTACGAAAAAATGAAACTAGGTCGGGGACCAACCACGGGTTCTTCGGAGAGAATGTCGTGTTCTTCGGAAGGACCGGGATGATCGATTGCTATATTTTTCTTCCATATTTTCTACATTATGAAAGAACATTAAAAAATTAGGAATCAATCGATTATTTAACAAACTTTGCAATATAGTAGTCGAAAACACACCGACTACTACGAATGTTCGTTGATAATTACTCTAGGGTTAGAAAACAGGAAGATTTTTGTAGGGACAAGAGGAATCTCAATCTAGGGTTTAGAAGAAAATTTGAGAGGAAGAAGAGAAAGAGAAGAGAAAGAGAAACAAAACAATTGACTTTTATACTACCTAATGGGCTAGCCGTAATAAATTTTTTTAATGGCAAACTTGTAAATAATACAAACTTACAAATGGGCTAGCCCTGATCAAATTATGCAGTGCCTTTATAACTAGCCTTCCACAATAACATGCATGCAGCTCAACTCATCTACTTCAATATTGTGTAGGATCCCAACCGGAGTAGTACTCACTCCATCGATACGACGATTTATTTCTCTCCAAATATGCCAAGCTGTAGCAGAGAGCCTAACTCGCGCCATCCTGAACCATTGACCACCCTTCCTTCGAAGATTGGCTAATATATCTATCTGGCTGAGCATGTCAGTAGAGGAAGGAACTGGAATATCTATGTATACATTGTTGTTACCAAATATCCCAAGTAAATCCACATTCAAAAAATAGATGAGGATTTGACTTCTTAGTTTGTTGACACAACACGCATGTTCCACCTTGCATTTGGATTCTTAGCCGAGCAAGTTTGTCATGTGCTAATAATCGTTTTTTAAGAATTTTGTACATATTCAGATTCATCTTGCTGGCCAGCTTCTTTACCCAAATAAATTCTACATTTTCAATTATGTGGGATATATATATATTATATGGGATATATATATATATATATATATATATATATATATATATATATATATATATATATATATATATATATATATATATATATATATATATATTTTGAAGCGAATGGTTCTTCTTATTGAAAATGAACAGATTACAAAAGGACTCAAAGGATCACTACATACCCTGTTACAACCAGATAACTCGACCCTCAATTAGGCCATATCCAACCTACAGGTCACCCCTCACCCAATTCCTGTATCTATGGATCGCAGATCTGCATTTATATTGTTGAGAATACCATGGAAGGATGTAGTTCTTCCTTCGAATATTCGGTTATTTCTTTCCCGCCAAATATGCCAAATTACAGCCAGTAGACGAGTACAAATTCTTTGATATTTCTACCCTCTTCCCTGCAGTTCCCGGATCTCATTCACCACCTCCACTAGCCCTACCTGTCTTCTGATTGGTAAACCCATCTCTCTTCTATACGTTTGCTATATCTCCTCCGAAGTCGGACACTCGAAAAACAGGTGGTTTCCCGTTTCATTTCCTCCCTCGCACAGTACACACCTGGGGTCTTCTATATGAACTCCGAACTGGATGAGTCGTTCCCTGGTGAGCAACCGGTCTTTTATAGCTTTATACGCGCAAAGCTGCCACTTGTTCGCCGCTCCCCGGACCCATATGACTTCCGACCAACTAGCATTGGTGGAGGTTTTCCGCAACCTCTCATACGCAGCTGTATGAGAAAAGCTGCCATCCGGAGATCCGTCCCACGTCCATGAGTCTTCACCTGCTTCCCCAAGAATCGGGACCCTACTTATTTCATCACCAAGCAAATTATGAATGTGCCTGTTAGTTATAAGCCACGCCCCTCATTAATGATATTACTGAGCGGCCCTTCTTGCCCGACCAACTCGAACATTGGCCAACCCAAGCGCTCGACAAAGCTTTGTTTTCCTAACCATGGATCCTGCCACATGCTCGTCGTCCTTCCATTCCGAATTACTCGGGTTATACAGGATTTGAGAGTGTCCCTCTGAGCTAATATACTTTTGAACGACACTGAATAATTATTACTATGAGTCATTGACCAGAAATTCTTAGTAGAAACATACCGTGCTCGCATCCAGTTCGCCCACAGGGACGTACCCGTCAGGAACTTCCACGCCATTTTTAGTTTAGCCACTTCGCGAAGTGTCATGAGGGATTGCAGCCCGATACCTCCTTCCGCTTTTGTCTGACAGATCTCCTCCCATGCAATTGTATGCACGCCCCCTTTCCAGACAAAATTTGCGCACAGTCTTTCTATCTCTTTCATTGTACCTGTCGGAACGATGACAGCTTGGAACCAATAGCTCGTGATCGCCCATATCACCGACCTTACCAACTCTATTCGTCCTCCGAAGGATAGAAGTTGAGGCTGCCAACCCTCCAACCGATTCTGCACATAGCTAATCAGCTCCTTGCACTCCATATTGGACACCTGATTAATTGACAAGGGAATACCAAGATAACGAACCGGTAGAACTCCTTGTTCGATCTCAAGCATCTCTGCCCATTGATCTTGACGCGGATAATCTTTACTGAAGAATATTTGGGACTTATTTTTATTAAGCGCCAATCCCGCCCTCCTCCGAAACACCTCAAGTAGCTATATGAGAGCTGTGATCCCCTTATCCGTAGGTTCCATAAAAACCAGAAGATCGTCTGCGTAGATGAGATGCGATACGACTGGACTAACTCGACGATATATATATATATATATATATATATATATATATATATAAAATATATATATATATATATATATATATATATATATATATATATATATATATATATATATATATATATATATATATATATAAAATATATATATATATATATATATATATATATATATATATATATATATATATATATATATATATATATATATATATATATATATATATATATATATATATATAACTTTGTTATTATGACTAAAAAGTGTTATAAATAACATTGGGTGTGCTATTAACACTCCTAAAACGTCATCCTGCACTCCACTTTAATTTTTTATCACTAAAATTCTAAATTTATCCTTGCATTAATATTATTGGTACTCCTAAAATATCATCATGCACTCCTCCCTCTATACATGCACAAATTAATATCATATTTAATGCATGAATATATTTGAAATTTGAATGATAAAAAATTAAAGAGGAATACAAGATGACGTTTTAGGAGTGTTAATAGCTCCACCCGTAACATTTGGTAACGCTAAATATTTTTAAAAAAATTATAAATGGGAGAAACATATATATAGCAATATTTTCTAAAGCGTTTAATATTATAAAAGAAGATAAAAGCATTATAAAAGAAGATAAAATTGTTATAAAATATATGGCTCTAGCTCAATTTCAAAGCGTTATAAAAGGGTTTGTAGGAATTTGCAGTGCTCATCAATTTTAAAGGGATTTAATCCATCTCAGCAATAACAAAGATATTTTCAAGATATTAATTTAAGAAACTCTTAAAGCATTCAATGTTGAATAAATATATCATTCAATGAGAAAAAAAAATATCATTCAATCCATCTCAAGAAACTCTTAAAGCCCAGTGCCAAAAACCATATACTAGACCATCGTAGATTTTTATAGAATATATCAAAATACATACTAGAGCCCATTAAAAGTTGACTTAATACAGCCAGAAAATTATTTCCACTCTTAAAAAGTTTTCTACTACTATTGTTAGGCTTCCACTTTGCTTTACCCTGAAAAAGAAACAAACAAACAAAAATGCACCAGCAGTTCAGGATATATCAATCTACTAAACATATAATATCTATAGACGGCTAACAAAAATCAACATGAAGATTTATATACTTAGTTATGAACAAATTAGTTAGCTAATAATGGAAATCATCGACATATATCATGAGTATAAGATTCTCATTATCATTCATTACTCCTAGAATATTTTCCACCATACTTGCTGGAACACATGACATTCCAATGTTTACTAGACTAGTTTGTTAATAATGGAGGCCTGATTGCTACTTGCTAGCCCTTCTTTAAGAATTGTCTGCTGGTTATTTTATTAATTGTAAATATGTTGAGAATCAATAAGGGACTTTTAGTCCCACATCGGAATATGTTATATGTAGAGGAGCTAGACTCCCTATAAGTAGTGAAGTAGTCCATAAATAAAATCATCAATCCATTATTTTCTACATGGTATCAGAGCCATAACTCTCTCTCTCTCTCTCTCTCCACAAATTTTTTTTTTAACCTCCCCCCTAACCCTAGCCCTAGCAGCCCCATCCACACCCTAACCCTAACCCTAGCCGCCTCTTTTTTTACAAACAAAAACAAAAAAAAATGGCGTATTTGGAATAGAGACGGCTGTCAAATGCTTTATTTGCACAATCTCTGTTCCTCGCTTACGCCGTTTGGAACTAACAAATGCTTTATTTGTTATTCCTTCTTCACATCGGGATCTATACAGAGACTGATCATGTCTTCTCTGGTGTCCTGACGTGTTCACTTTACATGCGCGCGCCGGTGCTGGCCAAGTTAGTAGCGCATTAGTAAAGTCTCTGGCGTTGAAGAAGACGACGTAGACGAAGAAGACGACGTAGACGACAAAGACGACGAAGTTGGGTCAGTTGCAGACTCCGACGACGACGAAGAAGACGACGAATAGGGTTCACAGTTGAAGACGCCATGGATTCGATCAGTGGCAAACTGACGGCCGAAGAGATGAAGGCCTTGGTTGATAATATCTTATCAAAGAGATTAACCGAGGCAACCCCACGTGTGATCCATACCGATGTGGATCCGTCACCTTACAAAATAGGGAAGCTGGAGAAGCTGGAGACGAAGTTGGAAGGAACGTCCAACTACTTGAAGTGGTCGCGGCAGGCGATGCGGACGCTGAAGGGACGTGGCTTGGTTGGCTATGTCACTAGCCAAGCCAAGGTGCCAGCCGATCACTCCGCAAAGGAGTTTGCTGTTTGGGAGCTAGATTGTCAACAACGTAGTAGCTGGGTGGTTGACTGCCTCATTAACCGACCAGGTGTCGGGCAATGTCGAGGCAATGGAGGCTGCTGCGGATATATGGCTGTAAACCCCCAAACTTCTTAACTATTTATTTTTAAGCTAAATTGGTTATTTTATTTAAGTAATTATTCATTTGTTTTGATATGAAGTATTGTACATACAAATGTACGAGTAAATTCAAGTATGATTTATTTTAGTTGTATATTAATATTTTTATATTATTATTGTATTGGTTATATTATTATTTGTCTAATAAAGATAATGTATGTGTGTTTATATATGTATGTATATATAGATGAATATATATAGATATATATATAGAGAGAGAGAGTATATATATATATATATATATATATATATATAGAATGTATACAGAGAATATATATATAGATTATATATATAGAGAATATATATATATAGAGAATATAATAGTGTATGTATGTGTATGTGTATATATTTATGTGTGTATATATATATAAAGGATTATATATATATATATAAGGTATTATATTTATATATAAGTATTATGTATTTACAATCAGATGTAAGCAAAAAGGGGAGCAAATGAATTATAAGGAAATCCCAGTTGAACCGAGCCACAGGCTCAGCCTGAGCAAACCCAAACCCTTTGCTAACCCAAGCCGGCCCAAGGGCAAGCACCCACCCGAGCCCCACAAGCAACAGAGAACTTCATATATATATCGTATATATATATATAGAATCAGAGAAGAGTTCGAAAAAAACCGAACCCTAAGGATTCGATACGCCGCCAACATCCATCCCGTCGCCTGGGCGCACGACCCCGCCGCCTACGCGCGCACGCACCGAGCGCGGCCATCACCGGCCGGCCGGAGTGGCCACGGCAGCACCGATACGCGCGCGCAGCGTGGTGGAACAGCAGAGATTAAGTAACGATGACCCAAACTTCGGGGTAAGATTTCTTCTCCAATACTCTATCTTTTTACGACCCGTATATTGGGTTGGAAAGCCATCATGACCCTCCCAAAATCCCAATAGGTGGATTTGAATATAGTCGCACGACCAGTCCATGAGATCGACTCGAAATTGGGAGAAAATCTGTCCAAAAACAGAACCTAGTTCAGCCCAAACCCCCATGTTCGAGGATCGTTTCCGATCAATCCAGTCCAATATTAGAAAATCTATTTGAAGGGACTTTTAGACAACATGTAGAGGATTAAAACCCTATAAATAGAACTATTTCTAGCATACTGTACAGCAAGTAATTTCTGTTTGAAATCAGGAAAAAACCTGGAAAACAGTTTTTGAAAAATCTAGAAATTGTTCCACATGACGTGCGTCACGCCAATCTGGACGACGTGGTCGCGCACCGAAGGCATCGAAAGCTGCGTAACAGCTTCGTGGTCGTGTGGGCTTTGATGGAATTCAAATTGGTCGCGTGTGCGCGACGAATTCGACGCGTATCCGTCGAAATCGTCCCGTATCCGTCCAATGCAAATTCAGTCATAACTTTGTGCACGCTCGTCAGATCGAGACGAAACTTGCGCCAACAGGACCGTATCATTTTTCTGGTCCTGTATGCCAAGTTTGGTTCGATTCTGAGACAGTTGATAAAATTACCGTTTTGCGGGCCCTACGGTCCCACTCAACGGGCGATTTTGTGCACGGCCCGCCGAAATCCAACTTTGGACATACGGTTGGGTTCGTATCGAAAAACTGAATCCGTAGACATGTAGTTTGACGACTTTAGAGACCATTGACTCTGGCACGCTTTTCGGTGCAAAACGGGTCCAACGGTGGACATCGTTTTTGTCCGAAATTACCGTTTTGCCCCTGTGTCCAGAATTGGACGTAAAGACAGGCAATCCTAGCTATTTTGACTATTCTGAGAACATTGGTAATATCTATTTCAGCTTCCGGGGACTGTTGTACGGGTTTTTGACTATTGTGGCACATCGAGTAGTTCAGACTGTCGGTTTCACCAGCAGAGGACCACAGGCGAGTACAGTTTATTGTCTGCATTTCGATATTGATTTTCACTATATTTCATTGATTGGTCATTGGTTATGTGATTATTTTCTATTATAAATTGTTGAGTCGGAAATGAGAAGTACCAAGGATGTGTGATCCGACCGTAGATCTCGTTTACTTTCATGCAGTAGATCTCGTAGACATTGTTACTTTTATGCAGTCGATCTCGTAGACATTGTTACTTTCTTGCAGTAGATCTCGTAGACATTGTTACTTTCTTGCAGTAGATCTCGTAGACATTGTTACTTTTATGCAGTAGATCTCGTAGACCTCGTTTATTTTATGCAGTAGATCTCGTAGACCTCGTTTACTATTGTAGTAGATCTCGTAGACCTTGTTTAAATTCTGCAAGTAGATCTCGTAGACCGTGCGGTGTAATGTCCCAGACTGATCACATATCAAAGGTACTTCTAACGGTGGAAAGTATATTGGTCTATTTATTACTATTGATTTTTCTTACGGGTTTATTGTTATTTTCAAAACTCATGATTGATGTCTAACCTTTGTCTTATAGTTATTTTCTTTATTTGAAATTGCATTCAGTGAATTGTGCTCGTTCCATTCCTGACTGGAAACCAACATTTTCAGGTTAGCCGTGAATTTTCTTAGCTTGGGGAGTGACGGGAATACTTGCAGTCAAAAGCCTAGAGACTAGCTAGATAGTTGAGTTGTAGCCATTCTTTTATTTGTACAAGTTCATATTCTTCTTCAAATGTAAAACTTGTAATCATTGTAAGTTAAATTAGTTTCTGTGAATGAGCATTGGATTTTGTAATTTTGATCTTCATGGCCGTGACAGCGTTCTACCGCCGACACTGCGGCGTAGGCTGGCTTGGACACGTCTCGTATCCGTTTAAAAAAAAAAAAAAATGGGTGCGGGTCGTGACAAGTTTTTGTGGTGGCCCATGCAGGTCGGTCTTCGCAAATCACGCGAACTCGTGATAGTACTTAAGTTAGTTGTACTATTGCGAGCCTGCGACTAGAAATGCTCATTCACGAATTAGAAATTAATTTAATTTAAGAGAATGACTAGGACTAGGAGTCCCTTATACAAATTTGCCGATGGGTAGTCTAGGCCATGCAATTTAGGATGAGAGTTATTAACTTTGATAGTTTGTCAAATCCCCATAGGTACACTATTACCTCTTGATTGGAAGATATGGTCCAATGTGGATAGATTATTCACTTGGAGAGGCAGAGTTTCCTGGAATTGATGATCTCACCTAGATGAATTATTCAATTCCTTCTCGTTGTCTCTTTAGATATCATCCTCATATTTAGTCCAAATTGCCTATTTAGTTCCTATTTTGCTCCAGGAATTATTATTTCTGATTGGGTTATCCATATGCGAACCTTGAGTTAGTTTCGATTCAAGTTTTTCCTCAAAGGCTTGAATACACATAGAATAGTTAGAATGTTTGTGTATCTTTTTGTCTTCAGTTATTTTCCTTCCCGCTCAATCTTTTATTTTAAGGGTTGATAGGGCAAATATTTATGCCTTATTTTCATAGTCAACTTGTTTGAATCTCTAGAAGCACATGGATTTATTTACAAATATAGTTACGAGAATGTTAGTTAACTCATAATGGCAGGACAGCAGCGCACTGTCGCCATTTATTTAAATTATGAAGGCTCTGGATTCCCTGCAGCCAGCAGCGCACTGGCAAGACACGACTCCTAGAATTGAAATTAGTCTAAGAAAATATAGGTTATAGAATATTTCTAAAACTATGGCTAGTGGTACTCTTTGATCGTAGTTACCCTTATGACAGGTAGAGTATCTGATAGGATATCACCTCTGAGGCACGGAACCAAGGGTTTAGCATCGTACGAGTATACAGGCGAGGCGTAACTCTCGGTGAAATGACTTCAAACGTGATTACAGGTTTAAGATACTATGGAGGATAGGACAATACCAGGTATGTCCCATAAGACCCAAAGCCAATATGAGTGGATGTTGTAAGTTTGGTAGTATGTCTCCCGACCTAGCACTCTCTATGATCCTCGTGATCTATAGATGAGGAAATTGACTGACACTAATAGGTTACCTAGAATATAGAATTTAGAAGTCCATAAACCATTAGTCGACCAAGGCCTTAAGGATAAGATGATAGTGGGATGTCTATAGAAGCAAGAACACCAGGTGAAGTTTGATTCCCTCTAAACCCGAACTACTTGTACCTCTTTCCAAAAATCTTGCGTACTTGTATCTTGACTATCTTGACCAACGCTGCTATTACAGCCTAGTTTTGCAAGCTTACTCTTTTATCGAGCTTGATTCGAGGCATATGTTTAGTGGGGACGCCTGCTAACTTATTGCCTAATCAGAATCAGTGTATTATGGTCTGATCAACCATGATGCATTTGGTTCGCACTTTATTTAATTACCCTACGTGGATTGAGATATAGATGTCTCTAGGGTCTCATCCGCGAATGCTTGACAATTCCTCTTGAATTATACGTTCGCCTTTGAATCACGTGATTGTATTCAGTGACATCTTTCTTGAACTCTTTATTGTTTTTGCCTTTCACTGATTTGGAAAGACAGAAGCTCGTAATTGGTAGAGAGATACCGCGTATCCCCATGGCTATGGTAGTTGTATACACAAGTATAGTTATCATCGGCTAGCCATGTGATTGAGTTACGCGTTCTCCTCTTGACCCCAAACTGTTATTGGGTCCTTCTAGCCATCTGAATTGGAGAATGAGTAGAGTTTAATCCTTAGTCAAAATGCCAACCTTGGAGACTACCTAATCTTTAGAGACCGAATGTTGTGAGTCTCTAATCATTTGTTTGAAGCTTGCTTCAACTAGAACTCTTGTGACGGTAGTCTGGCAGGTTGACACAAATAGAAATTCACGACTTAGTTGTTAGAATCCTTCCTTATGATGTGTCTTAGAGTTGGTTACCCCGTGATAACTCTCGTATACTAGGGACGAGTAGGTCATTCAATTTTATCGACCAGGTGTCGTCGTACACACTCGTTTTCCAGTTATTGAAGAACGATCCTTGACTTGACCTAGATCTACCGTATTCCGTTACGCCGTACCTCATCCTTTATTAACAAGAGCCGAGGTACAATATCTGGACTTGGAATTTTTGTGACCACATCATTCCTAAAACCATATCCTAGTTTCTAAGGTGGGTAGACTGTAAGCCTCTTAAAAATTTTGGGAGTATATGAAGATTACCGATTGACTAGAATGATTTTCCACTAGGGTGACGATTAGTGCCCTTGGACTCCCACTTTTCATTTAGATTATTTTGTGTCCCCGGCTGTGTCATTAATATTCGGAGCACGAGACCAGTTGTTACCTTCCAACAAATTTCATATGTAAGATCTAGACGAGTCCACCTTCATCTAGGTATATCATGTCCCACTCAAACCCGTCCCCTTGTACTCTATTTTTATGGTACGACTTTCAGGTAAAAAGGACTAGCTACAACCCTTACCGTAGTACTGGTATACTTCCCGACTTCCATTAGAACCTCAACCTCGACTCGATTCATTCAACCCAATATATGGTTGTGATCTACTTGAAGTCCACTAGACACATGTCCCTAGTGTTCACTTAATTGTGTTTTCTCGTGCTACTTAAACACAAAGGCCACGGAAGATGCATTTTTGGGCTTTAGGGACCAAGCTAACCAACTTGACGGGCAACTAGCTCAACCCTTGGATAGAAACCTATTCTAGGATACCATAACCTAGTAAAAATAGTTTATCGTTGGGACCTTGTTCGGTCCGTATAGATTGAAATCCAGGGTTCATCCAACTAAAGATTGGTGTCCAATCGGAGAACCCATTAAGACCCAGTTAAACACATCCATGCACACCACCATAATTGACTATAAATCGAACTATTTGAAATAGGTCCCTATATATATTATGTAGTCTCCCCTCTTAGATCGTGAAGTCATTCGTAACCAATATTCCATATACCTGGGAGTCATGATACGAATTTGTATTGCGTTTCATCCCTTGCTCGTGTGTTTAACTAACCACGGGAAAGATCACGATCTTGACTCCCTAAATTTTGTTCTATTATAGAACCTTATTTAGAATTTCGAGAACGAAATTTTCGTATTGCACGGATTGCAAGCCCTCTAAGAAACGAAGGATTCTTCGATTTGGCAAATAACTAGACTAGAGTAGCCCAACCTAGCGACTTTCTCTCTATCTGCATCATTGAAAACTCTCTACCGCTCTGAAACTTCATAATTGCTCTCGGTTATTTTCCTATCTTTCTGTCCTTCCTACTTCGAAGCGACGAATAGTCGTGCTTATTAGAATTTGCCAATATTTCTTAACTACTTGTATAAATTTTTGATTGTCCGATTTTGGGTTATTTGATAGATATGAGAGGATTATAGGGGCCAAAAGTAGTAGATGTCCATTTGTAGCAATTTTAGCAAGTAGCTGGAAGATTATAAAGTTTTAGCGACAAGAGATTTGAGGAAGTAGTGTGACCAAAGGTGGGTAGAGATTCCCGCGACTTACTCTTGGTGGTTGATTAATTGTGAAGAACATTGATGAAGTTTATTATATTTAAAAAAAATATATATATATTCTTTAGAGGATAGAATCTATTGAGAATTTGAAGTTTTGATGAAGTAGCGTAAGTTAAGGTGGTTATATGTTTCGAATCACCTATCTGGTTCTTGGTGATCAAATTCTTGTTGAAAGTATTGATAGAAATTAGCAGACTGGGATTTGATGATTATATTGCTAGAGACCAAAATGGTAGTAGAAAGATTATTGTTGAAATAGAATTTCGATGAGAAGATTTTCAATCTCAGAGGATTGTTACGATGGAACTGCATAAGTACGAGTGATAAAAAGTTCCAGGATAACGATTAGGATTATAGTAAATGGTGGTAAGGGTTGAAATTTCATAGGGTTTATATGAGTTCAGTAAGCTTCTAGGATGACTAGCAATACAAGTTTATGGAAGTTGTCGTGAATAATGCAAATAACCAAACTTGAGTCCTTCACTCTTGGTGTTAAACCTTGAGAACTTAACCTAAAGGATCGGAGGGGGTTGTTACAATTACAGACTGAAGAACTCTGGCATTGGAGGATTAGAAATGTAACATTAGTAAATTTTGTGATCAACTATTGACGAGTTGCAAGTGTATATTCGATAGATCGATTTATGGATTTAGCATAGGGTGATCAGATAGGGGGAGAATAAAGAAATGGAAGTTGACCCTAAATTTCGAGGACGAAATTACTCTAAAGTGGGTAGGATGTAAACCCCCAAACTTCTTAACTATTTATTTTTAAGCTAAATTGGTTATTTTATTTAAGTAATTATTCATTTGTTTTGATATGAAGTATTGTACATACAAATGTACGAGTAAATTCAAGTATGATTTATTTTAGTTGTATATTAATATTTTTATATTATTATTGTATTGGTTATATTATTATTTGTCTAATAAAGATAATGTATGTGTGTTTATATATGTATGTATATATATAGATGAATATATATAGATATATATTTATAGAGAGAGTATATATATATATATATAGAATGTATACAGAGAATATATATATAGATTATATATATAGAGAATATATATATATAGAGAATATAATAGTGTATGTATGTGTATGTGTATATATTTATGTGTGTATATATATATAAAGGATTATATATATATATATATGGTATTATATTTATATATAAGTATTATGTATTTACATTCAGATGTAAGCAAAAAGGGGAGCAAATGAATTATAAGGAAATCCCAGTTGAACCGAGCCACAGGCTCAGCCTGAGCAAACCCAAACCCTTTGCTAACCCAAGCCGGCCCAAGGGCAAGCACCCACCCGAGCCCCACAAGCAACAGAGAACTTCATATATATATCGTATATATATATAGAGTCAGAGAAGAGTTCGAAAAAAACCGAACCCTAAGGATTCGATACGCCGCCAACACCCATCCCGTCGCCTGGGCGCACGACCCCGCCGCCTACGCGCGCACGCACCGAGCGCGGCCATCACCGGCCGGCCGGAGTGGCCACGGCAGCACCGATACGCGCGCGCAGCGTGGTGGAACAGCAGAGATTAAGTAACGATGACCCAAACTTCGGGGTAAGATTTCTTCTCCAATACTCTATCTTTTTACGACCCGTAAATTGGGTTGGAAAGCCATCATGACCCTCCCAAAATCCCAATAGGTGGATTTGAATATAGTCGCACGACCAGTCCATGAGATCGACTCGAAGTTGGGAGAAAATCTGTCCAAAAACAGAACCTAGTTCAGCCCAAACCCCCATGTTCGAGGATCGTTTCCGATCAATCCAGTCCAATATTAGAAAATCTATTTGAAGGGACTTTTAGACAACATGTAGAGGATTAAAACCCTATAAATAGAACTATTTCTAGCATACTGTACAGCAAGTAATTTCTGTTTGAAATCAGGAAAAAACCTGGAAAACAGTTTTTGAAAAATCTAGAAATTGTTCCACATGACGTGCGTCACGCCAATCTGGACGACGTGGTCGCGCACCGAAGGCATCGAAAGCTGCGTAACAGCTTCGTGGTCGTGTGGGCTTTGACGGAATTCAAATTGGTCGCGTGTGCGCGACGAATTCGACGCGTATCCGTCGAAATCGTCCCGTATCCGTCCAATGCAAATTCAGTCATAACTTTGTGCACACTCGTCAGATCGAGACGAAACTTGCGCCAACAGGACCGTATCATTTTTCTGGTCCTGTATGCCAAGTTTGGTCCGATTCTGAGACAGTTGATAAAATTACCGTTTTGCGGGCCCCACGGTCCCACTCAACGGGCGATTTTGTGCACGGCCCGCCGAAATCCAACTTTGGACATACGGTTGGGTTCGTATCGAAAAACTGAATCCGTAGACATGTAGTTTGACAACTTTAGAGACCATTGACTCTGGCACGCTTTTCGGTGCAAAGCGGGTCCAACGGTGGACATCGTTTTTGTCCGAAATTACCGTTTTGCCCCTGTGTCCAGAATTGGACGTAAAGACAGGCAATCCTAGCTATTTTGACTATTCTGAGAACATTGGTAATGTCTATTTCAGCTTCCGGGGACTGTTGTACGGGTTTTTGACTATTGTGGCACATCGAGTAGTTCAGACTGTCGGTTTCACCAGCAGAGGACCACAGGCGAGTACAGTTTATTGTCTGCATTTCGATATTGATTTTCACTATATTTCATTGATTGGTCATTGGTTATGTGATTATTTTCTATTATAAATTGTTGAGTCGGAAATGAGAAGTACCAAGGATGTGTGATCCGACCGTAGATCTCGTTTACTTTCATGCAGTAGATCTCGTAGACATTGTTACTTTTATGCAGTCGATCTCGTAGACATTGTTACTTTCTTGCAGTAGATCTCGTAGACATTGTTACTTTCTTGCAGTAGATCTCGTAGACATTGTTACTTTTATGCAGTAGATCTCGTAGACCTCATTTATTTTATGCAGTAGATCTCGTAGACCTCGTTTACTTATTGTAGTAGATCTCGTAGACCTTGTTTAAATTCTGCAAGTAGATCTCGTAGACCGTGCGGTGTAATGTCCCAGACTGATCACATATCAAAGGTACTTCTAACGGTGGAAAGTATATTGGTCTATTTATTACTATTGATTTTTCTTACGGCTTTATTGTTATTTTCAAAACTCATGATTGATGTCTAACCTTTGTCTTATAGTCATTTTCTTTATTTGAAATTGCATTCAGTGAATTGTGCTCGTTCCATTCCTGACTGGAAACCAACATTTTCAGGTTAGCCGTGAATTTTCTTAGCTTGGGGAGTGACGGGAATACTTGCAGTCAAAAGCCTAGAGACTAGCTAGATAGTTGAGTTGTAGCCATTCTTTTATTTGTACAAGTTCATATTCTTCTTCAAATGTAAAACTTGTAATCATTGTAAGTTAAATTAGTTTCTGTGAATGAGCATTGGATTTTGTAATTTTGATCTTCATGGCCGTGACAGCGTTCTACCGCCGACACTGCGGCGTAGGCTGGCTTGGACACGTCTCGTATCCGTTTAAAAAAAAAAAACGGGTGCGGGTCGTGACAAGTTTTTGTGGTGGCCCATGCAGGTCGGTCTTCGCAAATCACGCGAACTCGTGATAGTACTTAAGTTAGTTGTACTATTGCGAGCCTGCGACTAGAAATGCTCATTCACGAATTAGAAATTAATTTAATTTAAGAGAATGACTAGGACTAGGAGTCCCTTATACAAATTTGCCGATGGGTAGTCTAGGCCATGCAATTTAGGATGAGAGTTATTAACTTGATAGTTTGTCAAATCCCCATAGGTACACTATTACCTCTTGATTGGAAGATATGGTCCAATGTGGATAGATTATTCACTTGGAGAGGCAGAGTTTCCTGGAATTGATGATCTCACCTAGATGAATTATTCAATTCCTTCTCGTTGTCTCTTTAGATATCATCCTCATATTTAGTCCAAATTGCCTATTTAGTTCCTATTTTGCCCCAGGAATTATTATTTCTGATTGGGTTATCCATATGCGAACCTTGAGTTAGTTTCGATTCAAGTTTTTCCTCAAAGGCTTGAATACACATAGAATAGTTAGAATGTTTGTGTATCTTTTTGTCTTCAGTTATTTTCCTTCCCGCTCAATCTTTTATTTTAAGGGTTGATAGGGCAAATATTTATGCCTTATTTTCATAGTCAACTTGTTTGAATCTCTAGAAGCACATGGATTTATTTACAAATATAGTTACGAGAATGTTAGTTAACTCATAATGGCAGGACAGCAGCGCACTGTCGCCATTTATTTAAATTATGAAGGCTCTGGATTCCCTGCAGCCAGCAGCGCACTGGCAAGACACGACTCCTAGAATTGAAATTAGTCTAAGAAAATATAGGTTATAGAATATTTCTAAAACTATGGCTAGTGGTACTCTTTGATCGTAGTTACCCTTGTGACAGGTAGAGTATCTGATAGGATATCACCTCTGAGGCACGGAACCAAGGGTTTAGCATCGTACGAGTATACAGGCGAGGCGTAACTCTCGGTGAAATGACTTCAAACGTGATTACAGGTTTAAGATACTATGGAGGATAGGACAATACCAGGTATGTCCCATAAGACCCAAAGCCAATATGAGTGGAAGTTGTAAGTTTGGTAGTATGTCTCCCGACCTAGCACTCTCTATGATCCTCGTGATCTATAGATGAGGAAATTGACTGACACTAATAGGTTACCTAGAATATAGAATTTAGAAGTCCATAAACCATTAGTCGACCAAGGCCTTAAGGATAAGATGATAGTGGGATGTCTATAGAAGCAAGAACACCAGGTGAAGTTTGATTCCCTCTAAACCCGAACTACTTGTACCTCTTTCCAAAAATCTTGCGTACTTGTATCTTGACTATCTTGACCAATGCTGCTATTACAGCCTAGTTTTGCAAGCTTATTCTTTTATCGAGCTTGATTCGAGGCATATGTTTAGTGGGGACGCCTGCTAACTTATTGCCTAATCAGAATCAGTGTATTATGGTCTGATCAACCATGATGCATTTGGTTCGCACTTTATTTAATTACCCTACGTGGATTGAGATATAGATGTCTCTAGGGTCTCATCCGCGAATGCTTGACAATTCCTCTTGAATTATACGTTCGCCTTTGAATCACGTGATTGTATTCAGTGACATCTTTCTTGAACTCTTTATTGTTTTTGCCTTTCACTGATTTGGAAAGACAGAAGCTCGTAATTGGTAGAGAGATACCGCGTATCCCCATGGCTATGGTAGTTGTATACACAAGTATAGTTATCATCGGCTAGCCATGTGATTGAGTTACGCGTTCTCCTCTTGACCCCAAACTGTTATTGGGTCCTTCTAGCCATCTGAATTGGAGAATGAGTAGAGTTTAATCCTTAGTCAAAATGCCAACCTTGGAGACTACCTAATCTTTAGAGACCGAATGTTGTGAGTCTCTAATCATTTGTTTGAAGCTTGCTTCAACTAGAACTCTTGTGACGGTAGTCTGGCAGGTTGACACAAATAGAAATTCACGACTTAGTTGTTAGAATCCTTCCTTATGATGTGTCTTAGAGATTGGTTACCCCGTGATAACTCTCGTATACTAGGGACGAGTAGGTCATTCAATTTTATCGACCAGGTGTCGTCGTACACACTCGTTTTCCAGTTATTGAAGAACGATCCTTGACTTGACCTAGATCTACCGTATTCCGTTACGCCGTACCTCATCCTTTATTAACAAGAGGCGAGGTACAATATCTGGACTTGGAATTTTTGTGACCACATCATTCCTAAAACCATATCCTAGTTTCTAAGGTGGGTAGACTGTAAGCCTCTTAAAAATTTTGGGAGTATATGAAGATTACCGATTGACTAGAATGATTTTCCACTAGGGTGACGATTAGTGCCCTTGGACTCCCACTTTTCATTTAGATCATTTTGTGTCCCCGGCTGTGTCATTAATATTCGGAGCACGAGACCAGTTGTTACCTTCCAACAAATTTCATATGTAAGATCTAGACGAGTCCACCTTCATCTAGGTATATCATGTCCCACTCAAACCCGTCCCCTTGTACTCTATTTTTATGGTACGACTTTCAGGTAAAAAGGACTAGCTACAACCCTTACCGTAGTACTGGTATACTTCCCGACTTCCATTAGAACCTCAACCTCGACTCGATTCATTCAACCCAATATATGGTTGTGATCTACTTGAAGTCCACTAGACACATGTCCCTAGTGTTCACTCAATTGTGTTTTCTCGTGCTACTTAAACACAAAGGCCACGGAAGATGCATTTTTGGGCTTTAGGGACCAAGCTAACCAACTTGACGGGCAACTAGCTCAACCCTTGGATAGAAACCTATTCTAGGATACCATAACCTAGTAAAAATAGTTTATCGTTGGGACCTTGTTCGGTCCGTATAGATTGAAATCCAGGGTTCATCCAACTAAAGATTGGTGTCCAATCGGAGAACCCATTAAGACCCAGTTAAACACATCCATGCACACCACCATAATTGACTATAAATCGAACTATTTGAAATAGGTCCCTATATATATTATGTAGTCTCCCCTCTTAGATCGCGAAGTCATTCGTAACCAATATTCCATATACCTGGGAGTCATGATACGAATTTGTATTGCGTTTCATCCCTTGCTCGTGTGTTTAACTAACCACGGGAAAGATCACGATCTTGACTCCCTAAATTTCGTTCTATTATAGAACCTTATTTAGAATTTCGAGAACGAAATTTTCGTATTGCACGGATTGCAAGCCCTCTAAGAAACGAAGGATTCTTCGATTTGGCAAATAACTAGACTAGAGTAGCCCAACCTAGCGACTTTCTCTCTATCTGCATCATTGAAAACTCTCTACCGCTCTGAAACTTCATAATTGCTCTCGGTTATTTTCCTATCTTTCTGTCCTTCCTACTTCGAAGCGACGAATAGTCGTGCTTATTAGAATTTGCCAATATTTCTTAACTACTTGTATAAATTTTTGATTGTCCGATTTGGGTTATTTGATAGATATGAGAGGATTATAGGGGCCAAAAGTAGTAGATGTCCATTTGTAGCAATTTTAGCAAGTAGCTGGAAGATTATAAAGTTTTAGCGACAAGAGATTTGAGGAAGTAGTGTGACCAAAGGTGGGTAGAGATTCCCGCGACTTACTCTTGGTGGTTAATTAATTGTGAAGAACATTGATGAAGTTTATTATATTTAAAAAAATATATATATATTCTTTAGAGGATAGAATCTATTGAGAATTTGAAGTTTTGATGAAGTAGCGTAAGTTAAGGTGGTTATATGTTTCGAATCACCTATCTGGTTCTTGGTGATCAAATTCTTGTTGAAAGTATTGATAGAAATTAGCAGACTGGGATTTGATGATTATATTGCTAGAGACCAAAATGGTAGTAGAAAGATTATTGTTGAAATAGAATTTCGATGAGAAGATTTTCAATCTCAGAGGATTGTTACGATGGAACTGCATAAGTACGAGTGATAAAAAGTTCCAGGATAACGATTAGGATTATAGTAAATGGTGGTAAGGGTTGAAATTTCATAGGGTTTATATGAGTTCAGTAAGCTTCTAGGATGACTAGCAATACAAGTTTATGGAAGTTGTCGTGAATAATGCAAATAACCAAACTTGAGTCCTTCACTCTTGGTGTTAAACCTTGAGAACTTAACCTAAAGGATCGGAGGGGGTTGTTACAATTACAGACTGAAGAACTCTGGCATTGGAGGATTAGAAATGTAACATTAGTAAATTTTGTGATCAACTATTGACGAGTTGCAAGTGTATATTCGATAGATCGATTTATGGATTTAGCATAGGGTGATCAGATAGGGGGAGAATAAAGAAATGGAAGTTGACCCTAAATTTCGAGGACGAAATTACTCTAAGGTGGGTAGGATGTAAACCCCCAAACTTCTTAACTATTTATTTTTAAGCTAAATTGGTTATTTTATTTAAGTAATTATTCATTTGTTTTGATATGAAGTATTGTACATACAAATGTACGAGTAAATTCAAGTATGATTTATTTTAGTTGTATATTAATATTTTTATATTATTATTGTATTGGTTATATTATTATTTGTCTAATAAAGATAATGTATGTGTGTTTATATATGTATGTATATATATAGATGAATATATATAGATATATATATATAGAGAGAGTATATATATATATATATATAGAATGTATACAGAGAATATATATATAGATTATATATATAGAGAATATATATATATAGAGAATATAATAGTGTATGTATGTGTATGTGTATATATTTATGTGTGTATATATATATAAAGGATTACATATATATATATATGGTATTATATTTATATATAAGTATTATGTATTTACATTCAGATGTAAGCAAAAAGGGGAGCAAATGAATTATAAGGAAATCCCAGTTGAACCGAGCCACAGGCTCAGCCTGAGCAAACCCAAACCCTTTGCTAACCCAAGCCGGCCCAAGGGCAAGCACCCACCCGAGCCCCACAAGCAACAGAGAACTTCATATATATATCGTATATATATATATAGAGTCAGAGAAGAGTTCGAAAAAAACCGAACCCTAAGGATTCGATACGCCGCCAACACCCATCCCGTCGCCTGGGCGCACGACCCCGCCGCCTACGCGCGCACGCACCGAGCGCGGCCATCACCGGCCGGCCGGAGTGGCCACGGCAGCACCGATACGCGCGCGCAGCGTGGTGGAACAGCAGAGATTAAGTAACGATGACCCAAACTTCGGGGTAAGATTTCTTCTCCAATACTCTATCTTTTTACGACCCGTAAATTGGGTTGGAAAGCCATCATGACCCTCCCAAAATCCCAATAGGTGGATTTGAATATAGTCGCACGACCAGTCCATGAGATCGACTCGAAGTTGGGAGAAAATCTGTCCAAAAACAGAACCTAGTTCAGCCCAAACCCCCATGTTCGAGGATCGTTTCCGATCAATCCAGTCCAATATTAGAAAATCTATTTGAAGGGACTTTTAGACAACATGTAGAGGATTAAAACCCTATAAATAGAACTATTTCTAGCATACTGTACAGCAAGTAATTTCTGTTTGAAATCAGGAAAAAAACCTGGAAAACAGTTTTTGAAAAATCTAGAAATTGTTCCACATGACGTGCGTCACGCCAATCTGGACGACGTGGTCGCGCACCGAAGGCATCGAAAGCTGCGTAACAGCTTCGTGGTCGTGTGGGCTTTGACGGAATTCAAATTGGTCGCGTGTGCGCGACGAATTCGACGCGTATCCGTCGAAATCGTCCCGTATCCGTCCAATGCAAATTCAGTCATAACTTTGTGCACGCTCGTCAGATCGAGACGAAACTTGCGCCAACAAGACCGTATCATTTTTCTGGTCCTGTATGCCAAGTTTGGTCCGATTCTGAGACAGTTGATAAAATTACCGTTTTGCGGGCCCCACGGTCCCACTCAACGGGCGATTTTGTGCACGGCCCGCCGAAATCCAACTTTGGACATACGGTTGGGTTCGTATCGAAAAACTGAATCCGTAGACATATAGTTTGACGACTTTAGAGACCATTGACTCTGGCACGCTTTTCGGTGCAAAGCGGGTCCAACGGTGGACATCGTTTTTGTCCGAAATTACCGTTTTGCCCCTGTGTCCAGAATTGGACGTAAAGACAGGCAATCCTAGCTATTTTGACTATTCTGAGAACATTGGTAATGTCTATTTCAGCTTCCGGGGACTGTTGTACGGGTTTTTGACTATTGTGGCACATCGAGTAGTTCAGACTGTCGGTTTCACCAGCAGAGGACCACAGGCGAGTACAGTTTATTGTCTACATTTCGATATTGATTTTCACTATATTTCATTGATTGGTCATTGGTTATGTGATTATTTTCTATTATAAATTGTTGAGTCGGAAATGAGAAGTACCAAGGATGTGTGATCCGACCGTAGATCTCGTTTACTTTCATGCAGTAGATCTCGTAGACATTGTTACTTTTATGCAGTCGATCTCGTAGACATTGTTACTTTCTTGCAGTAGATCTCGTAGACATTGTTACTTTCTTGCAGTAGATCTCGTAGACATTGTTACTTTTATGCAGTAGATCTCGTAGACCTCATTTATTTTATGCAGTAGATCTCGTAGACCTCGTTTACTTATTGTAGTAGATCTCGTAGACCTTGTTTAAATTCTGCAAGTAGATCTCGTAGACCGTGCGGTGTAATGTCCCAGACTGATCACATATCAAAGGTACTTCTAACGGTGGAAAGTATATTGGTCTATTTATTACTATTGATTTTTCTTACGGCTTTATTGTTATTTTCAAAACTCATGATTGATGTCTAACCTTTGTCTTATAGTCATTTTCTTTATTTGAAATTGCATTCAGTGAATTGTGCTCGTTCCATTCCTGACTGGAAACCAACATTTTCAGGTTAGCCGTGAATTTTCTTAGCTTGGGGAGTGACGGGAATACTTGCAGTCAAAAGCCTAGAGACTAGCTAGATAGTTGAGTTGTAGCCATTCTTTTATTTGTACAAGTTCATATTCTTCTTCAAATGTAAAACTTGTAATCATTGTAAGTTAAATTAGTTTCTGTGAATGAGCATTGGATTTTGTAATTTTGATCTTCATGGCCGTGACAGCGTTCTACCGCCGACACTGCGGCGTAGGCTGGCTTGGACACGTCTCGTATCCGTTTAAAAAAAAAAAACGGGTGCGGGTCGTGACAAGTTTTTGTGGTGGCCCATGCAGGTCGGTCTTCGCAAATCACGCGAACTCGTGATAGTACTTAAGTTAGTTGTACTATTGCGAGCCTGCGACTAGAAATGCTCATTCACGAATTAGAAATTAATTTAATTTAAGAGAATGACTAGGACTAGGAGTCCCTTATACAAATTTGCCGATGGGTAGTCTAGGCCATGCAATTTAGGATGAGAGTTATTAACTTTGATAGTTTGTCAAATCCCCATAGGTACACTATTACCTCTTGATTGGAAGATATGGTCCAATGTGGATAGATTATTCACTTGGAGAGGCAGAGTTTCCTGGAATTGATGATCTCACCTAGATGAATTATTCAATTCCTTCTCGTTGTCTCTTTAGATATCATCCTCATATTTAGTCCAAATTGCCTATTTAGTTCCTATTTTGCCCCAGGAATTATTATTTCTGATTGGGTTATCCATATGCGAACCTTGAGTTAGTTTCGATTCAAGTTTTTCCTCAAAGGCTTGAATACACATAGAATAGTTAGAATGTTTGTGTATCTTTTTGTCTTCAGTTATTTTCCTTCCCGCTCAATCTTTTATTTTAAGGGTTGATAGGGCAAATATTTATGCCTTATTTTCATAGTCAACTTGTTTGAATCTCTAGAAGCACATGGATTTATTTACAAATATAGTTACGAGAATGTTAGTTAACTCATAATGGCAGGACAGCAGCGCACTGTCGCCATTTATTTAAATTATGAAGGCTCTGGATTCCCTGCAGCCAGCAGCGCACTGGCAAGACACGACTCCTAGAATTGAAATTAGTCTAAGAAAATATAGGTTATAGAATATTTCTAAAACTATGGCTAGTGGTACTCTTTGATCGTAGTTACCCTTGTGACAGGTAGAGTATCTGATAGGATATCACCTCTGAGGCACGGAACCAAGGGTTTAGCATCGTACGAGTATACAGGCGAGGCGTAACTCTCGGTGAAATGACTTCAAACGTGATTACAGGTTTAAGATACTATGGAGGATAGGACAATACCAGGTATGTCCCATAAGACCCAAAGCCAATATGAGTGGAAGTTGTAAGTTTGGTAGTATGTCTCCCGACCTAGCACTCTCTATGATCCTCGTGATCTATAGATGAGGAAATTGACTGACACTAATAGGTTACCTAGAATATAGAATTTAGAAGTCCATAAACCATTAGTCGACCAAGGCCTTAAGGATAAGATGATAGTGGGATGTCTATAGAAGCAAGAACACCAGGTGAAGTTTGATTCCCTCTAAACCCGAACTACTTGTACCTCTTTCCAAAAATCTTGCGTACTTGTATCTTGACTATCTTGACCAACTGCTGCTATTACAGCCTAGTTTTGCAAGCTTATTCTTTTATCGAGCTTGATTCGAGGCATATGTTTAGTGGGGACGCCTGCTAACTTATTGCCTAATCAGAATCAGTGTATTATGGTCTGATCAACCATGATGCATTTGGTTCGCACTTTATTTAATTACCCTACGTGGATTGAGATATAGATGTCTCTAGGGTCTCATCCGCGAATGCTTGACAATTCCTCTTGAATTATACGTTCGCCTTTGAATCACGTGATTGTATTCAGTGACATCTTTCTTGAACTCTTTATTGTTTTTGCCTTTCACTGATTTGGAAAGACAGAAGCTCGTAATTGGTAGAGAGATACCGCGTATCCCCATGGCTATGGTAGTTGTATACACAAGTATAGTTATCATCGGCTAGCCATGTGATTGAGTTACGCGTTCTCCTCTTGACCCCAAACTGTTATTGGGTCCTTCTAGCCATCTGAATTGGAGAATGAGTAGAGTTTAATCCTTAGTCAAAATGCCAACCTTGGAGACTACCTAATCTTTAGAGACCGAATGTTGTGAGTCTCTAATCATTTGTTTGAAGCTTGCTTCAACTAGAACTCTTGTGACGGTAGTCTGGCAGGTTGACACAAATAGAAATTCACGACTTAGTTGTTAGAATCCTTCCTTATGATGTGTCTTAGAGAATTGGTTACCCCGTGATAACTCTCGTATACTAGGGACGAGTAGGTCATTCAATTTTATCGACCAGGTGTCGTCGTACACACTCGTTTTCCAGTTATTGAAGAACGATCCTTGACTTGACCTAGATCTACCGTATTCCGTTACGCCGTACCTCATCCTTTATTAACAAGAGGCGAGGTACAATATCTGGACTTGGAATTTTTTGTGACCACATCATTCCTAAAACCATATCCTAGTTTCTAAGGTGGGTAGACTGTAAGCCTCTTAAAAATTTTGGGAGTATATGAAGATTACCGATTGACTAGAATGATTTTCCACTAGGGTGACGATTAGTGCCCTTGGACTCCCACTTTTCATTTAGATCATTTTGTGTCCCCGGCTGTGTCATTAATATTCGGAGCACGAGACCAGTTGTTACCTTCCAACAAATTTCATATGTAAGATCTAGACGAGTCCACCTTCATCTAGGTATATCATGTCCCACTCAAACCCGTCCCCTTGTACTCTATTTTTATGGTACGACTTTCAGGTAAAAAGGACTAGCTACAACCCTTACCGTAGTACTGGTATACTTCCCGACTTCCATTAGAACCTCAACCTCGACTCGATTCATTCAACCCAATATATGGTTGTGATCTACTTGAAGTCCACTAGACACATGTCCCTAGTGTTCACTCAATTGTGTTTTCTCGTGCTACTTAAACACAAAGGCCACGGAAGATGCATTTTTGGGCTTTAGGGACCAAGCTAACCAACTTGACGGGCAACTAGCTCAACCCTTGGATAGAAACCTATTCTAGGATACCATAACCTAGTAAAAATAGTTTATCGTTGGGACCTTGTTCGGTCCGTATAGATTGAAATCCAGGGTTCATCCAACTAAAGATTGGTGTCCAATCGGAGAACCCATTAAGACCCAGTTAAACACATCCATGCACACCACCATAATTGACTATAAATCGAACTATTTGAAATAGGTCCCTATATATATTATGTAGTCTCCCCTCTTAGATCGCGAAGTCATTCGTAACCAATATTCCATATACCTGGGAGTCATGATACGAATTTGTATTGCGTTTCATCCCTTGCTCGTGTGTTTAACTAACCACGGGAAAGATCACGATCTTGACTCCCTAAATTTCGTTCTATTATAGAACCTTATTTAGAATTTCGAGAACGAAATTTTCGTATTGCACGGATTGCAAGCCCTCTAAGAAACGAAGGATTCTTCGATTTGGCAAATAACTAGACTAGAGTAGCCCAACCTAGCGACTTTCTCTCTATCTGCATCATTGAAAACTCTCTACCGCTCTGAAACTTCATAATTGCTCTCGGTTATTTTCCTATCTTTCTGTCCTTCCTACTTCGAAGCGACGAATAGTCGTGCTTATTAGAATTTGCCAATATTTCTTAACTACTTGTATAAATTTTTGATTGTCCGATTTTGGGTTATTTGATAGATATGAGAGGATTATAGGGGCCAAAAGTAGTAGATGTCCATTTGTAGCAATTTTAGCAAGTAGCTGGAAGATTATAAAGTTTTAGCGACAAGAGATTTGAGGAAGTAGTGTGACCAAAGGTGGGTAGAGATTCCCGCGACTTACTCTTGGTGGTTAATTAATTGTGAAGAACATTGATGAAGTTTATTATATTTAAAAAATATATATATATATTCTTTAGAGGATAGAATCTATTGAGAATTTGAAGTTTTGATGAAGTAGCGTAAGTTAAGGTGGTTATATGTTTCGAATCACCTATCTGGTTCTTGGTGATCAAATTCTTGTTGAAAGTATTGATAGAAATTAGCAGACTGGGATTTGATGATTATATTGCTAGAGACCAAAATGGTAGTAGAAAGATTATTGTTGAAATAGAATTTCGATGAGAAGATTTTCAATCTCAGAGGATTGTTACGATGGAACTGCATAAGTACGAGTGATAAAAAGTTCCAGGATAACGATTAGGATTATAGTAAATGGTGGTAAGGGTTGAAATTTCATAGGGTTTATATGAGTTCAGTAAGCTTCTAGGATGACTAGCAATACAAGTTTATGGAAGTTGTCGTGAATAATGCAAATAACCAAACTTGAGTCCTTCACTCTTGGTGTTAAACCTTGAGAACTTAACCTAAAGGATCGGAGGGGGTTGTTACAATTACAGACTGAAGAACTCTGGCATTGGAGGATTAGAAATGTAACATTAGTAAATTTTGTGATCAACTATTGACGAGTTGCAAGTGTATATTCGATAGATCGATTTATGGATTTAGCATAGGGTGATCAGATAGGGGGAGAATAAAGAAATGGAAGTTGACCCTAAATTTCGAGGACGAAATTACTCTAAGGTGGGTAGGATGTAAACCCCCAAACTTCTTAACTATTTATTTTTAAGCTAAATTGGTTATTTTATTTAAGTAATTATTCATTTGTTTTGATATGAAGTATTGTACATACAAATGTACGAGTAAATTCAAGTATGATTTATTTTAGTTGTATATTAATATTTTTATATTATTATTGTATTGGTTATATTATTATTTGTCTAATAAAGATAATGTATGTGTGTTTATATATGTATGTATATATATAGATGAATATATATAGATATATATATAGAGAGAGAGTATATATATATATATATATAGAATGTATACAGAGAATATATATATAGATTATATATATAGAGAATATATATATATAGAGAATATAATAGTGTATGTATGTGTATGTGTATATATTTATGTGTGTATATATATATATAAAGGATTACATATATATATATATGGTATTATATTTATATATAAGTATTATGTATTTACATTCAGATGTAAGCAAAAAGGGGAGCAAATGAATTATAAGGAAATCCCAGTTGAACCGAGCCACAGGCTCAGCCTGAGCAAACCCAAACCCTTTGCTAACCCAAGCCGGCCCAAGGGCAAGCACCCACCCGAGCCCCACAAGCAACAGAGAACTTCATATATATATCGTATATATATATATAGAGTCAGAGAAGAGTTCGAAAAAAACCGAACCCTAAGGATTCGATACGCCGCCAACACCCATCCCGTCGCCTGGGCGCACGACCCCGCCGCCTACGCGCGCACGCACCGAGCGCGGCCATCACCCGGCCGGCCGGAGTGGCCACGGCAGCACCGATACGCGCGCGCAGCGTGGTGGAACAGCAGAGATTAAGTAACGATGACCCAAACTTCGGGGTAAGATTTCTTCTCCAATACTCTATCTTTTTACGACCCGTAAATTGGGTTGGAAAGCCATCATGACCCTCCCAAAATCCCAATAGGTGGATTTGAATATAGTCGCACGACCAGTCCATGAGATCGACTCGAAGTTGGGAGAAAATCTGTCCAAAAACAGAACCTAGTTCAGCCCAAACCCCCAGGTTCGAGGATCGTTTTCGATCAATCCAGTCCAATATTAGAAAATCTATTTGAAGGGACTTTTAGACAACATGTAGAGGATTAAAACCCTATAAATAGAACTATTTCTAGCATACTGTACAGCAAGTAATTTCTGTTTGAAATCAGGAAAAAACCTGGAAAACAGTTTTTTGAAAAATCTAGAAATTGTTCCACATGACGTGCGTCACGCCAATCTGGACGACGTGGTCGCGCACCGAAGGCATCGAAAGCTGCGTAACAGCTTCGTGGTCGTGTGGGCTTTGACGGAATTCAAATTGGTCGCGTGTGCGCGACGAATTCGACGCGTATCCGTCGAAATCGTCCCGTATCCGTCCAATGCAAATTCAGTCATAACTTTGTGCACGCTCGTCAGATCGAGACGAAACTTGCGCCAACAAGACCGTATCATTTTTCTGGTCCTGTATGCCAAGTTTGGTCCGATTCTGAGACAGTTGATAAAATTACCGTTTTGCGGGCCCCACGGTCCCACTCAACGGGCGATTTTGTGCACGGCCCGCCGAAATCCAACTTTGGACATACGGTTGGGTTCGTATCGAAAAACTGAATCCGTAGACATATAGTTTGACGACTTTAGAGACCATTGACTCTGGCACGCTTTTCGGTGCAAAGCGGGTCCAACGGTGGACATCGTTTTTGTCCGAAATTACCGTTTTGCCCCTGTGTCCAGAATTGGACGTAAAGACAGGCAATTCTAGCTATTTTGACTATTCTGAGAACATTGGTAATGTCTATTTCAGCTTCCGGGGACTGTTGTACGGGTTTTGACTATTGTGGCACATCGAGTAGTTCAGACTGTCGGTTTCACCAGCAGAGGACCACAGGCGAGTACAGTTTATTGTCTACATTTCGATATTGATTTTTACTATATTTCATTGATTGGTCATTGGTTATGTGATTATTTTCTATTATAAATTGTTGAGTCGGAAATGAGAAGTACCAAGGATGTGTGATCCGACCGTAGATCTCGTTTACTTTCATGCAGTAGATCTCGTAGACATTGTTACTTTTATGCAGTCGATCTCGTAGACATTGTTACTTTCTTGCAGTAGATCTCGTAGACATTGTTACTTTCTTGCAGTAGATCTCGTAGACATTGTTACTTTTATGCAGTAGATCTCGTAGACCTCATTTATTTTATGCAGTAGATCTCGTAGACCTCGTTTACTTATTGTAGTAGATCTCGTAGACCTTGTTTAAATTCTGCAAGTAGATCTCGTAGACCGTGCGGTGTAATGTCCCAGACTGATCACATATCAAAGGTACTTCTAACGGTGGAAAGTATATTGGTCTATTTATTACTATTGATTTTTCTTACGGCTTTATTGTTATTTTCAAAACTCATGATTGATGTCTAACCTTTGTCTTATAGTCATTTTCTTTATTTGAAATTGCATTCAGTGAATTGTGCTCGTTCCATTCCTGACTGGAAACCAACATTTTCAGGTTAGCCGTGAATTTTCTTAGCTTGGGGAGTGACGGGAATACTTGCAGTCAAAAGCCTAGAGACTAGCTAGATAGTTGAGTTGTAGCCATTCTTTTATTTGTACAAGTTCATATTCTTCTTCAAATGTAAAACTTGTAATCATTGTAAGTTAAATTAGTTTCTGTGAATGAGCATTGGATTTTGTAATTTTGATCTTCATGGCCGTGACAGCGTTCTACCGCCGACACTGCGGCGTAGGCTGGCTTGGACACGTCTCGTATCCGTTTAAAAAAAAAAAAAAACGGGTGCGGGTCGTGACAAGTTTTTGTGGTGGCCCATGCAGGTCGGTCTTCGCAAATCACGCGAACTCGTGATAGTACTTAAGTTAGTTGTACTATTGCGAGCCTGCGACTAGAAATGCTCATTCACGAATTAGAAATTAATTTAATTTAAGAGAATGACTAGGACTAGGAGTCCCTTATACAAATTTGCCGATGGGTAGTCTAGGCCATGCAATTTAGGATGAGAGTTATTAACTTTGATAGTTTGTCAAATCCCCATAGGTACACTATTACCTCTTGATTGGAAGATATGGTCCAATGTGGATAGATTATTCACTTGGAGAGGCAGAGTTTCCTGGAATTGATGATCTCACCTAGATGAATTATTCAATTCCTTCTCGTTGTCTCTTTAGATATCATCCTCATATTTAGTCCAAATTGCCTATTTAGTTCCTATTTTGCCCCAGGAATTATTATTTCTGATTGGGTTATCCATATGCGAACCTTGAGTTAGTTTCGATTCAAGTTTTTCCTCAAAGGCTTGAATACACATAGAATAGTTAGAATGTTTGTGTATCTTTTTGTCTTCAGTTATTTTCCTTCCCGCTCAATCTTTTATTTTAAGGGTTGATAGGGCAAATATTTATGCCTTATTTTCATAGTCAACTTGTTTGAATCTCTAGAAGCACATGGATTTATTTACAAATATAGTTACGAGAATGTTAGTTAACTCATAATGGCAGGACAGCAGCGCACTGTCGCCATTTATTTAAATTATGAAGGCTCTGGATTCCCTGCAGCCAGCAGCGCACTGGCAAGACACGACTTCTAGAATTGAAATTAGTCTAAGAAAATATAGGTTATAGAATATTTCTAAAACTATGGCTAGTGGTACTCTTTGATCGTAGTTACCCTTGTGACAGGTAGAGTATCTGATAGGATATCACCTCTGAGGCACGGAACCAAGGGTTTAGCATCGTACGAGTATACAGGCGAGGCGTAACTCTCGGTGAAATGACTTCAAACATGATTACAGGTTTAAGATACTATGGAGGATAGGACAATACCAGGTATGTCCCATAAGACCCAAAGCCAATATGAGTGGAAGTTGTAAGTTTGGTAGTATGTCTCCCGACCTAGCACTCTCTATGATCCTCGTGATCTATAGATGAGGAAATTGACTGACACTAATAGGTTACCTAGAATATAGAATTTAGAAGTCCATAAACCATTAGTCGACCAAGGCCTTAAGGATAAGATGATAGTGGGATGTCTATAGAAGCAATAACACCAGGTGAAGTTTGATTCCCTCTAAACCCGAACTACTTGTACCTCTTTCCAAAAATCTTGCGTACTTGTATCTTGACTATCTTGACCAACGCTGCTATTACAGCCTAGTTTTGCAAGCTTACTCTTTTATCGAGCTTGATTCGAGGCATATGTTTAGTGGGGACGCCTGCTAACTTATTGCCTAATCAGAATCAGTGTATTATGGTCTGATCAACCATGATGCATTTGGTTCGCACTTTATTTAATTACCCTACGTGGATTGAGATATAGATGTCTCTAGGGTCTCATCCGCGAATGCTTGACAATTCCTCTTGAATTATACGTTCGCCTTTGAATCACGTGATTGTATTCAGTGACATCTTTCTTGAACTCTTTATTGTTTTTGCCTTTCACTGATTTGGAAAGACAGAAGCTCGTAATTGGTAGAGAGATACCGCGTATCCCCATGGCTATGGTAGTTGTATACACAAGTATAGTTATCATCGGCTAGCCATGTGATTGAGTTACGCGTTCTCCTCTTGACCCCAAACTGTTATTGGGTCCTTCTAGCCATCTGAATTGGAGAATGAGTAGAGTTTAATCCTTAGTCAAAATGCTAACCTTGGAGACTACCTAATCTTCAGAGACCGAATGTTGTGAGTCTCTAATCATTTGTTTGAAGCTTGCTTCAACTAGAACTCTTGTGACGGTAGTCTGGCAGGTTGACACAAATAGAAATTCACGACTTAGTTGTTAGAATCCTTCCTTATGATGTGTCTTAGAGTTGGTTACCCCGTGATAACTCTCGTATACTAGGGACGAGTAGGTCATTCAATTTTATCGACCAGGTGTCGTCGTACACACTCGTTTTCCAGTTATTGAAGAACGATCCTTGACTTGACCTAGATCTACCGTATTCCGTTACGCCGTACCTCATCCTTTATTAACAAGAGCCGAGGTACAATATCTGGACTTGGAATTTTTGTGACCACATCATTCCTAAAACCATATCCTAGTTTCTAAGGTGGGTAGACTGTAAGCCTCTTAAAAATTTTGGGAGTATATGAAGATTACCGATTGACTAGAATGATTTTCTACTAGGGTGACGATTAGTGCCCTTGGACTCCCACTTTTCATTTAGATCATTTTGTGTCCCCGGCTGTGTCATTAATATTCGGAGCACGAGACCAGTTGTTACCTTCCAACAAATTTTATATGTAAGATCTAGACGAGTCCACCTTCATCTAGGTATATCATGTCCCATTCAAACCCGTCCCCTTGTACTCTATTTTTATGGTACGACTTTCAGGTAAAAAGGACTAGCTACAACCCTTACCGTAGTACTGGTATACTTCCCGACTTCCATTAGAACCTCAACCTCGACTCGATTCATTCAACCCAATATATGGTTGTGATCTACTTGAAGTCCACTAGACACATGTCCCTAGTGTTCACTCAATTGTGTTTTCTCGTGCTACTTAAACACAAAGGCCACGGAAGATGCATTTTTGGGCTTTAGGGACCAAGCTAACCAACTTGACGGGCAACTAGCTCAACCCTTGGATAGAAACCTATTCTAGGATACCATAACCTAGTAAAAATAGTTTATCGTTGGGACCTTGTTCGGTCCGTATAGATTGAAATCCAGGGTTCATCCAACTAAAGATTGGTGTCCAATCGGAGAACCCATTAAGACCCAGTTAAACACATCCATGCACACCACCATAATTGACTATAAATCGAACTATTTGAAATAGGTCCCTATATATATTATGTAGTCTCCCCTCTTAGATCGCGAAGTCATTCGTAACCAATATTCCATATACCTGGGAGTCATGATACGAATTTGTATTGCGTTTCATCCCTTGCTCGTGTGTTTAACTAACCACGGGAAAGATCACGATCTTGACTCCCTAAATTTCGTTCTATTATAGAACCTTATTTAGAATTTCGAGAACGAAATTTTCGTATTGCACGGATTGCAAGCCCTCTAAGAAACGAAGGATTCTTCGATTTGGCAAATGACTAGACTAGAGTAGCCCAACCTAGCGACTTTCTCTCTATCTGCATCATTGAAAACTCTCTACCGCTCTGAAACTTCATAATTGCTCTCGGTTATTTTCCTATCTTTCTGTCCTTCCTACTTCGAAGCGACGAATAGTCGTGCTTATTAGAATTTGCCAATATTTCTTAACTACTTGTATAAATTGTTGATTGTCCGATTTTGGGTTATTTGATAGATATGAGAGGATTATAGGGGCCAAAAGTAGTAGATGTCCATTTGTAGCAATTTTAGCAAGTAGCTGGAAGATTATAAAGTTTTAGCGACAAGAGATTTGAGGAAGTAGTGTGACCAAAGGTGGGTAGAGATTCCCGCGACTTACTCTTGGTGGTTAATTAATTGTGAAGAACATTGATGAAGTTTATTATATTTAAAAAAATATATATATATATTCTTTAGAGGATAGAATCTATTGAGAATTTGAAGTTTTGATGAAGTAGCGTAAGTTAAGGTGGTTATATGTTTCGAATCACCTATCTGGTTCTTGGTGATCAAATTCTTGTTGAAAGTATTGATAGAAATTAGCAGACTGGGATTTGATGATTATATTGCTAGAGACCAAAATGGTAGTAGAAAGATTATTGTTGAAATAGAATTTCGATGAGAAGATTTTCAATCTCAGAGGATTGTTACGATGGAACTGCATAAGTACGAGTGATAAAAAGTTCCAGGATAACGATTAGGATTATAGTAAATGGTGGTAAGGGTTGAAATTTCATAGGGTTTATATGAGTTCAGTAAGCTTCTAGGATGACTAGCAATACAAGTTTATGGAAGTTGTCGTGAATAATGCAAATAACCAAACTTGAGGCCTTCACTCTTGGTGTTAAACCTTGAGAACTTAACCTAAAGGATCGGAGGGGGTTGTTACAATTACAGACTGAAGAACTCTGGCATTGGAGGATTAGAAATGTAACATTAGTAAATTTTGTGATCAACTATTGACGAGTTGCAAGTGTATATTCGATAGATCGATTTATGGATTTAGCATAGGGTGATCAGATAGGGGGAGAATAAAGAAATGGAAGTTGACCCTAAATTTCGAGGACGAAATTACTCTAAGGTGGGTAGGATGTAAACCCCCAAACTTCTTAACTATTTATTTTTAAGCTAAATTGGTTATTTTATTTAAGTAATTATTCATTTGTTTTGATATGAAGTATTGTACATACAAATGTACGAGTAAATTCAAGTATGATTTATTTTAGTTGTATATTAATATTTTTATATTATTATTGTATTGGTTATATTATTATTTGTCTAATAAAGATAATGTATGTGTGTTTATATATGTATGTATATATATAGATGAATATATATAGATATATATATATAGAGAGAGTATATATATATATATATATATATATATAGAATGTATACAGAGAATATATATAGATTATATATATAGAGAATATATATATATATATAGAGAGAATATAATAGTGTATGTATGTGTATGTGTATATATTTATGTGTGTATATATATATAAAGGATTATATATATATATATATGGTATTATATTTATATATAAGTATTATGTATTTACATTCAGATGTAAGCAAAAAGGGGAGCAAATGAATTATAAGGAAATCCCAGTTGAACCGAGCCACAGGCTCAGCCTGAGCAAACCCAAACCCTTTGCTAACCCAAGTCGGCCCAAGGGCAAGCACCCACCCGAGCCCCACAAGCAACAGAGAACTTCATATATATATCGTATATATATATATAGAGTCAGAGAAGAGTTCGAAAAAAACCGAACCCTAAGGATTCGATACGCCGCCAACACCCATCCCGTCGCCTGGGCGCACGACCCCGCCGCCTACGCGCGCACGCACCGAGCGCGGCCATCACCGGCCGGCCGGAGTGGCCACGGCAGCACCGATACGCGCGCGCAGCGTGGTGGAACAGCAGAGATTAAGTAACGATGACCCAAACTTCGGGGTAAGATTTCTTCTCCAATACTCTATCTTTTTACGACCCGTAAATTGGGTTGGAAAGCCATCATGACCCTCCCAAAATCCCAATAGGTGGATTTGAATATAGTCGCACGACCAGTCCATGAGATCGACTCGAAGTTGGGAGAAAATCTGTCCAAAAACAGAACCTAGTTCAGCCCAAACCCCCATGTTCGAGGATCGTTTCCGATCAATCCAGTCCAATATTAGAAAATCTATTTGAAGGGACTTTTAGACAACATGTAGAGGATTAAAACCCTATAAATAGAACTATTTCTAGCATACTGTACAGCAAGTAATTTCTGTTTGAAATCAGGAAAAAACCTGGAAAACAGTTTTTGAAAAATCTAGAAATTGTTCCACATGACGTGCGTCACGCCAATCTGGACGACGTGGTCGCGCACCGAAGGCATCGAAAGCTGCGTAACAGCTTCGTGGTCGTGTGGGCTTTGACGGAATTCAAATTGGTCGCGTGTGCGCGACGAATTCGACGCGTATCCGTCGAAATCGTCCCGTATCCGTCCAATGCAAATTCAGTCATAACTTTGTGCACGCTCGTCAGATCGAGACGAAACTTGCGCCAACAGGACCGTATCATTTTTCTGGTCCTGTATGCCAAGTTTGGTCCGATTCTGAGACAGTTGATAAAATTACCGTTTTGCGGGCCCCACGGTCCCACTCAACGGGCGATTTTGTGCACGACCCGCCGAAATCCAACTTTGGACATACGGTTGGGTTCGTATCGAAAAACTGAATCCGTAGACATGTAGTTTGACGACTTTAGAGACCATTGACTCTGGCACGCTTTTCGGTGCAAAGCGGGTCCAACGGTGGACATCGTTTTTGTCCGAAATTACCGTTTTGCCCCTGTGTCCAGAATTGGACGTAAAGACAGGCAATCCTAGCTATTTTGACTATTCTGAGAACATTGGTAATGTCTATTTCAGCTTCCGGGGACTGTTGTACGGGTTTTTGACTATTGTGGCACATCGAGTAGTTCAGACTGTCGGTTTCACCAGCAGAGGACCACAGGCGAGTACAGTTTATTGTCTGCATTTTGATATTGATTTTCACTATATTTCATTGATTGGTCATTGGTTATGTGATTATTTTCTATTATAAATTGTTGAGTCGGGAATGAGAAGTACCAAGGATGTGTGATCCGACCGTAGATCTCGTTTGCTTTCATGCAGTAGATCTCGTAGACATTGTTACTTTTATGCAGTCGATCTCGTAGACATTGTTACTTTCTTGCAGTAGATCTCGTAGACATTGTTACTTTCTTGCATTAGATCTCGTAGACATTGTTACTTTTATGCAGTAGATCTCGTAGACCTCGTTTATTTTATGCAGTAGATCTCGTAGACCTCGTTTACTTATTGTAGTAGATCTCGTAGACCTTGTTTAAATTCTGCAAGTAGATCTCGTAGACCGTGCGGTGTAATGTTCCAGACTGATCACATATCAAAGGTACTTCTAACGGTGGAAAGTATATTGGTCTATTTATTACTATTGATTTTTCTTACGGCTTTATTGTTATTTTCAAAACTCATGATTGATGTCTAACCTTTGTCTTATAGTCATTTTCTTTATTTGAAATTGCATTCAGTGAATTGTGCTCGTTCCATTCCTGACTGGAAACCAACATTTTCAGGTTAGCCGTGAATTTTCTTAGCTTGGGGAGTGACGGGAATACTTGCAGTCAAAAGCCTAGAGACTAGCTAGATAGTTGAGTTGTAGCCATTCTTTTATTTGTACAAGTTCATATTCTTCTTCAAATGTAAAACTTGTAATCATTGTAAGTTAAATTAGTTTCTGTGAATGAGCATTGGATTTTGTAATTTTGATCTTCATGGCCGTGACAGCGTTCTACCGCCGACACTGCGGCGTAGGCTGGCTTGGACACGTCTCGTATCCGTTTAAAAAAAAAAAAAAAAAACGGGTGCGGGTCGTGACAATGGCGGACTCTAAAAGATATGTACTCCGGCTCGGGCAACCCTATGTGGGTCTTTCAACTACAAGATGAACTCGATAGGGTGACCCAAGACGAACGTACCATCTCTGAGTACGCAGCCCTGTTGAAGAAGTACTGGTCTGATCTGGATCATTATGATCCTCTTGGGATGGAAGATGCACAAGTCGAACCGGCGTTCGCTAAGTACTTTCAGACGTTCCTGGCTTATATTTCGCGGCAGCGTATGATGAAATTCCTGAAGGGACTACACCCTGTGTTTGAGCAGAGACAGAATATCCTCCTATCCCAACCCACGCTTCCGACCTTGGAAGAAGCTATAGCCGTCATGACACAGGAAGAAGCTCGACTGAAGTTGATGCCCAACAAGGGCTCCTACCACGGGGAGCGAGCCGAGGTTGAAAAGTCTGCCCTTGCTGCCTTCAATCAACCTCCATCTGTTGGTGGTGTTTGCCACAATTGTGGTGACTCCGGACATTACATCCGATTTTTGTCCAAAACCCTTGCGAAGTCGAGATCACTAAGCTGAAGTCAAAACTCGCGAAGGAGTTTGAAGTGAAGGATTTAGGAGTGATGAGGTACTTTCTAGGTATCGAGGTGTGTGAAGGCGAACAAGGAATTGTTCTCTCACAGAGAAAATACACACTAGATCTGCTGAAGGAGACAGGGATGCTGGGATGCAAAGCAGCAGTCACTCCAATTGACCAGAAGTACAAGTTGGAAGCAGAAGCAGGAGAGCCAGTTGATCGTGAAAGATATCAACGACTTGTAGGGAGATTGATTTATCTGGGACACACTCGCCCTGATATCTCATTTGCGGTAAGTGTAGTGAGTCGCTACATGCATGATCCAAGAAAGGGTCATATGGAAGCAGTATTTCAGATCTTGAGATATCTGAAAGGAACGCCGGGAAAGGGGCTATGGTTCAAGAAGAATGGACGCATAGAAGTTGAGGGATACTGTGATGCAGACTGGACGAGCTGCATAGACGACAGAAGGTCTACCACGGGATACTGTGTTTTTGTAGGAGGAAATCTGGTCTCATAGAGAAGCAAGAAACAGTCAGTGGTAGCACGGTCGACAGCTGAAGCAGAATACAGAGCAATGGCTCTGGGAGTGTCAGAGTTGCTGTGGGTGAAAGCATTGCTGACAGAGTTGCAGCTGGATAAGGGAGCACCATTGCGTCTTCTGAGCAATAGTCAAGCTGCAATAAGTATAGCTAACAATCCAGTTCAGCACGACAGAACGAAGCACATCGAGATTGATCGATTCTTCATCAAGGAGAAGCTGGAACAAGGGATACTGAAGATTGACCATGTCCGCTCAGAAGAACAAGTTGCAGACTGTCTGACTAAGGGTCTTAGTTCATTTAGTCTGTCAAAGCTATGTAACAAGATGGGGATGATCAATATCTATCGCCCATCTTGAGGGGGAGTGTTGAGAATCAATAAGGGACTTTTAGTCCCACATCGGAATATGTTATATGTAGAGGAGCTAGACTCCCTATAAGTAGTGAAGTAGTCCATCAATAAAATCATCAATCCATTATTTTCTACAAAATATTTATTATGGAATTACAGTTTGAATATGATAGGAAAAAATACATACTTTTCATTGGCTTATATATTCCAGATAGATATTTGACTACCATTTAACCGAGAGCCAAGTCAATCAGGATGAGAAAGTGTCAGAAAGAAATTATAGTAAAGGAATAAATGAATAGAAGTTCTTATTTACTTGTCTTAATGGAAAATATTCATCCATGTCCCCAAGCCTGCAAATCAGATGCCCCATAAGGATGTTGGGAAAGAAACGCGGAAACCTTTCCCCAAACCGGAGAGTACCTGCGAGAGGACCGAGCAATACAACGCACGAACCCAAAAACAACCACACAAAACAATCCACGCAGACACAGAAAATTTTTGACGTGGAAAACCCTTGCAGGAAAAACCACAGGACGATCGGAGTCCAACCCTGAGAAGCCTCCACTAATGGAATAGAAGAATTACACCCTCTACAAACTCCTCCCGATCCAAATCGGATCTCCACAACACTCAGAAATAAGAACAATGATTACAAGGCTACGAAGAGCGAGAACGACGAGTAGAGATTACCCAAACACGATCTCCTTCGAATAGCGACCTTCAATCCTCCGTCTTCTTCTCCGAAGTTGCAATGGCACTCTTGTCTCCTTTCTCTCCTTTTTTGTGTTACTTTGCGTAATGAATTAGGGTTTGGAAATCCCAACTTAACTCCCCAATCCCGCAACCAACCTGGACCGTTGGATTAGATCCAGTGGTGAAAAGTCACCCTAAAATCCGCTTCAGCCCCCGACGACACAGAGTTCGGCCAGAACTCTGTGTCGGGCAACCAGTACTGGCCGACCACATTCTGGAATGGGGAGGCAGAGTTCGGCCTCTGGCTGGGCAGAGTTTGGCCCGAACTCGGCCCCCCTGCTTCCAGCAGCTCCCTGTAGCTCTATCAGCAGCCCCGCTTCCTCCCCGAGCTTCTTCGACACACGAACGGAGCTCGTCGCACTCCGGGGTCTTCTCCACATAGGTTGGGAACCCCACCCACTCCAACAAATCTCCCCCTTCACAACTATGGGGAGGATGTCGTCATCCCGACGATCTGCCTGCAGTACTCAAACTTCTCCCTTGGTAGAATCTTCGTGAACATATCAGCTCCGTTGTCATCTGTATGAACCTTCTCAAGCTTCGCGTCCTTCTTCTCAACCACATCCCGTATCCAATGATACCGATTCTCGATGTGCTTGGACCGGCTATGAAACGTCTGATTCTTCACAAGGTGGATAGCACTCTGACTGTCGCAAAGCAAAGTATACTGCTCTTGCTTCAGCCCTATTTCCTGTAACAGCTTCTTCATCCACAACAGCTCCTTGTAAGCCTCTATCGCCGTAATGTACTCTGCCTCTGTCGTCGACAAGGCAACATATTTCTGCAACCGCGACTGCCACGACACCGCTCCTCCCGCAAACATCATCACGTAGCCCGAAGTCGATCGCCTCGTGTCTACATCTCCAGCCATATCAGCGTCGGTATACCCAACCAACTTCGGCTCGTCACCACCAAAGGAAAGTCTCCAACCAGCAGTACCCTGAAGATAACGTAGAATCCACTTGACCGCACTCCAATGTACCCTTCCAGGATTTGAAAGATACCTGCTAACCGTACCAACTGCATGAGCAATATCTGGCCTCGTACACACCATGGCATACATAAGGCTTTCCACAGCCGAGGCATATGGAACCCGCTCCATATCTTCCTTTTCATCCTCGGTAGATGGACACTGCTCCTCAGTGAGCTTAAAGTGAGCCGCAAGAGGGGAACTCACTTTCTTCGACCCGTCCATCCCGAAATGCTGAAGTACCCGGTGAATGTACTTCATTTGGGACAAGTGTAGCAGCTTGGACTCTCTCTCTCGGCTGATCTCTATCCCAAGAATAGTCTTCGCTGTGCCCAAATCCTTCAGAGAGAAGGCCGCGCCCAGTTGGCGCTTCAGCTCCGCTATCCTAGTGGCATTCCGACCCACTAATAGCATATCATCAACATAGAGCAATAAAATGATGAAATCATCATCGGCAAAATACCTCACAAATACACAGTGGTCCGACGTCGTCCGTGCATAACCATGCTCTCCCATAAACGACTCGAACTTCCTGTACCACTGCCTCGGAGCCTGCTTCAGACCATACAAGCTCTTTCTCAACCGGCAGACCAAATGTGACTTGCCCTTCTCACAGAATCCCTCCGGCTGCTCCATGTACAACTCCTCCTTAAGATCACCGTGGAGGAATGCCGTCTTCACATCCATCTGCTTGACCTCCAAGTCGAGAATGGCTGCTAATGCTAGCACCACCCGAATAGACGAATGCTTGACAACAGGCGAAAAGATCTCATCATAATCCACGCCTTTCCGCTGACCGTAGCCTTTAACTACCAGCCTCGCTTTGTATCGAGGGCGAGTAGCATCATCCGTCTGCTTCACTCTAAACACCCATCGATTCTTCAAAGCCTTCTTGCCCTTTGGCAACCGCACCAGATCATAAGTGGAATTGGTGTGCAAGGAACTCATCTCCTCCTGCATAGCCTCCATCCACTCCTGCCTGTGTTCGTCTTCCATAGCCTATGCAAAGCTTTCGGGCTCTCCCCCGTCAGTCAATAGCACATACTCATCCGGTGAGTATCTCGTAGATGGTCGACGATCCCTGTCACTCCTTCTCAGTGGAGCTACTGGTGCTGGCTGTACACCAACAGCCTCCTCCCCTTCAGGAACTGCCTCTCCGGCATGCTCATCCTCCTGAGGGACACCCTGACCACCATCAGCGGCTGATGATCAAGGTTGGGAGCAACTCCATGTACTGGCTCCCCCATAACTGGATCCTCTGCGATGTCCTCTGGAAACTGCTCGAAGCGAAATGACTCTAACTCAGGCAATTCCTCAGCCTCAGAAGGCGTCTCGGAATCCTGAGTGTTGGTCATGGTCTGATCCTCGACGAACACCACGTCCCTGCTTCTGTAGAGCTTTCCTTCCACTGGGTCGTAGAGTCTATAGCCAAACTCATTCCGACCATAGCCGACAAAAACGTATCGCCTCGTCTTCGGCTCAAGTTTGGTCCTCTCGTCCTTCGGTACATGCACGAAGGCCTTACAACCAAACGCCCGCAGGTGATTGTATGACGGCTCTTTGTCGTACCATACTTTATCAGGCACATCATCCTGCAAAGGAGCACTAGGAGACAAATTAATAACATAAGCAGCTGTGAGAAGAGCCTCACCCCAGTAGCTGCCCGGCAAGTTTGCTTCTGATAGCAAACACCGCACCCTCTCCATCAGTGTCCTGTTCATGCGCTCCGCTACACCATTGAGCTGAGGTGTCTTAGGCGGAGTCTTCTGGTGTCGTATCCCCTGCTCTCTGCAATACGCATCAAAGGGACCGATGTATTCGCCGCCATTGTCGAACCGAACACACAACAACTTCTTGCCCGTCTCCCTTTCAACAGAGGCCTGAAACTCCTTGAAAGTAGGCAGCACCTGATCCTTGGTCTTTAAGGCATAGACCCAAACCTTCCGGGAACAGTCATCAATAAAAGTTACAAAGTAAGAAGCACCACCAAGAGATTTTACCTTCATAGGACCGCAGACATCCGAGTGAATCAACTCGAGCAACGCCGGCTTCCTCGAACTTGGGTGACTTTGGAAAGACACCCTATTTTGCTTTCCAGCTAAACAGTGCGTGCACTTCTCCAACTTTGTAGACTTGAGCCCTGGAATCACCTTCCTATTCACCAAGTAGCTCATCCCCTTCTCGCTGAGATGACCGAGCCGCCTGTGCCACAACTCAGTAAACGCATCACTGACTGCGTTCACCTCCTGTGCCCCCTGTGCGCTCCCCTCCATATAGTAGAGACCGGACTTCTTGCTTCCTCTGGCAATCACCATCGAACCCCTGGAAAGCTTCCACTGACTGTTCCCGAAGAGACTGAAGAATCCCTCGTCATCCAACCTTCCAACCGACACCAGGTTGAAACGGATATCAGGGACATGACGAACATCTTTGAGAACAAGAACCGCACCCGTCTTCGTTCTCAAATGCACATCTCCAACGGCAACCGCCTTCGACACATCTCCGTTGCCCATCTTCAACACGCCACAGTCGCCTGTCGTGTAAGTGGCAAATAGTGCCCTGTTGTGAGATACATGTGCTGAAGCCCTTGAGTCCACCAGCCAAGAATTGTCATCGCATGCGAGGTTAGTAATGACCTCATCACCTACGACGATCACATCGCCTCCATGCATCGAGGCCGCCGCTGTAGTGTTCTCTTCTTGCTTCCCCTTGTCGCCCTTCTTCTCTCTCTTCCAAGCGAAACAGTTCCGCTTGATGTGGCCCTTCTTACCACAATGGTAACACTCTGAGTCCTCGTAACGACCCTTGGACTTCCCCCTGCTCTTGTCTCTGCCACCACCTGGACCCCTGCTTTTGCCCCTTCCGCGGCTTTCTGAAACAAGTGCCTCTGAGTGGTGGGATGTGGATGAAGTGCCCTGAGATCGTCTCCGCATCTCTTCATTCAGCACCCCGCTCTTGGCAAACTCCAGACTGACCACGCCCTCTGGAGCAGAAGCGATCATAGATACTCGTACGGTCTCCCACGAGTCTAGCAAAGTACACAGCAGCCACAGTCCCTGAACTTCGTCGTCGAACTTGACTCCCATAGAAGATAGTTGGTCAACCACGCCCTGGAACTCACTCAAGTGGTCTGAAATAGACGCCCCATCCTTGTATCGCAGACCCATCATCGTTCGGATCAGGAACAATTTGTTTACCCCGGTCTTCTTCGCATACAAGGATTCCAGCTTATCCCACAACGTCTTCGCGTGCTCAATATTGGCAACGTAGTTGTACACGTTCTCCTCCACAAACTGCCGTATGTACCCACACACTTGTATATGCTCGAATGTCCAGTCCTCCTCGGATTTATCACTGGGCTTCTCGGATGCAAACACGGGTAGATGCAGCTTCTTGACAAACAGCAAATCCTTCATCTTGCTCCGCCAATAATGATAGTTTGTGCCATTAAGATTCACCATGCGCACCGGCTTCGCGTCCATCTCTCCTCTCTGGTTTCTGTCAACTCCTGACACCCTTCTGAATTCCAGAACCTGGCTCTGATACCACTCTGTTGGGAAAGAAACGCGGAAACCTTTCCCCAAACCGGAGAGTACCTGCGAGAGGACCGAGCAATACAACGCACGAACCCAAAAACAACCGCACAAAACAATCCACGCAGACACAGAGAATTTTTGACGTGGAAAACCCTTGCGGGAAAAACCACGGGACGATCGGAGTCCAACCCTGAGAAGCCTCCACTAATGGAATAGAAGAATTACACCCTCTACAAACTCCTCCCGATCCAAATCGGATCCCCACAACACTCAGAAATAAGAACAATGATTACAAGGCTACGAAGAGCGAGAACGACGAGTAGAGATTACCCGAACACGATTTCCTTCGAATAGCGACCTTCAATCCTCCGTCTTCTTCTCCGAAGTTGCAATGGCACTCTTGCCTCATTCCTCTCTCCTTTCTTGTGTTACTTTGCGTAATGAATTAGGGTTTGGAAATCCCAACTTAACTCCCCAATCCCGCAACCAACCTGGACCGTTGGATTAGATCCAGTGGTGAAAAGTCACCCTAAAATCCGCTTCAGCCCCCGACGACACAGAGTTCGGCCAGAACTCTGTGTCGGGCAACCAGCACTGGCCGACCACATTCTGGAATGGGGAGGCAGAGTTCGGCCAGAACTCTGCCTGGGGCAGAGTTCAGAGTTCGGCCCGAACTCGGCCCCCCTACTTCCAGCAGCTCCCTGTAGCTCTATCAGCAGCCCCGCTTCCTCCCCGAGCTTCTTCGACACACGAACGGCGCTCGTCGCACTCCGGGGTCTTCTCCACATATGTTGGGAATCCCACCCACTCCAACAAAGGAGAGAGAATGAGTAAATTATGTAAGGGTGGTATAGCTAGAAAAATACATGCAATTTATACATAGGATTCATTAAATTATCAAATGCATGGATTTGGTCATAAACAGCAAAAAGAGGATATCAGCCTATGTTGCACGGACACGGATACGACATGACGAGATGGGTACGACACCTAGTTTGAAGTGTCATAGTGTATTTTACAGTGTCCGCGGAGTGTCCGATAAGTGTCCAAATGACACAACCACATTTTTGGAGCGTCCGATACTTCCTAGATCAGAACTATTAATCTTGACTTACTTATAACGCCCATCTATTGTAATTTACTGTATATGTATACTCTTATAAGTTCAGTGCATCACCAAAGTGCATGGAACTAAATCTTACAAACTCATAATCCTATAGTTTAGCTTTGAAAAATCTAGATTTGCTTTACAAATAAATGTTTGATCCAAACGGTGGTCATTTGTATGAATAAGAAATCAACATAAAAGTTCGTATATATCTTGACGCACATCAAAGCCTCAAATCTTAATGACATAGGTATGCATGGATGGAAGGAAGGTTTACAAATCTTCTTCAATTTTGTGGAACTCTTGGGCATAAGGTATCTCAAGAACATGAATGAATTTAGTCTCCCTATTTAAAATTCATATTTCATGACTAATTGTGTGCTTCTCAGTTACTAGACTGTAAATTTCAAACTGTTGGTTGATTCAAAAAATGAAAACAAAACTGAAAACTATAACTCAACAGTATGGAGTGCCCTAACGTATTACAGACTTAGGTTAAGTAAAAGCTAAACTTGACAACTTATCTTTCATAATATATATATATATATATATATATATATATATATATATATATATATTTTATAATATATATATATATATATATTTTTTCTTTCATAATATATATATATATATATATATATATTGGAATAATGGTGAATTTTATTCCTGGTGAATTTTATTCCTCGCATATAGCGGAAAATGTATTACAATACATAATATCACAACTTCTCATGCCCCAAAATATAATATTATGGGACCATTACTGATACATCGAATTCTATGTTATGTAGAATTCCAATAGGGGGGTAGTCAAGCCCTCGAAAATACGTCTGTTCCGCTCCTTCTAGATGTGCCAAACGTACGCGGCGGGACGAACTCTTACTCTTCTGGCCCACCCCGGATCCCGGTCTCTGTGATCTCGGATCCAGCTGAGAATGCTCCGGATGTCTCTATCCACCCCAACTCCTCCTCTCAGCTGCGCGCACTGCTCAGTCCAAATGTGCCAGGTCATCGGACATACAAAGAAGAGATGCCCCATAGATTCGTCCTCCCCATTACATAGCACACACTTGGCATCTGGGATCTGCATCCCAAACCTGAGGAGTCTGTCTCTCGTCATCAGTCTACCCCGTAGAAGTCGGTATGCACATAGTTGCATTTTTCGGACAATCCCCTTGCCCCAAATGAAGTCCACCTCCTCAGCCCGGTCGTGGTGGATCCGAACCAAGTCGTAGCAGCTACGAAAGCAGAATAAACCTGACCCGCCTCCCGTACCTGGGCCGGCCCAGCTCCAGGAATCCTCATGCTGGCTAGCGTCAATAGTAATAAGGCGAATCTCCTCGACAAGCTGAGCAGTATACGGATACCCTTATGGCCTCCAAACTCTATCTCTGATGATCCGACTGCATGTGAGGCCCCTGCCCGCTTCTCTGTCCAGCTGACCTCCCAATATCTCGAGCAAGGATCTGGAACCCAACCAAGGGTCAAGCCAGAGGTCGGTAGTCGTCCCATCTTTCATGTTCTTGCAGATAGTTGTCTGAAGCACCGATCGACACCTCAGAATAGCCTTAAACGTGACACCTCATATAATATATATATATATATATATATATATATATATATATATATATATATATATATATATATATATATATATATATATATATATATAATGAGAGCAAAATATATAATGATGAAGAGCGCGGCGCACGTTGTCGGCGGCAACTTCGCCTCCCCCCGACCCCCCGATCCGCTCGTGGGGAGGGAGGCTCGTCGCTTGGGAGGAAAGGGGGAGGGCGGCATCTCCAGCCCAGAGGAGGGCCGGGCGGCGGCCAGCAAGGGATCCCCCCACGCGAGGGGGGTCGGGAGGCAGAAGCGGGACCCCCCCAGGCGGGGGGGGGGGGGGGGTCGGCTGGAGGCGGCGGAAGCGGGGCTGGGCCCGGCGGTCTCAGACCGGGCGGCGGCGGTGTGACCTCCCCGGAGGGGGGGGGGGTCGGGAGGCGGCAGCGGGACCCCCCCAGGAGGGGGGGGTTCGGGAGGCGGCAGCGGGACCCCCCCAGGCGGGGGGGGGGGGGGGGGGGTCGGCTGGAGGCGGCGAAAGCGGGGCTGGGCCCGACGGTCTCAGACCGGGCGGCGGTGGTGTGACCTTCCCGGAGGAGGGGTGTCGGCTCCCGTTTTTGAATTCGAGTCCGGGTCCGGGGTGGACAACCCAGAAGAGGCGGGCTGGCAGACGGTGGCGAGACGCCGGGCTAGAGGGAGACGAGGGACCCAAACTCAAATATCGGGGCGAACGGGGCCAGGAAATTATGGGACTCGATCATCAGCAGGCACAGTTGATCCCCGTCGTCGTGGGGGAGGTATGGTGCGCACTGTACCAGGATGGAGGCCAAAGACAACGGCGGCAGAAAAGGCTAAGGGCATTGCCGTTGCTGACGGCAGGAAAGGCCCGGATCCTGCGAACCCTCCGAGCAGGGCACCCACTGAGGAGCAGCGGCCTCGGTCATGGAAGGAGGTTTGCACGCCAGTGGCAACGAAAAGCCCATTGTCAATAGAGTTTGTCACTCCGATGTCTGTCGGAGGAGGGCTACGGGCGTATTTTCCCGCAGAAGAAATAGCGGTGGTTTCAGAATTCTGGAAGAATACTCTGGTGTTGTATGTGTTAGGGAACAAACCATTTTTTGGCCAAATCAGGGGTTATGCGGAGCGCATCTGGAGACCCAAAGGTAGCATGGAGTTCTTCTCCAGGAAGAATGGGTCCTACTATGTCAAATTTGGTCTCACGGAGGATGTGACCAGGATTCTACAGGGAGGGCCTTGGTCATTTGATGGGAGACTCATTACATTCAAGGAGTGGACTCCTGATCTGAAATGTGAGAAGGAGGTGTTGAACGCCATTCTCGTCTGGATCCGATTCCCAGAGTTCCCTGTGAAGTACTGGAATGTTCCGCTTCTCATGAGACTGGCCAGCCTTGTGGGGAAGCCGATCAAGGCAGACGAGGCCACTGCTTTCCGCACCAGACTTATGTATGCCAGGGTTTTCATGGAGATCAAGGCGGGCGCGGAGCTTCCGAGTATGCTTGAGTATCAGGTACCGTCGGGTGAGGTTCTGACACAGTCGGTGGAATATGACTGGGTTCCACCCATGTGTACATACTGCAAGTGTTTTGGGCACTCTACTGGTACATACAAACATAAAGGGAAGGAGGCCGCCAGGACGTCGGCGGACCAAACGGAGGCTACCGAGATGGAGAAGGCTCCCAGTCACTTACCTGGGGAGTCGTCACCAGATAGGCATATGGAGGAGGACACAGTGATGGAGGTAGAGAGAAGGCTGGAGCCAGGACCACCGCAGTGACTGGAGAGCACACAGGGCGCCCTCGTCCCTTTCAGGCCACAGAGGACCATGGTTACCAGGGGTATGAGCGCGACTGAGAGTGGTCAGATGGTGATGGAGGCTTCCCCGGCGATTATGGTTTACAGCAGTAGGAAAAGATACGCTCCGGCCACGCTGGAGGATATCCCCCAGGCAAGAGAAATGGAAGACCAGACGGAAGCCAATCCTGACTGGACACTTACTCTTAGCAGGATTCAGGCGCATCTTGCTCCATCCTCTATAGTGGATGCAGTTATAGATCAGGCGGATGAGACACTTCCCTCGAGTGTCGATCCAGACGAGTTCCAGGGGGACCCCTCTCTTGTTAGTTAAATGTCGGTCCTGGCATGGAACATTAGGGGGGTGTTCCATTGGACGATGGAGGGAGATTGGAGGAGTGCTGAGAAGAGAAACATGTGACATTGCTATCTTGCTGGAGACGAAGATTAGATGGGCCGCCATGCTCTCGCGTAGGACTCCGGCAAACTGGGATCACATCCACAACCTGGATCTCTGCGATATGGCAAGGATCTGGGTTAGCTGGAACCGAGGTAGCTGGGAGGGGGTGCAAATTCATAAATCAGAACAACTCATCGGCATTTCTTTCGAGAACAAGGGTGGGTTCCGTTTCATTCTGGGTGCTGTATATGGGCACAATGACCGGAGACTCCGGGAGGCTTTGTGGGAAGACATAGTGCATCTGGGCACTACGGCGGACAGCTTACATCTTCCTTTGCTCATTATGGGGGACTTCAATGCTATGCTGCTCTGCCATGAGAAGGTGGGAGGTCGCCCTGTCCTGGAATCGATCTTATATGACTTCCAGAGGTGTCTACTACTGTCTGGACTGCGGGGGCTGGAGAGAGCTGGATATATCTGGACCTGGCACAACAAGGCTGCACATAATCGGATTGCTTGTCAGCTGGATCGCGCCTTGGGCAATAGTGAATGGTTCCGTTGCTTCCCGAATTCGGTGGCAGAAGGTCTTGCGGCTGGTACTAGTGATCACTCTCCTATCCGGGTTGGCCTCTGTGAAAGACCCACTCTGCGGTCGAGGCCGTTTCGGTATAACAACAGCTGGTATCTGTCGGCTGGGTATGAGGAGGTGGTTATGGGAGAGATGCAGCACTTCCGGGATGGCACGGCTCAGTTCCGTATGGTTCATAAACTCAAGCAGATCAAGCAGGCTCTCCGGGGTTGGGTGAAGGCGAGACCGCGGTCTTCTTTGGCGGATAAGGAAGCCGAGCTTCGGGACATCCAGGTGGCCCTTCAAGCCGACATTCTGAATGGGGAGTTGGCGGCTAAGGAAAAGATCCTGATAGAGGAGGTCAGCACCATGAGACTGCAGGAGGAGATTAGTGCGGCCCAGAGGGCCAAATGTACCTGGCTCAAAGATGGAGACCGCTGCACCAAATTCTTCTATGATGTGATCCGCACTCGTCAGCATCGAAATAGCATCTCCAGACTGCTGAACGACGAGGGACATCTTGTTGGGGACCCGGTGTAGATCCATGAGGAGGCCGTCAGATTTTATACTGACTTATATCAGCAGACGGACTACACCAGCTCCTTCCCAGCTCTTGTCACGAAGAGACGGGTGACCCCTCATGGGAATAGCCTACTTTTGGCACCTGTTCGGTTGGAGGAGGTGGAGGATATTGTGATGAAGGCGAACCCTAACAAAGCTCCTGGGCCTGATGGCTTCTCTTCTGGGTTCTTTAAGCGACACTGGGGTGTGCTTAAGTTCCCTGTTCTGGCGACGGTTCAGGAGTTCTTCGTGGAGGGCAGGCTTCTGAAGGAGATGAACCACACTTTTTTGATGTTGGTTCCTAAGAAGAAGGGAGCGACCTCGCTCGCAGATTTTCGTCCCATTGCTTGTTGTAACTTTCTTTATAAGATTATCACTCATCTTATGTGCAGGCGTATGGAGGGGATTATGCAAGGATTGGTGTCCCAGAATCAAGCAGCGTTCATCAAGGGTCGGTCGATAGCGGAGCACAGCCTTCTTGCTCATGAGATGGTGAGGGAGTTCAGCAAACCTGGAGGGATGAAGGCTTGTGTGAAGCTTGATCTCCGGAAAGCCTATGATACGGTCAACCGGGACTTCCTGTGCCACTTGATGCTAGCCATGGAGTTTGACGAGAGGTGGGTTGAGAGGGTGAGGGAGTGCATCTGCTCCCCTACTTTCTCAGTGCTCATCCAGGGCACGCCTCATAGCTATTTCAGGAGCAACAGGGGACTGAGGCAGGGTGACCCTCTCTCACCGTACCTGTTCACCCTGGTGATAGAGTATTTTACTTGCATGATGGACACGACGGTGCATAGCAAACGGATCGTCCCTCTCTTTCGGTTGGTGAGACCGGTTGTCTCCCATTTGATCTATGCTGACGACTTATTAGTGCTCCTCCAGCCTTCTATGCGGGGCACGAGAGCGCTTTCTGAGATTATGGAGAAATTCGGGCGGCTATCTGGACTCCAGTTAAACAGGGATAAAAGCAGAGTCTACTTCAGTTCCCGGTGTACACTGCAGGAGGAGAGAGCCTTCGCCCTGGGAGTGGACAAAGGCGAGCTCCCAGTAAAATACTTGGGGGTCCCGCTGACGGTCAACTATGCCAGAGAGCAGGATTGTCACAGCTTGGTGGATTTTGCTCAGAGAAGAGTGGAAGGCTGGCAAGCTGTGGGGCTATCATTAGGAGGTCGGATTGAGTTGGTTCGTTCGGTTATTGCTGGCATCACGATGTTCTGGCTCCAGTCCATCCAGATCCCGACGGCTACTATTCGGAAGGTGGAGGCCATCTGTGCTGACTTCATTTGGAGGGGAGGGATGCATGCGATTTCCTGGGACCAGCTATGTCGTCCTCGGGAGGAAGGAGGAGTAGGGCTGAGGCCGCTTCACGCGGTCAGGAGGGCAGCCTGTGTAAAGATGGCCTGGAGATTTATTAAGGGGGGTCGCTGTGGGCGGAATGGATGGCGAACAGATACTTAAGGAGGACTAACTTCTGGACTTGCAGTATAGACAATAATTTCTCGGTTACAAGGCCATTCTGCGATGTCGGTCGGTGCTTAAAACCGCTATATGCAGGAACATGAAGGATGGGAGGACCACCGACCTTTGGCTTGATCCTTGGTTGGGTTCCAGATCCTTACTCGAGATAGGGGGAGGCCAGATAGACAGAGAGGCAGGCAGGGGGCTCACATGTAGTCGGATCATCAGAGATGGAGTTTGGAGGCCAGAAGAATATCCTTATACTGCACAGCTTGCTGAGAAGATTCGTCTTATTACTATTGATGGTAGCCAGCATGAGAATTCCTGGTGCTGGGCTGGCCCACATTCGAGGGCTGGGACAGGCCTTTTCTGCTTCCGTAGCTGTTATGACTTGGTTCGGATCCACCACGACCGGGCTGAGGAGGTGGACTTCATTTGGGGAAAGGGGATTGCCCGTAAAATGCAACTTTGTGCTTACCGCCTTCTACGGGGCAGACTGATGACAAGAGACAGACTCCTCAGGTTTGGGTTACAGATCCCAGATGCCAATTGCGTGCTATGCCAGGTGGAGGATGAAACAAAGGGGCACCTCTTCTTTGTTTGTCGATGACCTGGCATATTTGGAGTGAGCAGTGCGTTCAGCTGAGGGGAGGAGTTGGGATGGATAGAGATATTCGGAGCATTCTTAACTAGATCCGAAATCACAGTGGCCGGGATCCGGGGTGGACCAGAAGAGCCAGAGTGCGAATCATCGCTTCCGTTTGTCACATCTAGAAGGAACGGAACCGGCGTATTTTCGAGGGCTTGGTTACCCCCCTATTGGAATTCTACATAACATAGAATTCGATGTATCAGTAATGGCCCCATAATGCTATTATGTGGGGCTGGAGAAGTTGTGATGTTTATGTATTGTAATACCTTTACCGCTTTGTGCGAGGAATAAATTCACCATTATTCCAAAATATATATATATATATATATATATATATATATATATATATATATATATATATATATATATATATATATATTGGAAAAAGGGTAAATTTTATTCCAAAAATGCAATAATCTTACAACATACACTCAAAGTGGGACTCCCACTCATCAAATCCCTATAGCATTTACATCAAACTCGATGTTATGGAGAATGCCTACCGGAGGGGTAACCAACCCCTTAAAAATTCGACGGTTTCGTTCCCGCCATACATGCCAAACTGAAGCACCAGACGAACTATGGCGGTCCGGAATCAGTCCTCCCTTCGACCCCTGCTATCCCGGAGCACCGTGATGATGTCCCTAATTCCCTTTCCGGAGACGCTCACTCCCAACGCTCTACTCTGCTTCGACCAGATCTGCCATGCCAGTGCACACTCGAAGAAAATGTACTTTATAGATTCATGCTCCAGACTGCAAAGCACACACGTGGGATCCGAAACCGACACTCCAAACGAACTCAGGCGATCCCTAGTCAAAAGACGGCCCAGTAGAAACTTTTAGACACAGAGATGCATCTTCCTGGCCAGACCCTTGCACCATACGAACTCGGAATCAGGACTCGGAGGAGACGCGCGCCGGATGAGGTTGTAGCAGCTCCGGAACTGGAACTCTCCAGTTCCCGGAGTTTCTTCTGTCAGCTCCCAGATCCACCGATCAGCAGGCAAAGCCGGATCAATGACAATAGTACTAATGATCTCCCCCAGCTCCTCGGTAAACCGATAAGACTCCGGCCTCCACTCCCCGTCGCGAATGATGCGACTACACGTCAGACCACGCCTGTCCTCCTGATGTGTCAGGATTCCCCTGATGTCCAATAGCGAACGCCAATCTATCCAAGGATCCCGCCAGAGGTCCGTTCCAGACCCATCCTTCATGACCTTCCGGATTGCAGATTTAAGCACCCACCTGTGTCTCAAGACAGTCTTGAACGTAACTGAGTGATTGTTGTCAGAAGCACACGTCCAAAAGTTGCCCTGCTTAACGTATCTGCTGTGCATCCAGTCAGCCCAGAGAGACCCCCCATTGATGAATCTCCAAGCCAGCTTAAGCGTGGAGGCCTCCCTAATCTCCAGCAACGGCCTGAGCCCCACTCCTCCCTCCTTCCTGGGTCGACAGAGATGCTCCCAGGAGATCGGATGCATGCCCCCCTCCAAATGAAATCTGCACAGAGCCGCTCCACTTTCCTAATAGTGGCAACAGGGAGGAGGATGGACTGCAGCCAAAAATGAGCCACAGCCGAGATCACCGATCTGACCAGCTCGATGCGCCCGCCAAATGACAAACCGGCGGCTTGCCACCCTTCCACTCTCCTCTGGACATACTCCACCAGACTATGGCAGTCCTGATCCCGCGCATAGTTGATTGTGAGAGGCACTCCTAAGTATCGCACCCGGAGATCACTCCTCTCAATACCCAGCACATCGGCCCGCTCCTCATTCTGGGGACATAGGGAGCTGAAGTAAACCTTGCTCTTATCCATGTTCATCTGAAGGCCCGAAAGGGAATTCAATTCTTCCATAATCGCCGCAAGCGTCTGCAAACCCTCCGTCGATGGCTGGATGAACACCAAAAGATCATCAGCATATATAAGGTGGGTAACTGGGGGATCCACCCTCCGAAACAAAGGGACCAGCCTCCCACGGTGCACTGTCAGGTCCATCAGACAAGTGAAGTATTCCATAACAAGCGTGAACAGGTAAGGGGACAGGGGGTCACCTTGCCTAAGCCTACGATTGCTCTGGAAGTACCCATAAGGAATGCCCTGGATGAGGACAGAGAAAGTGGAAGACGTGATGCACTCCCGGATCAAAGCAACCCAGTGGTCCGCGAAACCCATGGCGGTCATCAGATGACAGAGGAAGTCTCGATTGACCATGTCATACACCTTCCTCAGGTCCAATTTCACACATGCTTTTTTCCCTGCGGGTTTGCTAAAGCCCCTCACCATCTCATTAGCCAGGAGGCTGTGCTCAGCGATCGACCTTCCCTTGATGAACGCAGCCTGATTCGGAGATACCAAGTCCTGCATGATCCCCTCCATCCGCCGGCACATAAGATGTGTAATTATCTTATAAAGATAATTACAACACGCAATAGGTCTGAAATCCGCCAATGTTGTCGCTTCCTCCTTTTTTGGCACCAAGGTCAGAAAAGTGTGATTCAGCTCTTTCAGAAGCTTCCCTCTGGTGAAGAATTCCTGCACCACCTCCAAGACCGGATGCTTCAGAATGTCCCAATGGCGTTTGTAGAATCCACTGCTAAAACCATCCGGTCCAGGAGCCTTGTTGGAATCCGCCAACTTGACAATATATTCCACCTCTTCCAAAGTAATAGGGGCAAGAAGAATGCTATTCCCATACGGAGTCACCACTCTCTTCGTAACAACCTCTGGGAACACAGACAGATAATCAGTCTGAAAATATAACTCAGAATAATACCTGACAGCCTCGTCCTGGATCTTATCCGGCGTCCACACCAAAATGCTATCCGCATCAAGAAGCTGGAAGATGTGATTCCTATGCTGTCTTGTCCGGATAACATCATAGAAGAACTTGGAACAACGGTCTCCATCCTTGAGCCAGAAACATTTGGCACGCTGAGCCGTGCTAATCTCCTTCTGCAGTCTCAGGATGTTGACTTCTTCGATCAGCTCCTTCTCTCTAGCCGCCAGGTCCCCATTAAGCATATCAGCTTGCATGTCCTGCTGGATGGCCCGCAACTCTACCTCCTTATCTTCTAAGGAAGACTTGGGCAACCCCTTCACCCAACTCCGAAGAGCCTTCTTCGTGGCCTTGAGACGACGAACCAAGCGGAATTGGGCCATCCCCTCCTGACAGCTAGTAAGCCCCTCTGAGACAGCCTTCAGATAGCCCTCCGAGAGATACCAACTGTTGTTGTACCTGAAAGGACGGGACTTCCCAGGAGACCGTGCAGTGAATCCAACCCTGATGGGGGAATGATCACTCGTCCCAGCGGCCAGACCCTCAGCCGAAGAATTGGGAAAATGCCGGAACCATTCCCCATTACCCAGAGCTCGATCAAGCTGGCATGCAACCCTGTTACGGATTGCTTTGTTATGCCAAGTCCAGATGAAGCCTGAGCGAGACAATCCCTGGAGCCCCACTTGGAGGAGACATCTCTGGAAATCATAAAAGATAGAGTCTGGAACTGGACGACCACCCACCTTCTCCCCTCGGTACAGAAGGGCATTGAAGTCCCCGATCAGAAGAAGAGAAAGGAACGACGAATCTGCAATAGCAGCAAGACGGGATATGTCACTCCACAGGGACTCCCGTCTCCTTCTGTCGTTGTGGCCGTAAACCGTCCCTAACAAGAACCGAAAGCCACCCTTGTTCGAGAAGAAGATGGCAATCAACTGCTCCGTCATCAAGATTAAGTCACCATCCTAGCTCTTCGAGTTCCAACGAACCCAAATCCTGGCCATGTCACATAGAGCCAGGTTGTGTAGTTGGGCCCAATGAGATGGGGTCCGCCGAACAAGAGTCTTTTTACCTTTGATCTTAGATTCTAATAGAACATAAATGTCACATTTCTCTCTGTGAAGAACCCCACAAATCTCTCTCCACCTCCCTAGCGAACACGTCCCCCTCATATTTTAGGCGATAATAGCCATTAATTAATGAGAGGATTGGTCCCCTGGGAAACACCCGGATCGGCACCTGGAAAATGTGCCACATCCGACGCTAAAAGATCCTCCTTCATCCCAGTCGGAATGGCCTGCTGGGGAACGACCTGAGAGATCACCAACGCCCAGGCAGGATTGTCAACACACACCGCCTCCTCTCTGTCAGTAGGATGCCCCCCTCCCTGGATGGGCCGTCACTCAGCGGACCGACAACACGTCTCTTCCTACAGTAAATCTGCCCCTCCGCCAACTGCCAACCCCTCGCGCCTCAATTCCCGACGCCACCATGCCTCTTGTAACTATACTACTCTGCCCCGGGCAAGTGGTCAACGCCCCACTCGTAGGAGCAAGCTGTGTAGAGACAATGGGGCTCATCCCACCATCACTCACTGGATGAGTAACCTCTCCCACCAAGACCTCCTCTCCACTGTTATCTCTGAAATCCATGTCACAGGGTGCGTCTGGAGCCTCACTCAGGGGAATAGTAGACTCCACCTGAGGTCCAACCGTCGAACAAGCACTGGCCAGATGCCCGAAACAAGAACAGCGTGAACAGGTAGGAGGGACCCATTCGTATTCCACCTTCTGGGTAAGCACCTCTCCAGAAGGAATCTCATATTCCACCATCTTCGGTAGCTCCCCCCCAGCCCTAATCTCCACAAAAATCCTGGCATACATCAACCTCGACCGAAAGACAGTAGCTTCATCCGTCTTGATCGGGGTGCCCACCAAGCTCGCCAGTCGCATCAGCAAAGGTATACTCCAAAACCGGACAGTGAACTCAGGGAAGCGAATCCAAACAGGAATGGAATTCAGAACTTCCCTCTCACATCGAAGCTCCGGAGTCCATTCCTTTAGAATGATAAGCCTGCCGTCGAACGTCCAGGGGCCGTCTTGGAGGATCCTAGAGACATCCTCCGCAAGTCCGAACTTCACATAATAGAAGCCGTTCTCGCGGGCAAAGAACTCCATACTCCCCTTAGGCTGCCAGACACGCGCTGCATAATCCCGGATCTATGCGTAAAAAGGCTTGTTGCGTAGAACATACAGAACGATGGTATTCTCCCAGTATGCTGTCACCTTCTCTATCTCCTCCACAGGGAACGAGCCCCGGAAACCCCTTTCTGCCTAGATCGGCGGCACGTACTCCATCGATGTGGGACTTTTCGGCCCCACAGGTTTGCAGATCTCTGTCCAGGACCGTCCAGCCGGCCGAGTAGTCGTCCTATGTGGCCTGGGGACAGCCTCCGGGCGGAGAGATCCAGATCCCTGAACACCGAGATCCACCACCTTACTCTTCCCCTTGTCCGCCACGGTCGCCTTTGGCCGCCAGCCCACCGATCACCCAGCAGACACCACAGGACCACGGGCCGATGGTCGCGCCCCTGACCCGCTCTGACGACTGTTAGCAGGATGGCTATCCCTAACAGGACCATGTCCTCCTCCTGCCTTTCCCCCGGACTTCGCCACGTGACGACGCGTAACCGTCGTCCATCCTCCTCCCTCCATCTGGCTCTCCTGAGATCCAGATCATGCTCCGAATTCGAAGTTAGGAGCGATGGAGCCACCCCTCAAGATCCGATCCCCTTCCGCCAACGAAACCGACCCTCCCGCCACCGTAGGGAGGCCGCCCGACCCCTCCGCCTTCGTTCCCCCCTCCCCCACCGTCGGGGGGGGGGGGGGGGCGCCGCCGCTCGACGCCGTTCCGGGGGGTCCGCCAGACCCCCCCCCCCTTTTGCTCCCCCCCCCTCCGCCTGGGGGGGCGCTGCCACTCGATCCGGAACCGGGGGGTCCGCCCGACCCCCCCCACCTTTGCTCCCGCTCCCCCCCCCCCTCCGCCTGGGGGGGCGCTGCCACTCGATCCGGAACCGGGGGGTCCGCCCGACCCCCCCACCTTTGCTCCCCCCCCCCCCCCCCGCCGCCTGGGGGGGCACTGCCGCCCTTCTTCCCCGACGTCCTCCCCCTGCCGGCAAGGGGATCCGGCGGCCGCGGGGGAGGAACCCTAGCCGAACCTTGCCGATCGCCCAAGTCGCCTGCTCCCATCTTTATTATATATATATATATATATATATATATATATATATATATATATATATATATATATATATATATATATATATATATATGATGTTAAACATTATACGGTATATTATCCTTCGACATATTAAACAAATATGATAACTTATCTTATTTGATTTTACGAAGTGTGTTGATTTGTCAACTGCATCCTCCCAACGGATGTGCCGACAACCAACTCCATCTTCATCAAGAGAAATGTCTCTACTCTGGTCAGCTTATCCCTTGACCATATATCCACATGATACCCAGACTTACAACCCAAATATATAAATGTGATAACTGAGAAACAAGTAAAAGGAAAACTAAGGCATATCCGCTTACCGCTTATATGAAGGATAACAAAGTAGCAGGATAACCTACATTATATGAATATGATAACCGAGAAACTTGTCTTTCCTGATAATTACATCATACCCGCTTATATCAGTCATCTAAAAATCTAAGGCAGGTCCTAACTGAGAAACAAGTAAAAGGAAAACTGCAGCTGAGTTTACATGAAGCAGATCGAGCATGCCAAATGATTTATCCTAAATCATTTTTTCTTTTCAATTGCTCAACAATCCTACATTTTTTTATACATGAAGCTTTTTTAATTGCTCAACAATCATATCCATAAAGCATGGTTGTCTTACAGCTATCATATAGGATTATTTCTCCAGCACCTTCTTCTCCCACCTCCATATCAATGCTTCAGAGGGCTTCATTTAATCACTCCTGCCCTGTCTGTAGCACCATTAATCATCTCATACCATTCTAATTGAAACATGAAAATGCTCATTTTTGTTATTTTCAGATCTATATCATGATCCGGTAAAATAACTAAAACACTTATATACTCTAAATATTGAAGTTCAACCTTTAGATGACACTGGCATGGTTCGAAGAACTAAAGAAGAAGTCCGTAGTATCTCGTGTCGCACTACCTGATTCGCGAGAAATCAACTGTGGAATATAAGTGCGGCCTTTCTTTGTCGATTCTAAAATATATCAATTTTGTTTCTCAGCTTTTAAAATCGTTGGATTCATTCTCTGTCATCGAAAGAGATGGTTCCCTCATTGCCTGTGCTGCTTTATTCCCATTTTTTAAGGATGATATGTTTTTATGGAATATTTTGGTTCACGGTTTGGTTCTGTTTTGCTGCAATATGGTTCAGTCTAACTGCCAAAATTATCATATACTAGAATCTTGTTCTGATATTATTTGTTCTTTGGAAATTCTTCGAACACTAATACCAGCAATATAGCATGGAATTTTGGCATGTATGTTATTGATTGTTGTCTAGGTGGTATTTCTCTATTGATATTCTTTTCATCATGTTGTTATTGATTACATAGTTAAAACACATAACATGCTATGTAACTTTGAGGCATATCAAACATGGCAATTTCTCGACCTCAGGATCTGATGGATCATTGTGTACGTTTACACACACAGAACCCAGCTACTGTACCTTGCATTTTATTTTATTTTTGAAATTCCACACACACACCCCGATTGGGGGGCTCGAACCTTGCCGACCCCTCCGGATGTCCGCTCTAATACCACTAGGCTAGAGAGCTCAGACTACTGTACCTTGCATTTTAAAAATGATCATACTGACATCATGCGCATAGCTATGCTTCATAGATTTTTGCTCTTTCTATCATTCAACAACCTGAATCTAAAGCTTTATGAAGATGCTTGTTGTGACATTATAAACTTCTGACAAATACTCTTTCTATTAGTGGTTCACATTTGTAGAAGCAACTATAGGTGTCATGTCTGTGTCCGTGTCCGTGCAACCCACACACTGTATTAGTGGTTCACGTATCGGTTACAACCCACAAACTCCAAAACATACTAAGACACACCAAATAGGTGTCATGTCCATGTCTGTGCAACATAGGTTGCCATAAGTAGGAGTTGTTTTGTTGTGACCTTATAACATTGTGAATGCAGCAAGAACCAGAGAAAATCGTGTACTGGGCGATGTACTGATTCCAAGGTCCCAAATTCAAGCTCCTGTTACAGTTCAGCCACAACTACACATTGTAACTTTGTGAGACACCTACTGAATCATGAAAGGGTTCTGAGAGCTACGTCGCAATCACAAACAGATCAGGAACTTAACCGTTAAGGATCCGGACATCGAACTGAAGGCTTTCCTTGTCCGCGAGTTCGAAAATGCAGGCATCTCCTATCCGGACATCGAATTAATCCTTTTCTTTGGGCTTTCAGTACATTATCCTGTAACTCATGAAATTTTACCGGAACTAAAAACCACTATTGTGTAATGCTATCCACATTATGACAATTCCCTTTATTGATGACAATGTAATAGTGGGTTTGTTTGAACTTTATTTCCCATTCCTTTCCCTTTACTGAGACCATCCTTTGTCTTTAATATGTTAGACTATGCTGAGTGTTTTCATGATTCAATAACCAGGCTATATCTTAGAAGAGGACTTCATATTATAATACGTTTTAGTAGCCTTAATCTTACTGTATAATCTCTTAAGTTTATAATCTTCACTCTTCAGGTTTTAAAAGACTTCACTTCTTAAAATCCTTCAAGGTTTTATACCTTCTTTTGATTTTAAGTTTTTATCTTCGGGAAAATCTATATTCGTGTATAATTTTAGCCATTCTTATGTTAACTTCACTTGTGTACAGGATATTATTTATATGCATGTGAAATCTGTATGTAGTTGACTCAATTCATCCACGCTTTCTAGCTAATGAATGTATGTTGAGGATGTTGATCTGTGTATGTCTACGTTCTAGTGTTGTCTCTCTTTTAAACTAGGAGGACGTATATCACGTTAGTATCAGTGAGGTGTCGTCTTCTTCTTAATAGGTTGCTATACTCCCGAAGTAGTATCTAAATCTGTCTGTCGCACTAATATAATCCAACTTGTAACTTTGTACAAGGATTCCCATCTTTGAATGTGAATTCCTGCATAGAAAAGCCTTTTTACTGCTGGTTTGATTCTTAATATGCTAATGTTTTTGTTGGGAATGAAACGCGAAATCCGTCCCCGAAACCAGCTGTGAGAGAACGAAGAAAGACGCAAAAAACCAACTTGCCAAAATTACACAGAAAATCAAACGCAAACACGTATTATTTTTAATGTGGAAAATTCTTGCGGAAAAAACACAGGACGATCAGAGTCCAACCCTAAAAAAAGCCTTCACTAATGAATTGGAACATTACACCATCTACAAACTTCTCCACCAATCCAACCGGATCATCACAACTACTCAAAGTAATAAAAAGAGATTACAAGAGGTTACCGAAGAGCGGAGATGACAAGAACAATCACCCGAAACGATTTCCATTCGAAATAGCCACTAATCCCTCTCTTCTTTGGAAATTGCAAGCTTTGATAACCTCACCTTATGATCTTGTGATACATGGATTAGGGTTAGAAAAGATCTACTTAAAGCCCCCTAATACTGCAGTAATCTGGACCATTGATTTAGATCCAACAGTGTAAATAAAATACCCATTTTTGGCCTCAGTCCCCCCGACATCGGTATACCGAATTGGCAGATCAGAAATGTTCTGGAATGAACAACAACTATTTAACCATTTTCGGCATACCGACGATATACCGATGGCGGTATACCTGCGGTATACCGGTGATGGCTGATATTTTCCAAACGTTGATGGCTCTGACGACTGCTGAAATTCGTCTCCTTCGTCGCTCTCAACTCTCTGAACTTCTCCAACATACGAATGACGGTCGACGTACTCCGAGATATTCTCCACATAGGTTAGGAACCCTACCCAACACCAACAAATCTCCCCCTCCCAACTAGGTAGAGGAGCTCGTCATTCCGACGATCCTCCTGCATTACTCAAAATTTTCTATTTGTAGAACCTTCATGAGCATATCCGCTCCATTGTCCTCTGTATGAACCCTCTCAAGCGCTGCATTCTTCGCCTCAAACACATCTCGTATCCAGTTATACCGAGTTGCAATATGCTTGGACCGACAATGAAACGTTGAGTTCTCACTCTGGATATGGCAAAACAAAAAATATTTCTCTTGCTAAAACCCTATTTCCTGCAGAAACTTTCTCATCCCATAGAAATTCTTTACAAGCCTCTGTTGCCACAATGAACTCTACCTCTGTCATAGACAAGACAACACATTTCTGCGACCGCGACTGTCACGAAACTGCTCCACCAGCAAATATCATGACATAACCCGAAGTCGATCTCCTAGTATCCACATCCACAGCCATATCAGCGTTGGTATATCCAACAAGCTTCGGCTCATTACTTCCGAATGAAAGCTTCTAATCAGTAGTGCCCTGAAGATAACAAAGAATCCACTTGACCGCACTCCAATGTATCCTCCCCATATTGAAGAGATACATGCTAACGATACCAACTATGTGAGCAATATTTGACCTTGTACACATCATAACATACATGAGACTCCCAACAGTCGAAGCATATGAAACTTTTTTCATATCTTCCTTTTCGTCCTCGGTTGATGGACTCTGCTCCACAGTAAGCTTAAAATGAGTTGAAAGTGGGGTTCTCACTTTCTTCGATACATCCATCCCGAAATACTGAAGTATCCAGTAAATGTATTTCTTTTGAGACAACCATAGTAACCTAGACTCTCTCTCGATTGATCTCCATCCCAAGAATAGTCTTCACTGCAACTAGATTCTTAATAGAGAAGGCCACGTCCAGTTGGTGATTCAACTCTGCTACTTGATGTCATTTCAACCCACCGATAGCATGTCATCACATAGAGTAATAATATGATAAAATCAACCTCGACAAATTTCTTCACAAATACAAAATGGTCCGACATTGTACGTACATAATCATGCTCTCCCATAAACGACTCAAACTTTATATACCACTGTTGCGGAGCCTGCTTCAGACCATATCAAATCTTCTTCAACCAGCAGATTAAATGTGACTTGCCTTTTTTTATAGAATCACTCAGAATACTCCATATATAATTCCTTCTCTAAATCACTATTGAGGAATGTCGTCTTCACGTTCATCTGTTCAACCTCCAGATCGAGGTTGGTTGCTAAAGCCGGAACCACCCTGATGGATGACAATTTGACGACCAACGAGAAAATTTCATCAAAAATCTACGCTCTTCTGCTGACTGCAGCCTTTAACTGCTAGTCTTGCTTTATATTGAGGGCGAGAACATCTTTTTTTGCTTTACTCTGAACATCCACGATTCTTCAAAGCCTTCTTGTCCTTTTGGAAACCGCAACAGCTTATAACTGGAGTTTGGCTGTAAGGAACTCATCTTCTCCTGCATGACCTGTATCCACTCATGTATGTATCTGTCTTCCATCTCCTCTGCAAAGTTTTCGGGTTCCCTCCATTAGTCAATAACACTTACTCATCTGGTAAGTACCTTGTGGATGGTCGATGCTATCTCGTGCTCCTCCTTAATAGAGCCTCTACTACTGGCTGTTTACTGACAACCTCATTCCCTTTAGGAACTTCCTCCTTGGCATGCTTATCCTCCTAAGGGTCACCTTGATCATCATCAGCCTACTGATAACCAAGGTTGGAAACATCTCCATGTACTGGTTCCCCCATAATTGGATCCTCTACAATGTAATCTGAAAACAACTCATAGTGTGATGACTCTAACTCAGGAAAATCTCCAGCCTCAAAAAGCATCTTGGAATCCTAAGTATTAGTCATAGTCTGATTCTCAATTAATACCACATTTCTGCTTCTATAGAGCTTTCTTTCCACTGGGTCATAGAGTCTATACCCAAACTCATCCCGACCATAGCCAACAAAAATATAATGTCTCGTCTTTGACTCAAGTTTGGATCTCTCGTCCTTTTGTACATTTATAAAGGCCTTACAACCAAACTCTTGAAGATGACTATATGACGGTTCTTTGTAGTACTATATTTTGTCATGCACATCACCCTACAAAGGAGCACTAGGAGACAAATTAATAACATAAACAGCAGTATTGAGAGCCTCACCTAAATAACTGTCCGGTAAGTTTGCTTTTGACAGCAAACATCGTAACCTCTCTATCAATGACATGTTCATACGCTTCGCTACACCATTGAGCTGAGATGTCTTTGACGAAGATTTCTGGTGTCAAATTCCTTGCTCTTTGCAGTAAGCATTAAAGGGACCAATGTATTCGACATTATTGTTGGACCGAACACACTTTTATTTCTTGTCCATCTCTCTTTCAACGGAGGCCTAAAACTCCTCGAAAGTAGCCAACACCTGATCATTGGTCTTTGTAGCATAGATTTAAACTTTTCTGGAACAATCATATCAATAAAGGTTACAAAATAAGAAACATCACCAATAGTTTTTACGTTTATTGGAACGCAGACGTCCGAGTGAATCAACTCGAGCAACGCCGACTTCTTTGAAGATTGATGACTTTGAAAAAATACCCTATTTTTCTTTCCAGCCATGCAATGTATGCACCTCTCCAATTTTGTAGATTTGAGCCCTATAATCACTTTCATGTTCAACAAGTAGCTCATTCCTTTCTTGCTGATATGACTAAGCAGCTTGTGCCACAACTCGGTAGACACATCACTGACTGTGTTCACCTCCTGTGCCTCATGTGTGCTCCCTTCCATATTCAATTGTACCAACAGTCAACAATTCCGACATTTGCATTAACAAGAATAATAGCATAAAATTACTCTCTTTTATCTTGGTTCCTTTAATTAGGGTATCATTGATCATAGGAAAATTGCAATAGAAAATAAGAGAATTTTTTATTAGGGAGTGGAGGTGCATGAAAGAAGAGTCAAGTCACTCACTGATTGGAGAATTGTCTAGAGAAAAAGAAAGTCCTACACAATGATCATGCCTCGCCTATGCGTCCTCCTGAAATTGTACCAACAAAGGTTTAACTTCTTTATATCTTGATCTCTCTCTCTCATAATTCAATATAAATGCAGAAATCGATGAAAGCAACCAATAAAAATCATCAATAAAAAACAAACAACGAAACACATCCAACAAAACCAACAACAAAAAGCATCCAACAAAAAACATACAATGAAAATGATGAGGTAGGGGTTCTTATATAAAGTTCATTCTCCAAGGCACAATTCACTATATTTTGGACTAAATTCGAATAAAAGCCAACACATAGATGGAGAAGGTCTCAATTCACTTTGTACCGATCAAATAGATACCGACAATTTTCCATAGCTAACGTGAAGCCCCCTGCTAGGAGTGGGGCACTGCATTCAAGGGCTCCCAAATTCATCTATACCCCCACCTCTCTCTTTCCCTCATAATTTCTCAAAACCAACTTTTTTATTCTCCAAACTTCTCTTTCCCCCATCCTTCTTGGCTTGTTGGCTAAACAAGGAGGAGCTAGGAGCTTGGTTTAGGGTTGCTCAACCCAACCTATGAGGAGGACTTGGTGGAGCATGGTTAGGCTAGGCTTTGGTTAGGGTTTCCTTTCTTAAGGCAAGTGCAGCTTGCTCAAGAACTAGAGGTTTGTCTCATTTCAGTTTTGTAAAGTTCCTTAGATAATTATTATGAATTTATTGCAATCACTAGGTCATTCTCATGCAGTAAATTCAATGTGTCTCATTTATTGTCATCTCCTTCAAGTAGTTGGTGTCAAAAATGATCATAACGAGGGATTTTTATGTTAGAGCTTTCTTTTCTTGTTACTTGCCCTGCACACCTACACACAACATCTAAGGCTTGAGAATGCTAGAAAACACGGTCACACGTGAGCACAACATCGTATCCTTGACACAGTATCATTTATCCCAAATTTTGGGATAAATCGACATAATTTGGTGCACACTCCACTTTGTGACACGAAACTTGTTTGCACACCACTCATTTTTCTCGTGAAGTATGTCACAATTTATAGAAGTATATTTGGTTGAGGAACAATCAATAACCAATCGACAAAAGTAGGGAATTTTTTGTTTTCGAGATAATATTATCGTTGTCAGCATGTTGGCGGCATGCCGGTAGTATAACGCCCAGGATGAATGTGTGCCCCAAAACAAGCAGTTTGCTTGGCTATTTCGTACTTCTATTTCTCGTCGATTTTGGGCGTCCTTTCCTCAATATCCTAGAATATTATCTTGCACATGTAGACTTGTTGGCTATGCATGACAAACTCAGAAGCCCGGTGTGGTGCCGTGATCTGATTCGCACAAGCTCATATATATATATATATATATATATATATAAATATATATATATATATATATATATATATATATATATATATATAAAGAATATATATATATATATATATATTTATGCCGTATCATGTATATATTTTTTTTTTTGGAAAAAGGGTAAATTTTATTCCAAAAGAAAAGCAATAATCTTACAACATACAATCAAAGTGGGACTCCCACTCATCAATCCCCCATAGCATTTACATCAAAATCAATGTTATGGAGAATTCCTACTGGAGGGGTGACCAGCCCCTCAAATATCTGGCGATTTCGTCCCCGCCATATATGACAGACTGATGCAGCCAGGCGAACTCTGGCGGTCCGGAACCAGTCCTGCCCTCGATCCCTGCTATCCTGGAGCACCGTGATAATGTCCCCAACTCCCTTCCCGGAGGCGTGCACTCCCAACACTCTACTCTGCTCCGACCAGATCTGCCATGCCAGTGTGCATTCGAAAAAAATATGCTTAATAGATTCCTGCTCCATACAACATAGCACACACTTGGGATCCGGAACCGGCATACCAAACGAACTCAGGCGATCCCTCGTCAAAAGGCGGCCCAGGAGAAGCTTGTAGACACAGAGCTGCATCTTCCTGGCCAGGCCCTTGCACCAAATAAACTCGTAGTCAGGACTCTGAGAAAAGGTGCGCCGAATGAGGTTGTAGCAGCTCCGGAGTTGGAACTCCTCAGTTCCCGGAGTAGCTTCTGACGGCTCCCAAATCCACCGATCAGCCGGCAGAGCTGGATCAATGACAATAGAACTAATGAACCCACCCAGCTCCTTAGTAAACCGATATGACTCCGCCCTCCACTCCCCATCGCGTATGATACGACTACACGTCAGACCACGCATGTCCTCCTGATGTGTCGAGGCTCCCCTGATGTCCAAGAGCGACCGTCGATCTATCCAAGGATCCCGCCATAGGTCTGTTCCAGCCCCATCCTTCATGACCTTCCGGATTGCAGTCTTGAGCACCCCCTGTTTCGCAGGACAGTCTTGAACGTGACTGAGTGATTGTTGTCAGTAGCACATGTCCAAAAATTGCCCTGCTTCACATATCTGCTGTGCATCCAGTCCGCCCAGAGGGACCCCCCGTTGATGAATCTCCAAGCCAGCTTAAGCGTGGAGGCCTCCCTGATCTCCAGCAACGACCTGAGCCCCACTCCTCCCTCCTTCCTGGGACGACAGAGCTGCTCCCAGGAGATCGCATGCATACCCCCCTCCAAACGAAATCTGCACATAGCCGCTCCACTTTCCGAATAGTGGCAAAAGGGAGGAGGATGGACTATAGCCAGAAATGGGCCACAGCCAAAATCACCAATCGTACCAGCTCAATGCGTCCGCCAAATGACAAACCAGTGGCTTGCCAACTGTCACGCCCCGCTCCCGTAGGAGCGATCGTCCTCGCTAAGGCGTGATGCCGCACGGGCCTAGGTTGCGCCCGTGCAAGGCCAAGTCCAGAAACGACCGATTTGAGCTAGGCCACAGAGTCGCACAGAGTGTCCCCATTTGCAGCGGAAAGTAAATGAACACAAGTAGAAGCGAATTCAAACTCTTTATTGATATTCAAGAAGTTTACAAGCGGCGCTAGGCCGAGTTTACAAGTCTCTCAAGCTCTCTCTCTCTGAAACATAAAAGGTGTGCCAAGTGGCTTACAACATGGAATGATTCATGGCGATGTTCCGATACATTATGTCATGTATATGGTACTTCAGCTCCTTGCAACGCTTCAAGGCCCCAGAGATAGCTCCGCGCCTTAGCACGTTCGAGGGAAGCTCCGCACCCGATGACGTCTCCTGCATCCTGCAAGCAGACTGTGGGGTTATCAGAACATTGTTATGCACTGGTGGGGAGGCTAGCTCGCCCACAATGCTATCATTACCAAACACGTTCTATTTACTTTTGTGCACCGTCTATCATTCATTGTCTTTCTAATCTTGCCTTAGGATCAGTTTCATGGCATATTTCATAGCCTATCACGTGTTGCCGAATACAAGTGTCGCATGGAAATACATGCATGACTTACCCATACTTACCGTCAGGCCTTCCCTGTCCAAAGTAAACCAAGTTAGTCAACAATTCATATGAAACAACTTAATATAGTTCGCGTAACATTCAGTGTTCAAGGGCGTGTCCATGCCTTAGGTTCTAGCGCGTCGTAGGCGTGTTTTCTAACTCGTTTGCTCGAAGTACTCTCGATCATTTTGTGTGTTATATTCAAGCCTATTCAGAAGGTGCTTTGTTCAGTTAACTTAGACTACTTTGATTTCAATGCAAGGACTTGCACGTGGATTGCCACCAGCAAAGCCCACTTAAATCTATATGCACCAGTCGCTGGCATGTCGGCCATTTTGGACATTTTCCCCTTGGTCTTCTCATCTATCAAGCGTGATGGATGGTACACCTTGATAGACTATTGAAGCACCCGGCCCTACGTTTGGTTATGTGCCCAAGCCCGCACACATGTCCGCCCGTAGGCCATGATTCCGCCTAGGCCGGCCACGAAATCGTCGTTCGTTGCCCTTGGAATCCCTTTCACTCGTGCACGAGTCCGTCCATGACCATTTCGTATTTTATTGTCATTTTAACTTAACGGCTGTCTTTGAGCCATTGGCTAACCCTTAGCCATAATGCGTTATCGACTAGGTTGGCGTCCGTGCAGCGCGGGTAGCGAGCCCCGTTGCACGTGCCCGTCATACCTGTCGCTAACCATTCTTTCCTTTCTTTCTTATCTTTCATTCATTCTTTCTTTTCTTTCTTTCTTTCTTTCTTTCACTTGTTCGTTCGTTCATTGATTCATTCACATATTCATTCATTTCATTCGTCGATTCATTCATTTACTTATTCATTCATTCATTCATTTATACATTTTGCAACTCCCTGTGCGGGAGTCGCCTTGGCGACCCATCGGTCCCGTAGCCTTTAAATGTTGCTATACTCTACTCAGAACGACTATATCGATAGTCTTCCCGTTTCATTGTTGCAAACCATTCATTGTTTCATTGTTGAACGCATAGGGAACTTGAATGTCAGCTTGTGCCTTAGCACGAGCGTGGAGCACGGTACGAGGGTTCTCACATTTTTCATGTTCTTTTCCATATTCTATACAAGCATACAAGATGGGATTATTCCCTTAGCTAGATGCGTTGAGTCATTTATTAGCATGCACGGTGTTATCGCCTAGCGATTCTAGAAATAGTGTCCATATTGTTATGTGTCTAGGCTAAGCAAAGACGGGTTCATCGGAGCCACCCACCTTAGCGATGTTCGCATCGGCCGAGCGATACTCCGAGCGCGCCTTTGAAAGTCTAAGTCTGGATTCATCTTTGACGGGCCAATGTAAGTCTTGCATCGATTCGCATCGATATTTCATCGGGTCGACGCAACTCTTCGAGTCGACGGCTCGTTTGAGTCGTTGCACTTGCCGTTTGAATCGGCGTTCCGCTAGGGCGGAGCGGGTCATTACATAATACACCACTCAAAACAAGTCTCGTCCTCGAGACTTCCTGAGTGCGGGTCATCCTATCGTTCCTTAACTCGTGTCGTCGTGTTTCTTAGACAATCTATCGAACGGCTCTATCGTTCGATGGCATCGAACCATGCTCGGTTATCCTTCCAAGTTTTATGTCGCATGTATTTGGTGAATTTATGACTTTTTCACTCATGTTAGAGTTGATGGTTCTTATTCAACTCAAGTGTTTATTCGTCTTGGTTGCTATTTCTTCGTGTCATGGGACTGAAATGGTCTTACGAGGCACGTTGTAATTCGTCAAATGCGCGGGGTCGTAGGCTGAGGCAAACTCACTTTCGTTTATCTCGGTCATCGAGATGACCCGATTCGCTTCTCAAGCGTTCTTGTCCACGAAATCAATATGATTTCTTCTTAGCGGGGTCGACCAAGTTAATTTTCGTCCGATTCAAGACTAAGTATTGCACTATCATCGAGTATATCTTCCTATCAATGGTTCAATTCGTTATACCAACTCTTACTTGCACGATATCGATTCCATATCATTCACTTGTTTAGGGCCAATCTCGTTGTCGTTCACGCACACTCCGCTCACACGTTTCCTTGATTCCGAGCCACGCTCGTACTAGTATCATTCCTTTATTTTAACACGATTTCAAGTTCTCGATACTTTCCATTCCTCAAGTCTCGTTTGGAATTCAACGTGTCACTTGGTTGGATCGTGCACGCATTCTAGGCGTCCCCAAAATACATGCATTCACCAAACCGCGTGATAGAGAATCCATCATTCTCACTCGAGTCGCATCGTGCACATACTCCGGCGTCCCTGAAATATATGCATGTCAGCCGAATCTCGTGAGCAGGGTTTCCTATTCTTGCATCATTCAATCCATCCATGTCAATCCTCAAGATCAATCTTTTGATTGCTAACACTTAAAACAGGGACGTCTCGCCTAACCGCTAGGCCATTTCTCAAGGCTAAGTCAATGTCAGGATTGGAATCATAGTTCCCCAACAATAATGCCAATACTGACCCCAATCCTAGGGTCAAACCAAAGTCGGTAGTACAGGATTTTCTACCCAAGCTCGCGTTACTCAGATTTTTAAACATCGAGCACGATCACCTATTCGCATCAATGCATTCGTTGCGCGTATTCGAGTCCATTCAAATCATCAATTCTAACCAATTCATGTATTCGATCACGAGGTCGTCTAGCCTTGACAATATGTTGCGCCCCAATCTCACGCGAGTCCGATTATCCACGGTGGTTCATGAATCACCATGCAACGCTCCCGCGGAATAATCATTCTCATCGGGGCGTAACTCTTGCTTGCGTCTAGACTAATTCATTCTCAATACGCGGATTGGACCTACGCAATCCTCAAGCTCAATTATCAAGCACACCAAGTTATTCTCAAGTTACCTTCGCGTCAAACCACAAGTCGAAGCACACAAATTGCCACGTCATGCTAGTTCAATCACCCCCACTGTATGAATCACCATATCAGTGCTCACGCGGAGTGATCGCCCTAATCGGCGCGACGCATGTGCGAGGCTGGAGTTGCGCTCGCATAAGACAAGAATGTCGACATTGGGGTTATCGTCGAAGCAATCCAAACATTTTATTTTCATCCAAGCCGAGATCTCTATTCGATAGTCCGACCGTCATTCATTCAACCAGAAAATCTTCGAGCTACGTCTATATTTTCCTCGACGCGTTTTAATATCCCGAGTATAGCATCCGTCAGAACAATGACATTTGCACGATCGTCATTCGCCGAGCCAGAGTACCCCCGAGTTATCGCATATCGATCTTTGATACGCCTCAATACCATCGACGATATGCGTAACCTGACGATCTTCCTTTGCAACCAATTTCGAGTCGTGCGACTGATGCTATTGTCCGAACTGGATATTCCACAATTTTCTTGATATTCAAGATCAAGTTTGATCGCTATTTCTCAAGCTCGTTTCAAGATCGTTGTTCAAAACTCAAGTCACATTTCATTTGAATCAATCCAAAATCGTACGTGCGATCCTCTAAGTTTCCTCGATCAAGACCATTCGTTGTTCCGAATCATTTTCTAACACGCGTTGCCCATTGACAAGTTGTCCGAACGACATCCCGTTCGGGATATTCGAAGTCACGACCAACTAAGCGTGACGCGATCTAAGGCATTGCGCAATACCATCGCTTGCCGACATACTCGTTCTATCCGTAAATCCTTTAGTCTTGCTCGAACAATTTCTATAACGTCCATACACCACTCAGGGTTCGAGCCACTCGACTAATCGTCGACACCCATTCTTATTCTTCTCCGGACCTGTCACATACACCACTCGGGTTCAAGTCATTCTATAAATCCTCAAAAGATCATTCGATTCCCAATCGACATGTTCAATCGTGCGTTGTCCGTTCCTCACAGTCTAAATCAATCTTCCGTGCACGCCTAAGCGTGAACTCGATAGCGTCCCTATCAATATACACTCTAAGTGTAGCTTCGTTCCCGACCGAGCGATACTTGATATCGCTCGCAACTCGATTGCACCAAAAGTCGAGGTGCGCGACACGCGGACTAAGTTGTGCCGCATAACCATCTCGTGCGGAATATATTCCGAGTTTGCATGCTCAATTGCTAGGATCATCGTAGGACTAGTTAGGCATGCACGCGACATGTTAACTTTAGCACGTGTTTTCATTCAAGACAAGTTGACGCCGTTCGGCACAAAGGCCTACTGATGCATTCGCGATAGCCTACCAATACGTTCGATTGAACGCCTGAACGAGCTTTTGAAAATATTAGACTTAATGTATAGAACATCCCAAGGCACCAATGAGAGAGAGCGTACACTTCTTTTTCCAACGACGAGCTTTCAAAACTGAGAAAATCGAAATGAAGTCCAAGGACGTAAAGCCGTGCTCTGATACCAATCTGCCACGCCCCGCTCCCGTAGGAGCGATCGTCCTCGCTAAGGCGTGATGCCGCATGGGCCTAGGTTGCGCCCGTGCAAGGCCAAGTCCAGAAACGGCCGATTTGAGCTAGACCACGGAGTCGCACAGAGTGTCCCCATTTGCAGCGGAAAGTAAATGAACACAAGTAGAAGCGAATTCAAACTCTTTATTGATATTCAAGAAGTTTACAAGCGGCGCTAGGCCGAGTTTACAAGTCTCTCAAGCTCTCTCTCTCTGAAACATAAAAGGCGTGCCAAGTGGCTTACAACATGGAATGATTCATGGCGATATTCCGATACATTATGTCATGTATATGGTGCTTCAGCTCCTTGCAACGCTCCAAGGCTCCAGAGATAGCTCCGCGCCTTAGCACGTTCGAGGGAAGCTCCACACCCGATGACGTCTCCTGCATCCTGCAAGCACACTGTGGGGTTATCAGTACATTGTTATGCACTGGTGGGGAGGCTAGCTCGCCCACAATGCTATCATTACCAAACACGTTCTATTTACTTTTGTGCACCGTCTATCATTCATTGTCTTTCTAATCTTGCCTTAGGATCAGTTTCATGGCATATTTCATAGCCTATCTCGTGTTGCCGAATACAAGTGTCGCATGGAAATACATGCATGACTTACCCATACTTACCGTCCGGCCTTTCCTGTCCAAAGTAAACCAAGTTAGTCAACAATTCATATGAAACAACTTAATATAGTTCGCGTAACATTCAGTGTTTAAGGGCATGTCCCTGCCTCAGGTTCTAGCGCGTCGTAGGCGTGTTTTCTAACTCGTTTGCTCGAAGTACTCTCGATCATTTTGTGTGTTATATTCAAGCCTATTCAGAAGGTGCTTTGTTCAGTTAACTTAGACTACTTTGATTTCAATGCAAGGACTTGCACGTGGATTGCCACCAGCAAAGCCCACTTAAATCTATATGCACCGGTCACTGGCATGTCGGCCATTTTGGACATTTTTCCCTTGGTCTTCTCATCTATCAAATGTGATGGCTGGTACACCTTGATAGACTATTGAAGCACCCGGCCCTACGTTTGGTTATGTGCCCAAGCCCGCACACCTGTCCGCCCGTAGGCCATGATTCCGCCTAGGCCGGCCACGAAATCGTCGTTCGTTGCCCTTGGAATCCCTTTCACTCGTGCACGAGTCCGTCCACGACCATTTCGTATTTTATTGTCATTTTAACTTAACGGCGGTCTTTGAGCCATAGGCTAACCCTTAGCCATAATGCGTTATCGACCAGGTTGGCGTCCATGCAGCGCGGGTAGCGAGCCCCGTTGCACGTGCCCGTCATACCTGTCGCTAACCATTCTTTCCTTTCTTTCTTATCTTTCATTAATTCATTCTTTTCTTTCTTTCTTTCTTTCACTTGTTCGTTCGTTCATTGATTCATTCACATATTCATTCATTTCATTCGTCGATTCATTCATTCATTTATACATTTTGCAACTCCCTGTGCGGGAGTCGCCTTGGCGACCCATCGGTCCCGTAGCCATTCAATGTTGCTATACTCTACTCGGAACGACTATGTCGATAGTCTTTCCGTTTTATTGTTGCAAACCATTCATTGTTTCATTGTTGAACGCATAGGGAACTTGAATGTCAGCTTGTGCCTTAGCACGAGCGTGGAGCGCGGTACGAGGGTTCTCACATTTTTCATGTTCTTTTCCATATTCTATACAAGCATACAAGATGGGATTATTCCCTTAGCTAGGTGCGTTGAGTCATTTATTAGCATGCGCGGTGTTATCGCCTAGCGATTCTAGCAATAGTGTCCATATTGTTATGTGTCTAGGCTAAGCAAAGACGGGTTCATCGGAGCCACCCACCTTAGCGATGGTCGTATCGGCCGAGCGATACTCCGAGCGCGCCTTTGAAAGTCTAAGTCTGGATTCATCTTTGACGGGCCAATGTAAGTCTTGTATCGATTCGCATCGATACTTCATCGGGTCGACGCAACTCTTCGAGTCGACGGCTCGTTTGAGTCGTTGCACTTGCCGTTTGAATCGGCGTTCCGCTAGGGCGGAGCGGGTCATTACACCAACCTTCTACTCTCCTCTGGACATACTCCACCAGACTATGGCAGTCCTGATCCCGCGCATAGTTGACTGTGAGAGGTACTCCTAAGTTTCGTACCGGAAGATCACTCCTCGCGATACCCAGTACAGCAGACCTCTCCTCCTTCTTAGGACATAGGGAGTTGAAGTAAACCCGACTCTTATCCCTGTTCATCTGGAGGCCCGAGAGGGAATTCAATTCTTCCATAATCGCCGCAAGTGTCTGCAAACCCTCCGTCGATGGCTGGATGAACACCAAGAGATCATCAGCATATATAAGGTGTGCAACTGGGGGATCCACCCTCCGAAACAAGGCACCAGCCTCCCACGGTGCACTGCCAGGTCCATCATGTATGTGTATTCCATAACAAGCATGAACAGGTAAGGGGACAAGGGGTCACCTTGCCTAAGCCCACGATTGCTCTGGAAGTACCCATAAGGAACGCCCTGAATGAGGACAGAAAAAGTGGGAGACGTGATGCACTCCCGGACCAAAGTAACCCAGTGGTCCGCGAATCCCATGACAGTCATCAGATGACAGAGGAAGTCTCGATTAACCATGTCGTACGCCTTCCTCAGGTCCAGTTTCACACTTGCCTTCTCCCCTCCGGGTTTGCTAAAGCCCCTCACCATCTCATGAGCCAGGAGGCTGTGCTCAGCAATCGACCTCCCCTTGATGAACGCAGCCTGATTTGGAGATACCAAGTCCTGCATGATCCCCTCCATCCGCCGGCATCATGGATGGATGATATGTTCATGATATTATGTTATATGTTCTGCTTGGCCAACCAAGGTATCTACAGCGCGTATTTCAATGGAATCTGACAACATTAACTAGTATCATAGCAAGCCATAGGATTGATTGGTCATTATACATTTGTTGGCTTGTTCTTGTTATTATTCCTATAATAGTTCATTTCCTTTCGAGGGTAGTATGTTGGTACCGAACTATCTCACTATCTATTTACTTGCTTACTTCCTGAGTGGCTATTAGATTGTGTGTTGTGACTTTGAGACGTAACATTGTCTTGAGTACGGTTTCCTCCATGTTGTCCTTGTTTGGTGTAGAGGTGTTGTCACTTCTCGTAGACAAATTACGGATCCTAGTCCAATTTTCATGCTATTCTCATTAATGTTTTATGTACATAGGAGAATTACGTCCCGAACAAGTGCATCGCAATCTCATATACTTGTCCTATCTTGTCAAACTTGTATATATACTTCTATCATATTATGTATATATATATATATATATATATATATATATATATATATATATATATATATATATATATATATTTTATAATATATATATATATATATATATATATATATATATATTATAACATATATATCACACACGGTAATCATCACTAGTGTATATCATGGTGCATGCAGCAATAGATGAATATGATCGTGTCATGAATAAATTAAAGACAAAAGGAACTATGACCGATCAGTTAATCATAAGAGAGTATAATTAAATTAACATTTTAATTAGGTCACGAATAACATTAACCTAAAGAAAATGCATATAGAATTTAAAACGCACAAAACCAACTGATATTGGAAACAATCACATCTAAAACATCATCAATGAAGTTGCGAACAACAATTTACCATATTATAACTTAATATAGATGTTTCTAAAATCTGAACTATATTTCATTGAAGACAGCACAAAATCCGTGAACAAGGCGAGCGTAGAAACACCAAAACTGCCATGGTTCTAGGCTGACGGTATACCGCTAGCTCTGAAACTAGCAGGGGTATCGGAGACCACTTGCCCTTGCATCTATATCTTTCCTTAAGCAGGTTCAATAATCCAGTATGACGATTTAAGGAAAGATATAGATGCAAGCGCAAGTGACTCGTCAGTACCTTCTGATGGATGGGCATACATGGAGGCGTTGCCTCCAGCAAAGAACGAGGTGGACATCTCCTCGGTTCTACTCCTCGTCTCTATTATTTGACGCTCCCTGCTTCCTCCTGAGTGCCTCCAGCATGCCCATCAGTGCCTAATCCTCCTCAGTAAAGGTACCACCAGCTCCCTCATCCCCTTCTGCTACCAGCAGGTTCGTCCGATAACCTCCTCGACCATCCCGTCAAACCCCACGATCACGGCCACGTCCTCTAAAATGTCCGCGTCCACCGAACTGTCCATGTCCAGCACCTAGATCTCCCTCCTTATGTGGTTTGGTACAAGCATGCCGATGATGTCCCATCTCCCCGCAGTTGTAGCACTGTCAGTTGTGCTGCCAGGAATCTCTCTTAGGCCCTGTGTCGCTCGAACCGATAGCCGCCAGTGCTGATACATCAGGAGGACCACCTATCTCTATCTTCTCTCCTGATAGAAAATTCTCCAGGTTCTTTCCTGCAAGGGTTCTCCTCACCCGTCGTGACCAACTCAGGTAGGTAGCTGGTCCATCAAGCTTCAGATTGATGGAGGGAAGCTCCAACTTCGTCGATGTTCGTGTCGCGCTCTTACCAGCCGACAGTTTCATCAGCTTCATCAATGTTGCAACCTCCGCATGGTCCAGCTGCTTGATGATCTCCTCCATCGATCCTCCTCTTCTCCGATCACCTCACACTCAATCAACGATTCACATTCTTCGTCCTCTCCTAGATCCGATCATGTCTCTCTCCTATCGGATCTAAGCCTTCAATGTCCGAAACGATCCCGTAGAAGACTTCGGAAACCGCGGCTTCGTGGTGGTGGGGTCGGTGGGCCGACTGACAGGTGAGTGGGCGTCGTCGGACGGGTGTCTCCGAGCAGCAGCAGCGGCAACAGCCGTACGCGTGCGGCAGAGGTCCCCGCGGAGCAGCGGCCGACTCGCACGCGAGGTGGTTGACGTACGGCCGTGCAGCGGCTGGTGGTGGCGATGGCTGTGGTGGTGTGGATGGCGGTGATGACTAGGGTTAGGGTTTGGGAAAGGTGGCGGTGCCTAGAATTTTTGTGGCTCTGATACCATGTTGAATATTTGTGATGATTTTTTATTGATAGTCTCTTGGCTATATATAGCCTTACAATCCTCCTCATTACATTAAATCCTCTGTGAAATATCCTGTGGTATATTCTGACATACCAAATATACCAATAGGATATTCCAATATACTTATTCTAATACCAAATATACCAACATGTAGCTATTCAAATTACCTTTCTAATTTTAGCCACTAAGAATATGTGAAATTTGATTTGTCAATTTACGTTCTAACTAATCTTATCATTTAGTAGGTTATAGTATTTTAAACAATTGAATCTATCAATTAATTATTATATTAATTAAAAATTATTATATTAATTTGATTCCCTTTCTTGCTTGCTTTTGATATGTTTTCTTAAAACAGGACTTGATGTCCTTTGGGAAGTTTGGAATTGTTAAGAAGGATAACATCAAAATCAATCGAGTGACAGTTGATGTGTTAACTACGAAATTGTAGTCTAATTGTCCAGTTGGATATGGAATTGGAGTCCGGGGGTTAGGACTTCTGAAATTATTTAGATGCCACTTTTTTGCTCTCAAGTATATATGATTAGATTTTCTTGCTTAAAATGTAGATTTGTCAATGTAATGTGACTTGTTGCTTATAATGTAGATATGCAAGTTGGTTTCTTATTCACAATGATATGTATTTTTTGTTAGTTTGTTCTTTTTCCTATGTTGTCACAAAGTCTTTGTCATTGGAAAAACTACCAATGTTCATCATCCTTTTGCTACCTCATAAAATGTAGATATGCATAACGCATTGTTGTCTTGCTCACATGTTGCTTGCACTATAGTTACACTAATTGCTTTCTTGCTCAATGTAGAGTATTGTTCTATTACAGTATAAAATATTTACATGTGATTAGAAATATGTTTTGTTAGTGTTGGTTACAGAAAATCGTACAAAAGTACATAGAAAATACAAAGTACAATTTCAAGATTACACAACGCAAAAATCGACATATTACAACAACACTGCGGGAAATAGAGAGATTTAAAAAATGTTGCAAACTTGTTGCTACAACAAGAAACTGAAAATGAAAGCTTGTTGGGGTGATGACAATCACCATTGCTCAAAGCAATATTCGATCTTTTTTCGTCGATGATCTGCTCACATGAACCAACAAGTTCACCGTGTTGAACTTCTGGAATGCCCCTTTCGTCACCCTTCGGAAGATGGACAACACTTGTGACTTTTGGGCAGAACTTCGTGGCTTCACAGTTGCTGCAAACTCTCCCCTCGTTGCATATATTCTCAAGCATCTTACCAAGAGCAAAAACCGAGAGAATATATAAGAAAGCCAAGTCCCCTAGCAGCCATAAACACCCATGATGGACAGTGTTAATCTGGGAAATAACTCTCTAGTAAGTGGACGGTTACAGCACTAACTCTCACTAAGTGGACAGTTACGAAGCTGAAATGTCTATGTTGAAACACACTGAAACAGCCACTCTGGATCCTAGGTCTAGTGTGAGCAACATCCACGTTGGAACCTAGGTCCAGCGGGAGCAGCCTCCATGCTAGAACCTAGGTCCAGCGGGAGCAGCTCCCATACTGGAATCCAGGTCCAGCAGGAGCAACCTCCACGCTGGAACCAAGGTCCAGCTGGAAAAACAAAGGTCCATCGAGAGCACTAGTCGCGCTGGACCACTCGTTCACTAGACCATCTACGCCGGAACCTAAGTCTAGCAGGAGCAGCCTCTACGTTGGAACCCAAGTCCAGCGGGATCAGCTCTACGCTGGAATCCAGGTCCAACAGGAGTACTGGCCCGCTGGACTACGCACTGGACGATGCAATGGCACGCTCGATGCGAAGTTCAAAGTGTGCCATCAAAGTACCACCTTGCGCCTTCATCCACGCCTACGCCCATGCCCACGCCCACGCCCGTATCCGAGTCCAAGTCTCTTATGGAAAGTTTTCAAAAAATGGGTAACAAAAACCAATATTTCTTAGAGGATTTGAAGCTTGCCCTCTAGTAAAACACCCCATCATGCCAACCACATAGGAATACAACATCTCATGTGTGCAATACAATAAAAGAAGAATCTTATATTGAAATAAACACTTAGGGTCCATTTGGTTAACGTTTATAACTCAGATTTCTGAGTTTAAACATATGTCATGAAGAAAACAACGTTTGGCAAACTCTTTTTCCAAACTTCTTTCAGAATTTTTTTTTTCTAAACAGATGTACTTAAACGCAGTTTTCACAAAGCAGCTTTTAGCTACTTTATAACATAGTTTTTAGAGTAAAAAAAAACTGTGGGCCCCGCCCCCCTCTCCCAACATACTTTTCTCTCTCGATTCTCTCTCCTCCTCATTTTTCAACCAGCCTTTCCATATCCCCCGCCCCCTTCTTCTCAGAGAGCTCAAATTAGGGTTAAGGTTTCCCAACGTTCTCCTCCTCCTTCCCCCTCTCCGGACAACGAGATTTCTCGTCGGTGACATCTAGCCAGAACCTGAGGACCCTCCCTATTCGCCATCAACCTTCTGATCCCTAGCCGCGGCAACACCTCCATCCCATGGACGTCGACCCGTGCCACCGAGGAGAACGGGTACGTCGGTGGCTGAACTGGAGTACGACTGCGCCATCGAAGAGACAGCGACGCTCAGATCTAGAACAGGTACATCGACGCCGCGCCCTCTGCGACCCCTTGTCCGTGTGATTTTGAAGAGGACCCTTTGGTTCAGCCTCCATCGTCGTCGAAGCTAGAAGGGTTCGAAGGGGTTCCGGCGAAGTTGGTGCCTCGTCTTTTGCTTGTGTACATCTTGTTGAGGCTGTGGAGTATGAAGTTGTTCTTGAGCCCCTTCACTATTGAAGATCTGGTCGATTTGGACACGAACAGTAGACATGACGAAGAGGACCTACAGTTGGACACGAGTAGTAGACACAGCTGTAATTTCTATATAAAAAAATTACCAAACACATTTTTCAACTTTTGTATTTTAAAATAATTTTTCAGATAAAAGTAACCAAACACAAACTCAAAATTTTTATACTCAGAAAACAACTTTATAACTTACTTTCATAAAACTGTTTTTAGGAAGTAATTTCAGAAAACATATCCAAACGGACCCTTAGTTTGCCACATGGATGATGTGGGACCATCCTCTAGAAAGTATTTTCAATAAACCCCAACATGTTTGTCTACAAGGTAAAAGAAAAAAAAAATCAATCAGGGTATGGCCCAGGGGTAGATCAAAGTAAAACAGGTCCAAATAATTGGTTAAATAAGATTTAGGGAGCTGTGGAAGATTTTGTTGGATTTCGTGGACTTTAGCTAGAGTTGAAAAGTCACAGGGAGCAGCACTAAAAAAATCCCTAATAAGGAATCAGGTAATAATTGTTTTCGACGAGTTTTATAATCGTTCACTTTTTTGATGGATCTTGCAAGTTTCCAAACTCAGTTTCTAATGCTAAATATGCAAAGATCACTTTGATTGGAAGGTAATCATCCTTTCAAGTAATATTACAAAATAAAAATTAAGAGGATATTGAATATTAAACTTGAGATTTCTTGATTAAAACCAAGTATAGTTACCACTTGGAATACCACTTAATTGTGAATTTGCTATAACACATTAAATATATAACACGATACATATACCCAGCCTTGCATGTAGTTTGTGCAACACTGAAATGGACATCTGAACTAGCATATATATATATATATATATATATATATATATATATATATATATATATATATTTGGGAACAGGTAATTGTTTTCAAGAACCCCACTGAATAATCTTGTGAAGGCTCCCACTGGGAGTCGAACACCCGTCCATCCGGGCCGCATGCCTCTTCTCTAACAACTAGGCTGTATATATATATATATATACATATATATATATATATGGCAGGCGGCGGCGAAAACCCTAAAACGGGGGCGGCTGTGGCTTCAAACGCGGCAACTGCAGCGGCGAGGCCCCCAGGAGGGCTGATTGGTGGGCGCCCCCCCCCCTCCCTCCCGCCCCCCAGGTGGCCGGGCAGGGGGGGGGGGGAGCCGTCCGAGGGTGGGACGCGAGCAGCGGGCGCCAGGCCGGCACTGTGGTGGCCATGGGGCTTGGCTTGATCGGGGGGACCCCAGTCGAGGGTAGCCCAGGTTGCGGCACGTCGATGACAGGCGGATACACCAGCGTGTTGCCCGGATCTGGAGGGGTCCCCTGTTTTCTAACCTGGCCCCTCGGCAGGTACTCTGGAGGGGATATCGGAAAGTGGGGGATGGACGATAGTCACGAGGTGCCATAGGAGCAGGGCTTTGGGAAGGGAGACTGGATCTCGACCAGATGCGGGGAGAGGAATGCCCCTCCAATCGATGGCGCGCAACACTCCTGTCAGGAGTCCGGCGGGGCCTGAATCAGGGCAGAGGAAACTACTTGTGGGTCAAGGTGCTACCCCGCGCACCTCCCAGGGTGGTGCGTCACTTCGGGGAACTCAGGCTTGTGGGGGTGCTGCCAATACGGTGCAGGGGTGGAGGCGCAAGGCGACGGCAACGGAAAAGGGTAAAGGTAGTGTTATCACTACGGGTGGCCAGGGCCACGAGCCCCCTCTCCAAAGGCTGCCGCTTGGACACCAGGATCTCCCTTGAGGCCAGTAGGAAAATCTTAGGCTGATATCTGCTCGACAGGAGGCCATAGTAACCCCTCGACAATGGAGTACGTCCCCCCGAAGAAGGTCAGGAGTGGGTTGCGCACCTCGTTCTCGGCGGAGGAGATAGCAGAGGTCACAACATTCTGGGAAGACACCATAGTCATATATGTGCTGGGTAACAGGCCCTTCTACGGACAGATCCGAGCGTATGCGGCACGTGTCTGGCGACCTAAAGGTAGCATGGAGATTTTTGCCAGGGAGAACGGGTTCTATTATGTCAAGTTTGGCTTGACAGAAGATGTCACCAGAATCATACATGGAGGTCCTTGGACATTTGATGGAAGGCTGATTATCATGAAGGAGTGGACGCCAGATCTGAGATGTGAGAAGGACGCCCTCAACGCTATCCCTGTCTGGATTCGCTTTCCTGAGTTCCCAGTCAAGTACTGGAGCATCCCACTGCTGATGAGACTAGCCAGCTTGGTGGGCAAGCCGATAAAGGCTGATGATGCTACAGCCTCCCGATCGAGACTGATGTATGCCCGGATCTTCGTTGAGATCAGGGCTGGTGGAGAACTTCCCAGGCTGCTGGAGTATGAAATTCCGTCGAGGGAGGTTCTCACACAAGCTGTTGAGTACGAATGGGTGCCCCCGGCTTGTTCGGACTGTGCCTATTTTGGACATCCCACTCGTGCCCCCGGCTTGTTTGGACTGTGCCTGTTTTGGACATCCCACTAGTGCCTGCTCGGCTGGCAGGCAAAAGGCGGCATCACCTTTGGCGACAGATCCAGTGCCGGACTTACCCCGGGAGTCGGTGAGTATCATGAAGGAAGTTCCTGGAGAGGGAGATAGACTAGAGGAGGACCGGCAGATGGTTGAAGCCAACGACTAGGATCAGCATACTTCCCCGCGTCAGGGGCCTCAGAAGGGGCCTATGGTCATTTTCTCAGCCCAGAGGAGCATGGTCACTAGGGGCATATTGTCCTCGGGACGTGCGTACAGTGAGGAGGGGGGACCTTCCGAGGAGAGGGTCTACAGCAGGAAGAGGCGCGCTGGACCGCTCCGCGATGGGCAGCCTCGTGTAGATGACCACATGACTGACGGCGGCGAGGAGCTATGTGTGGACAACCCAGCGTGGGCCTTGATGCTCACTCAGTCAGCTTATCCGCATTCTACGACCTCAGGTATGGAGAAGGACAGGGATCATACGGACGGAGTACCACCCCCGGGTACTGGTCCAAGAGGAAATTCATGGGACCTGCCGCCAATTAATTAATGGCAGTGATCGCTTGGAACGTCAGAGGTGCTTGTTCCTCAGGACGATGGAGAGAGATTAGTGAGATTTTACGTAGAGAGAAGTGTGACATCTCAGTGCTGTCACTACCACATTTCTAGTTTGAGGGTATTTTTGTCATTTTTGGGTTTATTTGATTTTTATATTATTTATTTGAATTTATGGAATTTTTTAGGAATTATTTTGGATGATGGTTGACTAGGTTGACTTTGACTAGCATTGACCTTGGTAGACTAGTCTAGAAGCTAACCCTAGTTGTGACTACCTTGGTTAGGTTAAGTAACCCTAGTCTAACTAGAGTTAACCCATGTTTTAGTCTTTTAGACTCAAGTTAGAATAGAGAAGGCTTTTGGTCATAAGCCATGACTTATGGTTTTGAAACCATTGATTTTCAACTTAAGCCCATAGAAGCCCATAGCCCATTACTAACCCTAACCCTAACCCACTATGGCCGGCCACATTGGGAACCCCCCCTATTTATACTCTCCTCCATTTAGGGCTAGCCTCTTTTAGAAAAGATCACAAGTTTAAAGAAAGGTATTTTTCCAACTTCATTAATTCATAGAAAATCCATTTTAATTCCTTTTCAATCCAAACCAATTGCATTAGATTCTAATTCACCTATACTTGCTGCTTGTGTTGGGAAATCTCAGTTTGTGGACAATTTGGAAGGATTGGCTAGCAAGGAGAAACCCCCCTAATTGAGAGTTTTCTTGTATTTGGACACCAATAGGTAAACCCATCTAAACACCATTAAATTCCAGTTTTCTTTGCATATTTGGAAAGCCCCAGGAGTCCCCTAGCTGTAGGCTTGGTTTCGAGTCAAGATAGACCCATTTCGTGTCCGTATCGGACACGTATCCATTAGACTACCTAAGTGTTTGTAGAAATGCCTCTTAGGAATTTATTTTGTTATTTTTCGAATCTTTTTGAACAGCTTTGTAGATCTAGGGTTCCTCTCGAATTCTTGTGAAGACACATAGGTGTTTTGAGTTGTGTCGTGTCCACACGAGGGACACGAACTCACTGTTTTGGCACTGACACGTTCCCTTGCTGCTCGTGGCCTCGTGCTCGTTGCACAGGCCACGTGGCGAGCTAGGATTGGACGAGGGGGTGGGGGCAGTGACTGACACGAGGGCCCCCAAGCCTCGAGTCGTCTCGTGTCGTGTCAGACACGCACGAGACTCTGCACTGGTCTTGACTGATGGTTCAGTCGGGTTTTAATAGGTTCGGATACAAGCTATTCAGTAGGACACGGGGACACGTGGGTGCAAGTCAGGGTGACACAGCCCTAGGTCTACCCCTTGCACGAGCACGAGCCCTAACTCGTGTCGTGTCGTGTACACAACACATGGGAACTCGTGCTATTCACTGTGTGTTGTTTGTGTTTGAGAAGTGTTTGATTGTATGTGGACACGTCTGTGTCGTGTGTGGTGGACACGAATTGGACCCTAAGACACGTGCACAAGTGTGTTTACATTTACCAACCAATAAACCATGATATTAACTTGATTTCGAAGGCTAATTCCCATTTACCCCTAAATCCTGATACCATGTTATATCCCAGTTTTTCCAGTTTTGGAATTCGAGATTGGGCATCTATTTTAATCCAATGTGATACTCCTAATTGCATGTTTACATTCTAATGTTGTTCTCCTATATGTAATCTAGCTATGGGTCGATTTTGGGATGTTTTGGTTTTGAATTGGATTCAAATTGGGATTTCGAAAATCATGGGACTGAACTGAAAATGATGAATGAATTGGTTTCCTTTCTTTTCCCTTCCCTGTTTACTGAACTGAATTTAATGAGAAGTCTCATATTTCTATGGGTTGGGGGTTTTACTGTCCAACAGTTCAAATGGTAAACTGAGTATGGAATTGTCTAACACACACATTGAATTCCAGGTTTTCCTCATTCCCTCACACCATAACAGTCACTCTCACACACTGTTTTATGACAGTGTACCCTTCACTGTTTCCTGTGCAACCTACACACACACTCACTTGTATACACACACACATTGCCTTTCCCTCTCTCTATATACACATGAATGTATATATATAATATATGTATATCTATATATGTAATATATGTATGTATCTAGTATAGATACTTGTGAATAATATATATAATGTATACATGTATAATATATGTATGTGTAATGTATAGGCCTATATGATATGTAAATGTGGACTTCCCCATTCCTTCTTCCTATAACTTACAACCTATTGTACACTATATGCAATGACACTTGACACCTCTCCACATTTCCTATCTCTATGTGTATGTATGTATATATATATATATATATATATTTTTTTTGTATATATATATATATATATATATTTTTTTTATATATATATATATGTACCTATAGTGTGATGTTAGTATAGTCTAGTATAGTAGTGTATTGACCAATATAGACTTGATAGGCCTGGTTTAGGCTTGTATGGTCTTGTAGACTTGTTTAGACCTAGAATGACTTGTTTGACCTAATTTAGACTTGTTAGACCTAGTTTGACCATAGTTGACCTAGTTTGACTTCAAGGGTTGACCAGAGTTGACCAAGAGTTGACTTGGCCTAGATTGACCTAGATTCATTTAGAATGCATTGAATTGCATCTTGTTATCATTTTAGACTTGTTGTGACTTGTGCTGTTCTGATTAGGAGCCAGACACCTCTCCTCGGACAGTACATTTTATCCGGACACTCAGATAGCAGGCGAGTACATTCTCTGATCATTTCATAACTTGTTAGAATTATATTCCTGCTTTAGATTACTTTACTTGATGCTGTCACGACATTATTACGGATTAGTACTATATGGATCTCTTCATGCGATGTTATCCCCCTCGAGAGCATCGGGTACATTGTGTCATGTGCGTTTCACTTTCATCATGTACTCCTGTGCTTTCACCATACATTTACACTCTTGTGAATAATGTACTCTCATGTTCACGGAGCCCTCATGTATACTATCATGTGCACCCTTTCATGGGCCTTCATGTGATATCACGTATAATAACATAACCTGTTTAGATCCTTGTGTATTGATTGGGGAAAACGGGGGAGTGCTAATAGTCATGTGAACAAATTCCATAGTAGTGTAGATCATGTGAAACTCCTTAGTGTAGATCATGTACTAATCTGTCCTGTTCATATGTGCTATCATGTACTCTACATCACTAGCCACTATTAGTTCTCTATATACAGTAGCTATTTACATACAGTTCTCTTCTTTTACATAATGTACTTCCTTTCAGTTTCCTGTATCTTACTCTACTGCATGTTTATATTTTCTAACCTGCTATGATCTGTTGAGATGTATTGTGCTCGCTCCTGTCCTGACTGGACCTGTTGAAAATATTACAGAGGACGAGGAGGAGGCCTGTGTGGATACCTTCTACGGGGCAGCCCTAGACGACACTTGTGAGCTGGACTCTCAGGAGGACCCAGCTCTAGCTGATGACTTTACCCCTACTGCGTAGACTAGCTTAGTTAGGCTTTATCTTACTTATGTTGTCTTGAGACTAGTTTAGTTAGGCTTTATTTCTGTCTTTGAGATCTGGATTGTATATATTCTTTCATATTCAGTAGTTGAGACTTGTATTTCTAGATGTTGCTGAGATGTTATCTTAGACACTTAGACTCTTCTGATCATCTGTATTTTCTTTGAGTTCTATATCATATCGTGCTTCTTCTTCCTTAGTTGTGATTGAGTTTACTTTCTGCTATGTCATCCCCATTCGGGGAGTATAAACTGCTTAGCATTATATTGTTAGATGTTGTGACCTAGGACAGCGTTCTACCGCCGACACTGCGGCGTAGGCTGGACGTACCCACGTCTCGTGCCCTTACTCTAGGGTGCAGGTCGTGACACGTTCTTCTGGAAACCAAGATCAAAGGGGAGAAGACGCTTTTGTGCCGGACTTCCCCCAATTGGGTCGAGCTTCACAACTTGGCGACATGCGACATGGCTAGGATCTGGGTTCGATGGCATAGCAACAGCTGGGACGAAAATCTGGTCCTGATGTCTGAGCAGCTGATTGCTATTTCCTTCTCTAATAAGGGTGGTTTTCGGTTCTTGCTGGGGGCGGTGTATGGCCACAATGACAAGCGACGTCGAGAGGGCCTTTGGATGGATATAGCCAAAGTGGCTACTACTGCGGACTCTCTGCACCTTCCTCTGCTCTTGATGGGAGATTTCAACGCCCTCCTTCACATAAGGGAGAAGGTGGGAGGCAGACCTGTTCCAGATCGGATCCTGTACGATTTTCAGAGATGTCTTCTTCAGTCGGGCCTACAGGGCTTGGAGCGATCTGGACACATCTGGACTTGGCATAACAAAGCTGTTAACAACATAGTTGCCTGTCAGCTGGACAGAGCACTGGGAAATAGGGAGTGGTTCCGGTGCTTCCCAAACTCGGTGGCAGAGGGGCTGGCTGCTAGGACGAGCGATCATTCCCCTATTAGTGTCGGCTTCACTGTACGACCTACTTGGAAGTCGTGTCCTTTCCGCTACAACAACAGCTGGTTTCTTTCTGGAGGTTACTTGGAGGCTATTGTAGAGGGTCTTCTTAACCAGCAGGAGGGGACGGCTCAATACCGCATGGTCCACATCCTCAAGTGCATGAAGAAGGTTATTCGGAGTTGGCTGAAGAGTTTGCCCAGGACTTCCCTGGAAGACAAGGAGGCGGAACTCAGAGCCCTGAAGATACCGGTGCTCGAGACGGTCCAGGAGTTCTTTTATGAGAAAAAGTTGCTGAAGGAGCTTAACCATACTTTCCTGACCCTTGTACCGAAGAAAAGAGTGACCTCACTGACGACTTTCGACCTATAACGTGCTGTAATTATCTTTACAAAATAATTACGTACCTAATGAGCCGGCGCATAGAGGAGAATATGCAGGACCTGGTCTCTCCGAACCAGACGACTTTCATCAAGGGAAGATCGATTGCAGAGCATAGCCTTCTGGCGCATGAGATGGTAAGGGGTTCAATAAACCAGGAGGGGAGAAGGCGTGTGTGAAACTGGACCTGAGGAAGGCCTATGACATGGTTAATAGGACTTTCTGTGCCACTTGATGTTAGTCATGGGATTCGACGAGCGGTGAGTAGCGAGGATCAGGGAATGCATCTCGACCCCTACCTTCTCTGTCCTCATCCAGGATACTTCGTATGGGTTCTTCCATAGCAACAGAGGTCTCTGGCAAGGCGACCTCCTGTCTCCTTACCTGTTCATACTTGTCATGGAGTACTTCACCTGCTTGATGGATATGGCGGTTCACAATGGACGGCTGGTACCATTGTACAAGAGGATCGAGCCCCCTGTTACTCACCTCATTTATGCTGATGACCTCTTGGTCTTCCTCCAGTCCTCTATGGAAGGAATGACCACGATCTCTGGGATTATGGGAGAGTTGGAAAAACTCTCCAGGCTTTAACTCAACCGTGAGAAGAGCCGTATCTACTTCAGCTCCTCATGTACGCTGAAGGAGGAACGTACGGAAGCCCTGGGCGTCGAGAGGGGCAACCTCCCTATAAAATATATGGGGGTGCCTCTGACAGTCAATTATGTGCGGAATCTGGGTTGTAACAGCCTGGTAGAGTATGCTCAGAGGAGGGTAGAAGGGTGGCAGGCTGCTGGCCTGTCGTTTGGTGGGCGCATTGAGCTAGTTAGATCGATCATCTCGGCACTGGCACTATTCTGGCTCCAGTCTATTCTAGTCCCCGTTGCCACCATCCGAAAAGTGAAGGGCATTTGCGCCAACTTCATCTGGAGAGGGGGCATCCATGCGATCTTTGGGAGCAGCTATGCCGGCCTCGGGAGGAGGGAGGGGTGGAACTTAGACTCATGTTGTCTGTCAAGGAGACATCTGGCCTGAAGCTAGCATGGAGGTTCATCAAAGGTGGATCGTTATCGGCTGATTGGATGTACAGTCGATATGTGAAAAGGGGCAACTTCTGGACCTGCTCCCTCAATAACAACCACTCTGTCACTTTCAAGCATATTCTGCGTCACAGAGCTGTACTCAAATCATCCATCCGGAGGATTATGAGTGATGGAGCTGGAACGGACCTCTGGCGGAATTCATGGTTAGAACGCCAATCTCTGATAGAGATACTGGGTGACCGGGCACACAGGGAGGCTGGTAGGGGGTTGTCTTGCCAGTATATTATTAGGAATAGAGTGTGGAGACCAGAGGTCTACCGATATACCTTGGAGCTTGGAGAGGTTTTCGTGCGGTTACTATAGATTCGAGCCAGCCTGCAGATAGTTGGACCTGAGATCCGTCGGCAGCTTCTGGAGGCACTGGGGAGTTCAGTTTCAATAGCTGCTACAACCTCGTGCGACGGACTTATCCTACTAGCACGAATTATGACTTCATCTGGTGCAAGGAGCTGGCCTGCAAGATGCAATTGTGTGTCTACCAGTTGCTGCTTGGCCGACTGCTGACAAGGGACAGACTCATCACCTTTGGGATCTAAGTCCCCAACCCGAAGTGTATACTGTTGAAGTGGACAATGAATCAATGAGTCACTTGTTCTTTGAGTGTGAGGTGTCCTGGCATATCTGGGCTGAGCAGTACCGCAAAGCACTGGGAGGATGCGACACAGGCAGAGAGATTAGAGCCATCATCACCGGGAACCGAGACCGCAGAAGAAGAGGGCAGGTATGGTTCAAGACAGCCAAGTTACGGCTTGCAGCATCCGTCTGGCATGTCTGGAGGGAATGGAATCGACAGATTTTCGAGGGGCTAACTACCCCTCCTGTAGGAATTCTACATAGTATAGAATTTGATGTAACTGCTATGGCACCCTAATTAGGTGGGAGTTGATTGATGATTGTAGGATTGTATGATTTGATATTAGAATAAAATTACCCTTTTCCATATATATATATATATATATATATATATATATATATATAAAGAAGAAAAAACGATGGGCGAACGGCGATCGGCTAGGGTTTCCGCGTGGCCCGCCCCCGCGGCCACCGGATCCCCTTGCAGGTGGGGTGCGGGCCTCGGCAAAGAAGGGCGGTCCCCCCCCCAGGCGGTGGGGGGGGGGGTGGGAGCAGGATCGGGGGGGTCGGGCGGACCCCCCGACGCCGGCGCGCGCGGCAGCTCCCCCCCAGGCGGTGGGGGGTGCGGGAGCACGGGGGGGGGGGGGGGGGTCGGGTGGACCCCCTGGGTTGTCGACGACCCCTCCAGGCGGTGGGGGGGGGGGGGGGGCGGACACTACGGGAGGGGGGTCGGGCGGCCTCCGTTCGGTGACGGGGAGGGGGTCGGACTCGCTGCGGGATGGCCCCATTGATCTGAACTTTGAATTCGGAGCAGGTTCAGGATCTCTAGGGAGCCAAACGGAGGGAGGTGGATGGACGACGGTTACACGCCGTCGCGTAGCGAAGACCGGGGGGAAGTCGGGAGGCGGACAGGGTCAGGTTAGGGATCGCCATCCGGATAGCCGTCAGAATGGGTCAGGGTCTCGGTCATCTACCCGGGGTCCGGGGGTGTATGCTGGGAGATCGGTGGGTTGGCGGCCAAAGGCGTCTGCGGCGGCCAAGGGGAAGAGTAAGGTGGTGGATCTGGATGTTCAGGGATCTGGGACTCCTCGCCCGGAGGTTGCCCCGAGGCCTCTTGGAACGACCACTCGGCCTGCTGGACGGTCCTGGGCTGAGATCTGTAAACCTGTGGGGCCGAAAACCCCTACATCGATGGAGTACGTTCCGCTGATCAAGGCATGGAGGGATTTCCGGGCCTCGTTTCCTGCGGAGGAGATCCAGAAGGTGACAGCATACTGGGAGAATACCCTCGTCCTGTATGTCTTAGGTAACAAGCCTTTCTACAGACAGATCCGGGGTTATGCAGCACGTGTCTGGCAGCCTAAGGGAAGTATGGAGTTCTATGCCCGCGAGAACGGCTTCTATTATGTGAAGTTCGGACTGGCGGAGGATGTCGCTAGGATCTTCCAAGGCGGCCCCTGGACGTTCGACGGCAGACTAATCATCCTCAAGGAGTGGACCCCGGAGCTGCGATGTGAGAGGGAAGTTCTGAATGTCATTCCAGTATGGATTCGATTCCCTGAGTTCCCGGTCAGGTTTTGGAGCATACCTTTGTTGATGCGTCTGGCCAGCTTGGTGGGCAACCCGATCAAGGCAGATGAAGCTACTGCCTTTCGGACGCAGTTGATGTACGCTAGGATCTTTGTGGAGATTCGTGCAGGGGGGAGCTTCCGAAGATGGTGGAATATGAGATCCCTTCTGGGGAGGTGCTTACCCAGAAGGTGGAATATGAATGGGTTCCACCTACCTGTTCACGTTGTTCCTGCTTCGGGCATCTGGCCAGTACATGTTCGGAGGTTGGACCTTCGGTGGAGCCTGCTATCCCTCCTAGTGAGGCTCCAGAAGCTCCCTGCGATATGGATTTCAGAGATGATAGTGGAGCGGAGGTCTTGGAGAGGGAGGTTACTCATCCTGTGAGAGATGGTGGTTTGAGCCTCGTTGTATCTACTCAGCTTGCTTCCACGAGTGGGACGATGACCACTTGCCAGGGGCTGAGTAGTATAGTTACTAGAGGTATGGTGGCGTCAGAGATTGAGGCACGAGGGGATGGCGGATCATCTGGAGGGCAGGTTTACTGTAGGAAGAGACACGCTGTCGGCCTGTTGAGGGATGGCCCTTCCATGGTGGTGGGACATACTACTGACAAAGAGGAGGCGGTGTGTGTTGACAACCCTGCCTGGGCGTTGGTTCTATCTCAGGTCGCTTCCCAACAGGCGGTTCCGACTGGGATGGAGGAGGATTCTTTAGCGACGGATGCGGCACTTTCCCCAGATGCTGATCCGGGAGTTTCCCAGGGGGACCCCACCTCTCATTAATTAATGGCTATTATCGCCTGGAATGTGAGGGGGACGTGTTCGCTAGGGAGGTGGAGAGAGATTTGTGGGGTGCTCCACAGAGAAAAATGTGACATTTCTGTTATATTAGAATCCAAGATCAAAGGTGAGAAGACTCTTACTCGGCGGACCCCTTCTCTTTGGGGCCAACTGCACAACCTGGCTCTATGTGACATGGCCAGGATTTGGGTTCGCTGGAATTCGAAGAGTTGGGATGGTGACTTGATCTTGATAACGGAGCAGTTGATTGCCATCTCCTTCGTGAACAAGGGTGGCTTTCGGTTCTTGCTGGAGGCTGTCTACGGCCACAATGACAGAAGGAGACGGGAGTCCCTATGGAGCGACATCTCCCGTGTTTCCTCTGTTGCTGACTCGTCGTGCCTTCCTCTTCTCCTGATCGGAAACTTTAATGCCCTTCTGCACCAAGGGGAGAAGCTGGGTGGTCGCCCGGTTCCAGATTCTATCCTCTATGATTTCCAGAGATGCCTCCTGCTTGCGGGGCTTCGGAGATTGTCTCGCTCAGGCTTCATCTGGACTTGGCACAACAAAGCAACTCATAATAGGGTTGCTTGTCAGCTTGATCGAGCTCTGGGCAATGGGGAGTGGTTCCGTCACTTCCCCAACACTTCGGCTGAGGGCCTGGCAGCTGGGACGAGCGATCATTCCCCCATCAGGGTTGGCTTCACTGCTCGGTCTCTTGGGAAGTCCCGCCCGTTCAGGTATAACAACAGTTGGTATCTCTCGGAGGGCTACCCAGAGGCTATCGCAGAGGGGCTTGCTAGCGGTCAGGAGGGGATGGCTCAATTATGCTTGGTTCGTCGCCTCAAGGCTACGAAGAGAGCTCTCAGGAGTTGGGTGAAGGGGTTGTCCAAAACCACCTTAGAAGATAAGGAGGTGGAGTTGCGGACCTTGCAGCAGAATATGCAAGCTAACATGCTTAATGGGGACCTGGCGGCTAGAGAGAAGGAGCTGATCGGAGAAGTCAACATCCTCAGGCTGCAGAAGGAGATTAGCTCGGCCCAGCAAGCCAAATGTTCATGGCTGAAGGATGGAGACCGTTGCTCCAAGTTCTTCTATGATATTATCCGGACAAGACAGAATAGGAATCACATCTCCCAGCTTCTTGATGTGGATGGCACTCTGGTGGGGACGCCGGCTGAGATCCAGGACGAGGCTGTCAGGTACTATTCTGACTTATATTTCCAGACTGACTACCTGTCCGTGTTCCCAGAGGTTGTTACGAAGAGATTGGTGACTCCATATGGGAATAGCATTCTTCTTGCCCCTGTTACATTGGAGGAGGTGGAATCTATTATCAAGGTGGCGGATCCCGACAAGGCTCCTGGTCCGGATGGCTTCAGCAGTGGTTTCTTCAAACGTCATTGGGACATTCTGAAGCATCAGGTCGTGGAGGTGGTGCAGGAATTCTTCACCAAAGGAAAGCTTCTGAAAGAACTGAATCACACTTTCCTGACCTTGGTGCCAAAGAAGGAGGTAGCGACATCATTGGCAGATTTCAGACCTATTGCGTGTTGTAATTATCTTTATAAGATAATTACGCACCTTATGTGCCAGCGAATGGAGGGGATCATGCAGGACTTGGTATCTCCGAATCAGGCTACGTTCATCAAGGGGAGGTCGATTGCAGAGCATAGCCTCCTGGCACATGAGATGGTGAGGGGATTTAGCAGACCCGGAGGGGAGAAAGCTTGTGTTAAACTGGACCTGATGAAGGCGTATGACATGGTCAATCGTGACTTTCTCTGCCATCTGATGACCGCCATGGGATTCGCGGAACACTGGGTTGCGTTGATCCGGGAGTGCATTACGTCCCCTACCTTCTCTGTTCTCATCCAGGGCGTTCCTTTTGGGTACTTCCAGAGCAACCGTGGGCTTAGGCAAGGTGATCCCTTGTTCCCTTACCTGTTCACGCTTGTTATGGAGTACTTTACTTGTTTGATGGATCTGGCAGTGCACCATGGATGGTTGGTCCCTCTGTTTCGGAGGATAGACCCCCCAGTTACCCATCTTATTTATACGGATGATCTGCTAGTCTTCATCCAGCCTTCGACGGAAGGGTTGCAGACGCTTGCGGCTATTATAGAAGATTTGAAGTCCTTTTCGGGTCTCCAGATGAACAGGAATAAGAGTAGGGTCTACTTCAGCTCCCTGTGTCCCCGGAAGGAGGAGCGGGCTGATGTGCTGGGTATCGCGAGGAGTGATCTTCCGGTGCGTTACCTAGGAGTACCTCTCACAGTCAACTATGCGCGGGATCAGGACTGCCATAGTCTGGTGGAGTATGTCCAGAGGAGAGTAGAAGGTTGGCAAGCAGCCGGTCTGTCATTTGGCGGACGTATTGAGCTGGTCAGATCGGTGATCTCGGATGTGGCCCATTTTTGGCTGCAGTCCATCCTCCTCCCTGTGGCCACTATTCGGCGAGTGGAGCGACTCTGTGCCGATTTCATTTGGAGGGGGGTATGCATGCGATCTCTTGGGAGCAGCTCTGTCGTCCCAGGAAGGAGGGAGGAGTGGGGCTCAGGCCGTTGCTGGAGATTAGGGAGGCTTCTGCGCTTAAGCTGGCCTGGAGATTCATCAGCGGGGGGTCTCTCTGGACGGACTGGATGCACAACAGATACGTGAAGCAGGGCAACTTTTGGACGTGTTCTACGGATAACAACCATTCAGTCACGTTCAAGACTGTCTTGAGACACAGGGAGTGCTCAAGTCTGCTATCCGGAGGGTCATGAAGGATGGGTCGAGTACGGACCTCTGGCGGGACCCTTGGATAGATCGGCGTTCGCTTATGGACATTAGAGGAGCCCCGACTCATCAGGAGGACAGGCGTGGTCTGACGTGTAGTCGCATCATACGAAATGGAGAGTAGAGGCCGGAATCCTATCGGTTCACTGAGGAGCTGGGTGGGATCATTATGTCTACAGTCATTGATCCGGCTTTGCCTGCGGATCGGTGGATTTGGGAGCCGACTGAAGCATCTTCGGGAACTGGGGAGTTCCAATTCCGTAGCTGCTACAGCCTTATCCGGCGCACTTTCTCTCTGAGTTCTGATTACGAGTTCGTTTGGTGCAAGGGTCTGGCCAGGAAGATGCAGTTGTGTGTTTACAAGCTTCTACTGGGCCGCCTCTTGACTAGGGATCGCCTGAGTTCATTTGGAGTGCCGGTTCCGGATCCCAAGTGTGTGCTTTGTTGTTTGGAGCCTGAATCTATAAAGCATATCTTCTTCGAGTGCACTCTGGCATGGCAGATCTGGTTGGAGCAGAGTCGTATATTGGGAGTGGGCGCCTCCGGGAAATGTATTGGGGACATCATCACGGTGATCCGGGATAGCAGGGGTCGAGGGCAGGACTGGTTCCGAACAGCCATAGTTCGTCTGGCTGCTTCGGTTTGGCATGTATGGCGGAAGCGAAACCGTCGGATCTTTGAGGGGCTGGTCACTCCTCCGGTTGGCATTCTCCATAACATCGAGTTTGATGTAAATGCTATGGAGAATTGATGAGTGGGAGTCCCACTCAGATTGTATGTTGTAAGATTATGGCTTTTCCTTTGGAATAAAATTTACCTTTTTTCCAAAAAAAAAAAAAAAAATATATATATATATATATATATATATATATATATAGAGAGAGAGAGAGAGAGAGAGAGACTAGGACCTTCAAGCCTTGCAACAAGCAGCATCTCCAAACATCTGTAGCAACTGCAGCAGCATCTTCCTTCTCAGTCGCACCCAATGTGACCTTTGCTGTTATAGAAATTGAGATATCAAACAAAATACAAGCAATCTCATCCTATATATAACTAGCTAATAATCACTCAAATCAAAATAATTCTAGCAAAAGGTTTTAATGATTTCTTACCAAATCTTGTACCGCGAAGGGATGCTGTCATCCTCCCATGCCAATCCTTGGAACCATTCCGCATCGTCACCATTCCCCACATTCACCTTCTTTAGCTTAGGTGCACTCTCAAGCCCTATAGGGAACCTCTTCATGTGCCGACAGTTCTCCAGCTTGATGTACTCCAACGATGGCCAGTTGAAACATACTGCCTCTCGCTCCAAACTGTAGAAGCTTTCCAACACGGGGAGCTCTACGAGAGATACTTCCTTTAGTCGGGGGAACGCACCCTTGTCCAACACTACACCACCTTCTACAACAATTATTTCTTTCATTAATCGATTCTTCCTCACCTCCAATTTCTCCAACCTCTGGAGTTCATGAGCTAAGCTCGGCAAGAAGAGATGTGCAAGGTAAGGGCAACTGACTACACTGAGTTCTTTCAAGTTTGCAAATGTCCCAGGAGGAAAAATCTTGAGATGAGAATCTAGTGACTCCTGTGAGAACAGATATTCGAGTTTATTGCAATTTTGTACTAGCAGATAACTTAGATTCTGAAGGCTCCCAGCTGGTGCAGCACCTGTCCACAGTTTTACTACGTTTGGTAAGGATATTAGTTTCAGTCTTCGTAACTGGGGAAGGATAACAGTTCCTTCCTCGATCCCCTCACTGTTAAGTACCTCGGACATTTGACCACATGAGTTCATAGATAGTTCCTGCAGATTGCGATGAATTCTTCGCAGCAAGTGACACGGCATGACACTGACCAACTTTTGGCAGCGAAGTATATCCAATATCCTCAATTTCTCAAGGGAGTGAGCAGGAAGGAATATGTTGCAGATTTCTTCAAAATTTTCTAAGTTTGCAAGATATAATCGCTCCAGGTTAGCTAAAGCATTTGGAGGACACTTTGGGTGTTCACCATTCAGTAGGCTCCCTATGCTTCGGCAATTCACAAGATGGAGTTTCTTCAGATTCACCCACCCACTGCCTTCGTCAAGATCCCAGCTGCAGTCGTCTAACCTTAGGTCTTCGACTTCTCTCAGCAATACCTTGGTCCAATTCGCGATTTGATTTACTTTCTTGAGAAATAAGTTCTTCCTGTACAATGTAGCCAATCTGTACCAATCTAATTGAGCATAAATGACAAATCTGCTCAAGTTGTTCCACCCATCAATGACTTCCACTTCCTGAGAGAAGTATTTGACATCTTTAACATAAACATGTAGGTTGACCAACCTTTTCAAGGAACCAATCTCGACAAAGAGCAGTTCGTTCATAATATTACCCATCATGAACAGTTCCTCCAATCGAGATAGCTTGTCAATCAAATGGGGAGGTATCTTAAGAGAACTGCAATGTGATATATCCAAGAGCTTCAAATTAGACAGATTTCCTAATCCTTCTGGCAGAATATTGAGTGGGCATTTCTGTAGGCTGAGAATTTTAAGATTCTTTAGTTGCCCAATCAAAGTAATATCGCGTAGCTTCTTGCATGTGTCCAGCCGAAGTGACCCAAGGTTCGTCAAGAGAGCAAGTGATGTAGGCAAAGACTTGATATCTGTGTAACTTAAATCCAGAACAGTTAGTGATGGCATTCCTTGAAAGAAATTATGTGTCAACCCGGACAAAGATAGGTTAATGTTCAATAAAAGAGTGAGTAACTTGGGGCACTTCGGCTGATCAGGAAGTATCCAAATGTCATTGTTCATCAATGAAATCCTCTTGCACACCTGCAATTCTTCGCACTCTGGCCAATCCCTCATTCCAAGCCCTGCCTTCACAATGAAACAGTCTTCTCCCTTAGATGCAATGTACACAGCCACATCACGGACCACATCATGCATCTTCACATGTCTCTCTTGGTCAGTACTTAATAACAAACAAGAAGCAACAAGCCCCTCCACCAGCAAATGAACTTTACTCCGCGCTTCGTCCAAAGTGTAGGTGTTCCTCAAGAAGCCATCCCCCACTGCATACCGTGTTAGCTCATCTTCACTTATTTCGTAGTCTTCTCGGAACAAGCAACAAAACAAGAACAACAATTTCATCTCTACATTCTTAATGTAGTTGTAGCTCAATTCTAGAGACTTGAATAGTCGTTCTTCAACACTCAGGAGCTCATAAGGGATGGATCGTTTAAGCTGCTTCAATGAATCCTCCCACACAGTCGTTTTGTTACATCCTCTTAATGCTCTTCCGAGTACAACTATAGCTAGAGGCAGGCCTCCACATTCATCAGCCACCTTCCTTGCAACAGGCTCAATATCGGGGAACTCAGATACCTCTCCAACTTTGCTTTTGAAAAAATTCCAAGAGTCTTCTTCAGTCAGGACATCAACCAAGATGGTGGCATGGCTTTCCATTAGTTTGCATGCTTGCAACGTCCTGGTTGTGAACAAGATCTTACAGCCCTTGTGCTCCTCTTTATTTGGAATACCAATCTCTCTCAACTCTAGACTGTCCCATATATCGTCCATCATTATCACAATATTGTCCTCCTTCTTTAACCTGTCAGCCAGTTTCCGAGCAGCAGATTCGCCATCTCCCCACAATTTCATGCCAAGCTCTTCTGCTATTTCCCGTCTAACTTGAGCTATGTTAGGGTTTTGTGACACAACCACCTTTACCACAGTACCAAACTCCCCGCCCTTAGCGAATTTCCTACCAAGTTCATCCATCAAACTGGTCTTACCTACACCGCCCATGCCATATATACCTATCAACTGTTTCTTCTTGTCTCTCATTTCGTCCATGACCTTGTCCATGGCATCCCTGGTGGAGCTAAAAGCAACGAAATCTCTCTCGGGCATCGAGTCAATCCTTGGTGGAAGGGAAGGTTGAGACACTGCCAGAAAATTTCCTTCTTGTCGGAGCTTCTTATTATCATCTTCTTTCTCTGTAGCCTCCTTGCCTAGCTTGTAGCGCCAGGACCAATCAGAACAGCACCCCTTGAAGCACCTCTTGTTCTCTTCAGCTTCTATCACCAATCTACCAACACATTCCTCCAATTCACCAACTCTCCGTAACCAGTTAGACACCACATCATCGATAACGTCACCGTTTCTCTCAGCCGCCTCTACCATGCGCCGTACATCGCCTTTTTGATTCTTCAAAGCCTCAAAGCTTTTTCCGAGTTCGTCGACTTTCTTTCTGTAGTGGAGAAGATAAGCGGCTGGAGACCACAATCGACCCCACGAATACTTCACAACATAGTAACCAAGTCCATATACCATTCCAATTAGAGCCATGTACAAGAATGGGCCCATGGCTACCTGCACCGAAACCTTGAAGGTTGGTTTATTTGGTTTAGGGGACTGAACTGGAAGCTAGTAGTAGATTAGAAAATGAAGAAAAATAAAACCTGTAAACTCATCAGCTCACAAACTGCCAAAGAACTGGTAAAGAGTTCATAATGTTCTTCCATATGTGGGGAACTCAGACCTACTTCCTAGTGTTGGCCGGGTTGGGTTACCATCCTATGTGGCGAACATGTGGAGTGCGACGTGTGCATTAGTGTGTCGAAGAAGCTCAGGGAGAGGTCGAGTTTTCGGCAGGACTTGTATCAAGTCAATATCAGCCAGTTTTTTGGGACTATCAAGTTCACCAATATATGCAGGCGACATACCGGTGCACAATGCAGCGGCATAGCACTCTGCAGGATATTGGTTATCCCGAGAGCAAGGTGGATTTGGAGCTGTATCTGACCCGTATACTTGTCCATATGGGTTGAGAAGAAGTTGGGTCTGGGTTAGTGGTTTGATCAAAATTCGACGGTCCAGATTATCTCAATTTTTTTAAAGATGGTATATGTTTATTCCCTAACCTAATTTGAGATTAGAATACAATCTGAAGGTGGAAATCACACAAGGAGGTTGTGCAACTTTCAAGAAAAGGAGGAGTTTGGGAGAGCTTTGTGGTTGGTTCGAAGGAGATCGTTCAAGGAGACCCACATCGGTTTGTCTACGTGTTCTCACTTTTGGTAAATCCTATACTTCTCAATTGCAATCTATTTCTATCGTTGAGTAGTTGTGGTTGATTCATTTGTTGGGTCGATAGAAGTTGTAGAGTGGTGTATTCTTTTATTCTAATAGTGGAGTTTTTTTTTGGGTTGGCTCTAATCGTTTTGTGGTTTTCTCCCGCATTAGGTTTCCACGTAAGAGTCATTGTGTTTGCGTTTGTGTGCATTTTAGTATTGTTTGCAATTATGCATTGCACAATACTACGATATATTTCAGTACTCGTGTAGTACTTTCGGTAGTAAACAGTTGTTTTCCACTACGTTCAGTACTCCATTTCTAACAAAGTGGTATTAACAGGTTAATGATATCAATTGTTTCAACGATTAGCAGAAAGGAAAGATGGATGTGAAACTAGTTCTTATGAATAATCCGAATGACACGAATTATCACTACTGGCAAAATAAGATGAATGACCTTTTCTTTAAGAAGATGCATTCACTAGTGTTTGCTTCATAGAAGCTTAGGATAAATCCAATAAGTATTGGTTGTTCGAGCACAAACAAGTCTGCCGATACATCCAGTAGTTTTGGAGATGAGAATGTTTACAATTACATTGCAAACATAGATAATGTAGCGCCTTTATGGGAGAAGTTGGAGTCCTTATATGCTAAGAAGACCAGCATCAACAAGCTGTATTTGTACGACAAATGATGGGTCTGAGGTAACACACCGATTATAGATCATGTGAATGAGTTCTAAGGTGTGGTGAACCAATTGTTGGCAATTTAAGTTCGACGATAAAATTTAGGGACTTTGGTTACTTGGTACTCTGCTAGACTCGTGGGAGATCGTATGAGTACCTATGATCACATCTGCTCCTAACAATATTGTGACTTTGGAGTTCCCCAAGAGTGGCTTGTTGAATTAGGAGATACAGAGGAAGTCTTGAGACACGTCTTCTCCATTAAAGTATGAGACGTTAGTGTCTGAGAACAAGGAAAGGAGCAAAAGTAGGAGCCTTGGAGGAAGAGACATAAGCTTGGGAAAGTCTACGGATCGGTACAAGGACTCCGAGTGCTATTACTATGGTAAGAGGGCCACATTAAAAAAAATGCTTTACCTGGAAGAAAGAGAAGAAGAAGAAAGGCGATAAGGGTAAGTAAACAATGAGAACACTGCAGTGTCAATATCGGTACATAAAGGTGACCTTATTATTATAGGCGATGAGGTAACTATGAATCTGACCTGCGATGATACTAGTTAGATGGTGGACTTTGAAGTTTTTGCGCTTGTATCTCACAACATGACTTTGTTTGCTACATACACAATATGAGACTGGAGTGTTAAAAGATGAACAACAGAGACGTATCGAGAGTGATTGCCATGGAAGATATGCATTTGAATTTTGAAGACAAACTCAGGAGCTACTTTTGTCCTCAGGGGAGTATCCTATATTCTTGACATCCGTTTCAACCTTATCTCAGTTGGCAAGCTAGATGATAAAGGACACTTCAATATCTTTGAGAATGATTAGTGGAATATTAACAAGGGCTCGATGGTGGATGCCAGGGAAAGCAAGATTTTTGGTCTCTACTATATGGAGAGGAGCATCATGAGTGCACAACAGATCATTAATGCAGTTCAAGACAATGCGTCCACCGAACTGTGGCATAGGTAGCTCATTTATATTAACGAGAAATGGATGAGCTATATAGCGAACTGAATGGTGCTTCCAAGTTTGAATCTTACGAAATTGGAGGGATGTCGACACCGTATGACTAGAAAGCATCACAATGTGTCGTTTCAGAGTCATTTCTCTTTAGCATTGCTCGAGTTGATTCACTCGAACATTTGTAATTCTGTTAAAGGTAAAAAATTATCGTGGTGCTTCTTACTTTGTAACATTTATTGATGATTGTTCCAGAAAGAATTGAGTGTATGTCATAAAGACCAAGGATTTGGACACTTTTAAGGAGTTTCATGCCTCTGTTGAAAAGGAGACAGACAGGAAGCTCAAGTACGTCCGTTCTGACAATAGTAGATTACTTTGATGCTTATTGCAAAGAGCAAGAGATACAACATCAGAAGACTCTGCCAAAGACACATTAACTCAATGGCATAGTATAGCAGATGAACCAAACATTAGAGGAGAGGGTGCGATGGGGTTGTCATAAGCAAAGTTGTCGTATAGTTTCTGGAGTGAGACTATTTATACTACAACTTATATTATTAATATTTCTCATAGTGCTCTGTTGCAGGGTAAGGTGCTCATAAAGTATGGTACGACAATGAGATGCCATATAATCACCTAAGAGTATTTGGATGTAGAGCCTTTGTGCATATAATAAAGGATAAGAGGTCCTAACTTGAGAAGAAGCTCTAAAGAAGCCAAGATGTGGTGTTTGTCGAGGACCAAATGGTAGCTAACATTAGAGAACCCAAGAAGCTTTATGCGGCGGAGGATTTGTCTGAGATCGAGCCAGTTCCCCTTATCACAGCGAATGTGCCAAACCAAATGGAGATAGTACATACATAAGGATGCTTAAAACCTTAATTATCAACCCATTGATGATGATCAAGAAGATCTTCAGGATGATGAGCATGCAGATGAGACAATTCTTGAAGAAGATGATGAGACTATTAATGGTCAATAACAAGCACTAGAGGTTCCGTTGAGAATAGGTACCAAGAGCGTCAACCATCAAAGAGATATTCGACCAATGAGTACGTGTTATTGACTGACGAGGGAAAACCAGACATGAGTTTCGCAGACGATGAAGAAGGAGATGAGTTCCCTATATGCCAGCAACACTTATAATATGGTGGCGGTTCCTAAGGTAAAGATGGAGATTGAGCAGACAGACGTGAAAATGGCTACAGTCAGTGAAAGGGAGTGGATTTTGATAAAATCTTTTCTCTTATTATCAAGATTTTGTTGATATGTATGGTGTACGAGAGGCTAGAAATAGAGATTGAGCAGATAGACATGAAAATAATATTCCTCAACGGTGATTTGGAGGAGTTGTACATAAAGCAACTCGGGGGTTTTAGTGAGAAGGGCAATGAACACATGATTTGGTATAGGAAGTTCGAATTGTATATGGTAGAGCATTGGTATGCAATGATTACGTTGGGCCACTGTGTGTTTGTGAAATATTTTCCAATTATGACTTTGTCTTTCCATTGCTCTATGTGGGTGACATGGTCTTGAGTAGTCATAATGCTGGGAGGATAGCGTAGTTGAAGCACCAGCTAAGCAAGGATTTCATGCCGGGAGGAAAATTTGAATTATACAGGAAGGTCGGAGTAATGAGCCCCTTCACCTAGTCGGGAAGAAGGAGATTATTGGGTTAGATTCCCTTCCTATATGGAGAACGGCCAAGAGTACGACGTATGAGTGCATAAGTCAATCAGGGAAGCTCGGGGTGGTCGAGTTTTCAACGGAACTTGTATCAAAGTCGATATCAAAGGGAGAATGAGGTTTCCCGATATGCTGACGACATACTAGTGCACAATGCAGTATGCAATATGCAATGGCATTATACTCTGCAGAATGTTGACTTTCTCGAGAGCAAGGCAGATTTGGAGCAACACCTGACTGATATATCGATGGTATGCCGATCAATCTGGGCTGAGCGGAAGTGGGTCTGGATCAGTGGTTTGATCAAAATTTCATGGTCCAGATTATCTCAAATTTTTGGTGATGGGTATACGTTTAGTCCCTACACTAATTTGGGATTATAACACAATTCAAATGTGTGAATTACACAAGTAGGTTGTGCAACTTTCAAGAAGAAGGAGAAAGAGTTTGGGAGAGATTTACGGTTGATTCGAATGAGATCATTCGAGAAAATCCACATCGGTTTGTCGTTGTCTTCTTGCTTTCGGTTTGTATTTTTGAGCGTATTAGATTAGGTCCTTCAATTATCCAATTTCTCACTAAATTTTGAACTAATCTGTACAGTCAAAGAAAATAGATACAGCGGCTACTATTTTGAAAACATTCAGACTGCTTAATAGCGGATATCCTGATCCCTCCTCATAAATGATATACTACCGGATCGGGTTTTCTGTCTAAAAAGTCCAATGTTTATTTCTCAACCAAAACTCTCCAATCTGACAAGAGTCCTATACATATGTTTATATAGAGAACCAAATGAAACCATAATCCTACACTAGCAGGAGTTTAAGAACCTAATAATACATTCGTATATATCTAATAATAAATGCTGTAAATAAATAAATAAATAAACTAGAACTTGATCTACTCAACTCAAACTTTATCTGCTCAACTATTTCACGGTCCTTAACAAAAAAGAAATGAACCCATCTCCACCGGATCTCATTAAGAAAATGGCACTTTCTATAGTTAAACAAGCAACACAAACTCAATTCTACATCGACGTTTTTTTTTTTGGGTCTTCCGATCATTATTCTCTATTTGGTTACGTTATGCTCATACAGTAACAAATCAATATTAGTAGAGAACTATATGAACAATTATATAAGTCACATATGCACAAAAATGAGAACAAGAAGAGCGTGAAGTTTTCAGCAAATTACCTAAGAGATGGAAACAACTTCTTTTGCTTTCTTCTTTACAATGATTGAGAAACACCCAAGAGGCCAAGAGCAATTTACAGTGGAATACTTTTTTTTAAGGAGATGCAGTTTCCTGCCACCTACTCATTGACTTCCTGCCACTTGCTTAGGCCATCTCCAATGGGATGAGTCCATTGTTTTTCACCCACCAATACCATGCTGTTTGTTCACCCCTCAATCGCATGAAAATATGTGGCAAATAAAACCAGTAGTTTCGTACACTCTCTAAAATAGGTTTGTGGTTTTATTTGCCACATGCCTTTATGTGATTGAGGGTGAACAAACAATATGGTATTGGTGGGTGAACAAAAATGAACTCCCAATGGGATGGTATAAATCCATTTTAGAAAAGGAAAAAAATTCCAATGATGTTTTCTAAATTGTCATCATAGGTTGTATTGATGTAGGACAAAGAATTTTTAAAAATTCTCATAGAAAATTTTCATCTATCACGACAATTATTATTAGATCATACATCCTTAAATTGATCAATTTGTTTGTTGCCACATAGTATAGAAATAGAGAATCATTTGAGAGTATTATTTTTGTGTGTGCAATTTCTATGTATAAATTCTTACAATTATGATAGAAATTTTCTTAAAGTACAATGTCAAGTAGGATAGAAACTCAATGGTAGAAATCACCATTGGAGATGTACCATGTCAAGTATGACAGAAACTCAATTGTAGAAATCACTATTGGAGATGGTCTTAGGTCATCTCCAATGGAGTTTCTATGTTCCTCATTTCTATGATAGAAATCCATTTTAGAAAAGAAAAAAAAAGTCTCCCAATAATAATTTTTATTTCCATTTCTATCATAGGTGGCAATGATATAGAATAGAGAGTTTCTATAATGGGTCCGGCTATTGACACCCCAAGTATTCCTAAGTAGACCCCAAAGTGCTTAAGTTATAAAATATGTTAATGTTCAGAGACAAAAATATCTCTCTGTCTATTTAGCACACCCCCAGCAACATTATTCTTTCCTCTAGTCTTCATCAAGCTTCTTCCTCTACTTAGTACACCCCACCTTCTCTTCTCCAACCAAAAAATCCTAAATTTCTCTTAGTTTGAAGTTGTGAAGAAAGCATAATGGGGGATGGAGTAACATCAAAGACCCAATCTACGTTCCTATTTTATCCAATTTTTTATTTTGTAACTTTGTGAATCGATTTTATTAAGAGAATTTTTTTCGAAATCCGTGATCTGTTCGACCTGTACAAGTCGAACATATAACCACATGCTCGACCTGTGACTGCATGTTCTGTTCGACTGGTCGAACTGAACAAAACATGTTCGGTCGAGGAAAGTCGAACATATATAGGACAGTTTGACGTGTAATGGTCGAACAATAGAGCTTTGTCCGACTAGTTGTGGTCGAACATTGTATTTTTTTTATTTAATTTTTCTTTCGACCATCTTTGGTCGAACCTTCGCAAAGAAGTTCGACTGTCGTGGGCCGAACTCCAGTCCGAGCGCTCCACAAACTAGGCTCGAACAGGGGGTCTTGGGATGGTTTGTCCATTGTGGTGGCCGACTGTCGTGGGTTGAACGGGGGCGACTCTCGTTGGTCGCACGGAGCATAGGGGATCGGAGAGGAGAGAGGGCCGGTCGGTTGGAGAGAGGAGAGTAGAAAGGTTAGAATGATTTGGGGTGTACTTAGGAATGATAGATATGTTTTAGGTTAGAATAGAAAAGGATATTTTGGTCATTTGGTGGGGTGTGCTTAGCATTTATGCTAATTTTAATCAATTAAAATATGGTGTACTTAGTACTTGGGGTGTGCTAAGTAAGTCATGGGGTGCGTATAACCGCACCCTTCTATAATTCTCATAGAAATTCTTCATCTCTCATACCAATATTGGGCCCCACATCAATAAAGATTTCTACTTAGAAATTCTCATAGAAATTTTTCATCACTCGTATCAATATTGGGCCCCACATCGATAAAGTGTTTTGTTTATTTGTTGTCACTTATGATAGAAATGAAGAATCATTGGAGAATGTTTCTTTGTGTACAATTTCTATGTAGAAACTCTATTGACAAGTAGGATAGAAAGTGTAATGACAAGTATGGGTGAGCATTATTTGATTTTGGACCGAAAATAGAAACGAACCTAACCGAATAAGAGATTCGGTTCGGTTTAAAAAAAATTAATTCAGTTTCGCTTTTGAAAATATTAAATTTTTTTATTCGGTTCCGGTTTTTTGTTTCGTTTTTCGATTCAAAACCGAAAATCGAACAAGATTTATGAAATTATGTAAATACCCTCAATTTTATACATATTTTATATAAATTACATTATTGATATTGTTAGAAACTTGTTTTGTAATATTATATCTTTACTTTTTGGTTGGACTGAATATATTTGGTCTTTTGGCTGTTAGGCGTGGGCACGGGTCGGACCGGTCCAAATTTTATGGATCCGGACCGGACCCGTTAATTGGCAGGGCGGAACGGGACGGGTCCAAAAAATATTGGAACCGGTACGGATTCGACCCGTTCGAAACGGGTCCAAACCGAGCCGACCCGCGGGTCCAAACGGATCCAAAAAAAATTCAAAAAATTATAGAATAGTAAACATTTACACATGTTCTATTATCTAGAAGAACAAAACAATATTATGTTTTTCCAATTTCTAGAATTTGTTTACTAAACAATAACGTGTGCTATTATTTATAAATTATAATATGAAAAAAATCAAAATTGATAAATAAAAGAAAAATCATACTCCTAGAAACGGGTCGGTTCGGGACTGTCACCCTCACTTTTCCCAGTTAGGGGTAAAATGGTAATTTTCTATTTTATAACATTTTTTGGGAATTTTATTTCATGAATATTATTATTTAATTATTAGGAGTCGGGTTCGAATTTCATCGTATTCCGAGTTAATTCGGGACCCCGGTGAATTTCGACTTGAGCTGTAATTAGCCTGTTATTTAACCATGGCCCACCACACTAAACTTTTAGGTTTAGGAGTTTGGATTAGTCCCCCATGAGTAATTAAGTTTAATTATGATTTTTATTTATTTTTAGCAACTTCCGAAATCCATTTTTGAATTTATTTGCATTTAGGCTAGTGTAGGGGCAAACTTGTAATTACAAGTGCCCCTACCTTTGACCACCATGGCTGGTCATATAGTCCACCCCTCCACCTCTCATTTCTTCACCACTAAGTTTCCTTCCTCTCTCTTCATTTCTTTTCTTTCCAACTCCTTCTTCCTCTTCCAAATCCATTTTTAGGTATGCTTTTAAACCCTTATTAATTCTCCTATTTCATTTATTCTTTCACATAAATTAGAGAGGGGATCATTCTCTACAAGTTGACCCTAGATTTGTTAGGTTCCCCTAAAATCTAGTTTAAGGATTTATTAGGGTTTAATCATTTTGAGAGTGGTATATATTTTGAGAGTGGTATATATATATATATATATATATATATATATATATATATATATATATATATATATATATATATATATATATATATATATATATATATATATACATGTGTATTTATGTGTGTGTATTTATATATGTATTGTGTGTGTGTAGAGGAGGGTGATAGTTGTGTCATGAGAGTGTGTCCATGTGAGTGGTGAGAATGTGTGTGTGTTTGTGTTGTGTGAGGGTGTGTGTGTGTGTGTTTATATATTTATATATATGAATATGTATATATATATATATAGTTATGAGAGTGTATTTATATATATATATATATATATATATATAGATATGAGTGTATATATATATATATATATATATATATATATATATATATATATATATATGGATGTGTGTATATGGATGTGTGTGTGTTAAATATATATTTAGATGGATAGATAGATATCTAGATAGATATATAGATAGATATCTAGTTATGTATATATATATATATATATATATATATATATATATATATATATATATATATATATATATATATATATATATATATATATGAAGATAGAAGGAGATGAAGAAGAATTTGGGGCAGCCACAGCAGCAGCCTAGCTGCAGCAGCAGTGACAGGACAGCAGCCACAGCAGCTGCTGTGGAAGGAAACCCCCCCCCCCCCCCCCTTTACCTATATGTATATGTATATATATATATATATATGTATTATATATGGATGGAAACGTAGAGAAGAGTAGAAGAAGATTATGGAATGAAAAGTTAGAAAAGAATTAGAAGTTAGAAGGAAAGATTGGAAGAAGTTGGAAGAATAGGAAGAAAGTTAGAATAGGAAATAGGGGAAAATCGAGTTAGAGGGCGAAACGGAGCTCGGAGTATCGGATTGAGTTGAAACTTGGCGTGGGGCAAGAATACGTGATTAAGATTTTGCGGGTAGGCTCCCGGGTGGAAATCGGGGTCGTAGGGTGCCGGTATCGCGCCGTACCATTCCGTATCTTGAAATATTCAAGATACCGACAATGGGCCGTAACATGGACTAGATGTCCATTTTACTTAGGTATCTTGGTAGGTAATATATGTATAGGCTAGTACCTTACTACCCTAGGGAGCTCGGGTCAAAATACCAAGCGTAGGTAGGCTAACTTGATAGTTGCCGAAGCTAGAATTTTACCCTTTTTAAGGGTAAAATAGGATATTGGCCTACGGCCAAGATATGAGTTTCGAAGTCCAAGATGGACTTGGATATGGGTTGTAGAGGTTGGTAATAGTTACAAATAGTCGCCCAGACCTAGTCTTGGCCCCGGTTAACCACGGTTGACTTTTTGGACCAAAAGTCAACTATGGGTCAACGCTTTACCCAAATTAGTCCCGATTTCCATTAGACTTGTGTAGTTGACCAAAAGTCAACTATTAGTCACCATTGACCTAGGGTTGACCAGGGTTGACCTAGAGTTGACCAGAGTTGACCAGGGTTGACCAGTTGACCAAAAGTCAACTGTAGGCCAACTCTTGACCCCGTTTGACTTTCTTCGACTTGTTTTGACCTGTGATGACTGGTATGACCTAGGATTGACTTGATTTGACCTAGATTGACTTGACAGGACTTAGTGTGACTCAGTGAGACCTAGTTTTGACTTAGAAATTGCATATCATGATTAGATTAGCTTTTCTTTCATTATTAAACCATGTTTTGACTTGTAGTATCTCATCTTTAGGTCTGTGATTTCTCTGAGCGTCTGTTCACCTTATCAACTCAGGACCACAGGCGAGTACATTCACTGATAGTTTTCATTGTCTTGATATCTACTATATTCGATTCAGTTGTAGTGTCTTACTTAATTCTCGACACGATAGTTCACGGACTAGTATACGTCGGATCCTGTCATGAGATGTTATTCTCGGATTTTCCTTGGTATATTGGTGTGTGATATCCATGTTTCATGTACTTATATAGACATTGATTTGGGAGTGGGCTGATCACCTGCTTTTGAATCCGTGTCATGACGTGCCATGTCCGGGTCCATGATACTATTCGGGGATGGGGGAATTATTAGGGGTTATGTGATCAAAGCCTCCCTGTCACTATTTTTCTAGCGCCACCCTCACCTCACGTAGGGTGTAGCAGACACCCCTTGCCGGGTTATCCAGGTTGGCCGGCATGACCCTTTCCAGAGATTTTCCTATGATTGTCGGGCCAAGTGGATAACCCTACCATGACTCCCTAGCCGATCACATATCGCTCTAATAATTCAAATCACATTTTACATTTATTGTCGTATCTTATATTCCAGTTCAGTATTACTTTCTGTACTTTTCACCATGCTATGATTTCGTTTACTCACATGCTCTACCTGCCTTTATACTGTACCATGATTTGAGACTAAGTCCTATTTGAAGGAAGGGTTACAACCCCGGTCCTTGTTTGGTTTAAGGGTTGTAACTCGACTTTCGAATGGTTTCCAAGTCGCCTATATCTTTGTCTTGTATTTCATTATACTGTCTCTTATAGTATTTGTCAATTCACATGGAACTGCTGTTGGTGTTTGTACTTGCTCATTTCCTGACAGGATACCGTTATGATATTTTACAGATGATTCAGAGGCTGATTGCCCGACCTATTATGGGGACGGGTTAGATAGAATAGACTTAGACCGTGGCTTGTTAGTAGAGCCACTAGACTTTGCTCACCATGAGTAGCGTAGTTAGTTAGGTTTGCCTGGCCTGCGAGCCAGCTAGTACTTTTCAGTTTGTAGTATCTATTATATATTTTTTGAGACTCTGGACGTTTGTGTATAGCTCTGACTTGTGGATCTTGGACTCATTTCATGTTTTATCTATCATATTTCCTTTTCCGTACTATCTACCTTAGTTTGATATATGTGATTGAGACTGTATTGCTATGTCACCTCCATTCGGAGTGTATATACTGTACAGGTACATTTATCTGTTTTAGTCATAGTATTTACAGACCCTATATACAGCGTTCTACCGCAGATTCTGCGGCGTAGGCTGGACGTAACCACGTGCTCGTGCCCCTCTTCAGGGTGCGGATCGTGACACATTTTGTGGTGGCCCACGCAGGTCTCGTGTCGCAATTAGTGCGATCTCGTAATGGTGCTCGACTTAGAGTACTAATTACGAGCCTGCGATTAGGACGTAGGACCTAGGATATGATAGGAGTTTCTCAATCACACCTAGGAAAATTTTTCGATCTTTAATTATCATGATTACTCCCCTTATATTAAATTAACTGTCCTTCCTTGATAATATCTTCTCATGTGCCATATTGATCTCCTTATTTCAATTCGTCTCCAGGATGACGAAGACGCACCCGCAGGCCACTGGATCGAGTAGCTTGCCCGAGAGATCTGACCAGGCCGAGGAGGAGGTTCACGAGACTGCCCCCAGTGATTCTACTATTCTGGAGACCCAGGCAGTTGCACAGGGAGGTCTACCACCTCCACCCCAGAGGGTTACGGCCGTTGTTCCGGAGATACTGCCGCCACCACCACCGACACCGACGGATACACATCACATGTTCCTTCTCCTTCAACAGATGATGGAGACGCAGCGGGCCCAGGCAGAGGCATCGCAGCGCCAGTCGGAGGCGTCACACCGACAGATCGAGATGCTGAGGCAGAGTATGGAGAACTCGCATCAGCTTGTCCTGGCAGCAGTAGAGAGAGTGGCACCAGGTACGGTGCAGGGCCCTACTGGCCAGCAGCCGAGCCAGCAGCAGTCCAGGCCGGGGGACAGTGTTAGACTTTAGGAAGATGAGCTCCAGGGACTTCTCAGGCACGGAGGGCATCCTTTATGCAGACGACTGGCTAGAGGATGTACAGCGGAGCATGGAGCTGGCAGAGCTTCCTAGAGCACTTTGGGTTTCGGCCGCAGTCAGCCGATTCTTCGACATTGTGCTGACATGGTACCGTACGGATCCTCGTGCGTCGG